>OY811977.1:1237534-1520016 GCA_963681505.1 Eunapius fragilis | reverse complement strand
CATTCCTACACCCTTCTCTGTACACCTCCCTCACTCTGCCCCTTCCCTTGCATACCTCCTTCCCATCGCTTCCCTCATGTAACATTTCCCAAACACTTCCCTCTTGCACTTCCTCCCCATTCATTTCCTCTTGTACCTCCTCCCCATCCATTCCCTCTTGTACCTCCTCCCCATCCATTCCCTCATGTACCATTTCCCAAACACTTCCCTCTTGTACTTCCTCCCCATCCATTCCCTCTTGTACCTCCTCCCCATCCATTCCCTCTTGTACCTCCTCCCCATCCATTCCCTCTTATACTTCCTCCCCATCCATTCCCTCTTGTACCTCCTCCCCATCCATTCCCTCTTGTACCTCCTCCCCATCCATTCCCACTTGTACCTCCTCCCCATCCATTCCCTCTTGTACCTCCTCCCCATCCATTCCCTCTTGTACCTCCTCCCCATCCATTCCCTCTTGTACCTCCTCCCCATCCATTCCCTCTTGTACCTCCTCCCCATCCATTCCCTCTTGCACCTCCTCCCCATCCATTCCCTCTTGTACCTCCTCCTCATCCATTCCCTCTTGCACCTATTTCCCATCACTTCCCTCTTGTACCTATTCCCCATCACTTCCCTCTTGTACCTATTCCCCATCACTTCCCTCTTTAACCTTCTCCCTTATATACCTCCTCCCCATCCATTCCCTTTTGTACCTCCTCCCCATCCATTCCCTCTTGTACCTATTTCCCATCACTTCCCTCTTGTACCTCTTCCCCATCCTTCTCTCTTGTACCTCCTCCCCAGCCCTTCCCACTTGTACCTCCTCCCCAGCCCTTCCCACTTGTACCTCCTCTGTGTAACGATGCCTGACAAGATGACCTGCTCCAGTAGAGCCATGCACTTCTCTTGCCCACCTGCTTCTTGGTCCATCACGTTTGGCAGCACCCCGTCCAGCCACAGCCTGCGGAGAGACAAAATTAACACACACCAATGAGGTACCCAACTGCATACCCTCTAGCCACACCTCCACACCTCCACAACCCCATCACACCTCCACAACCCCACCACACCTCCACAACCCCACCACACCTCCACAACCCCACCACACCTCCACAACCCCACCACACCTCCACAACCCCACCGCACCTCCACAACCCCACCACACCTCCACAACCCCACCACACCTCCACAACCCCACCCCGCCACACCTCCATAACCCACCACACCTCCATAACCCACTACACCTCCACAACCCCACCACACCTCCACAACCCCACCACACCTCCACAACCCCACCCACCTCCACAAACCCACCACACCTCCACAACCCCACCACACCTCCACAAACCCACCACCCCTCCACAATGCCACCACACCTCCACAACCCCACCACACCTCCACAACCCCACCACACCTCCACAACCCCACCGCACCTCCACAACCCCACCACACCTCCACAACCCCACCACACCTCCACAACCCCACCCCACCACACCTCCATAACCCACCACACCTCCATAACCCACTACACCTCCACAACCCCACCACACCTCCACAACCCCACCACACCTCCACAACCCCACCCACCTCCACAAACCCACCACACCTCCACAACCCCACCACACCTCCACAAACCCACCACCCTCCACAACGCCACCACACCTCCACAAACCCACCACACCTCCACAACCCCACCACACCTCCACAACCCCACCACACATCCATAACCCAACCACACCCCACCACAACCACACCATGCTTTCATGACCCCACCCCACCTCCATGTCTAACCTCTGCATGAACTCAAGGTCTGGGCGATCAAGGACAAGGGCAGTGAGTGATATCAGGGCCTGCTTCCTCACAGATAGGGCAGGGTCCAGACACCTCTCATGGATCGCCTGGATGTCCTATAATGCCAGGGAGAGAGAGGGTTAAATGAGCAGGAGAGACAAGGGTTAAATGAGCAGGAGAAAAGAGCAGGAGAAAAGAGAGTTAAATGAAGGAGAAAAGAGGGTTAAATGAGCAGGAGAACAGAGGGTTAAATGAGCAGGAGAGAAGAGGGTTAAATGAGCAGGTGCGGTAGTAGCATGCAAAAGTACACATCCGACTGCTCTTAACATATTTAACTCACCGCTTTGTCTATCTTGTCCAGGTCCAGTCTGATCACAGCCTCTAGGGCCTGTTCAGGTTGAATGGACAACAAAAATGGCAGCATGTACTCAACTCGTTACAAAACAGTTATTTAGTGATCTGTACCAACTTAACACATCCTCCTCCCCACCCTTTATTTTCCATGGAGGGTTCACCAGTGACGACAGGGGATAGTGGGTGAGGTAGAGTAATTTATCAGCAGCTCACATTGAAAACCCTCCTCCCTCACACGAAATCAACCGTCATATATACCAACCATTCCCCCCCCCCCCCCCCCCCCCACCCCCTTCCAACTTGCCTGGATGGCAGCCTTTCTCACTCCAACCTTTTCATCAACAGCTCTTCTTTTTAACATGGAGACTATCAACTTGTCACCAGCATTTCCTGGTTTTAACAAGGGGGAGGACACAGGGGAGGGGGTGTGGTCATCAAGGGAGAGGTAACCACAAATAAATGTATGCTATTAAACCTAACCATCAATATCATTCCACACACATGCACACATACACACACACACACATGCACACACACACGTGCACACACATGCACAAACACAACACATACATACACACACATACACATACACACACACACATACACGCACACACACACACACACACACACACACACACACACACACACACACACACACACACACACCAGCTAGAGGGTCAGCTGAAGTATATGAGTGTAGGCACCATCTTGCTGCCTCCACGACACCGCTGATTGGACAACTAGTTGCCGAGGAGAGACAAGTCAGGGCCCTTGATCTGACGCTGCAGTGGGTACAGGGGTCCATAATATACCACGCACACACAGACACACACAACACACACATGCACACACACAACACACACATGCACACACACACACACACACACACACACACACATATGACTAGTTATTAAACATGGTAACAAATAAACATGCATGGTCTCTTATCCCAAAGCATGGGGGGGTGCCATGGGTGCAGTAACCAGACAAGTAATACAGGCTCCAAAGAAGCAAGGTGAGAAAGGAGAGGATAAGGGAGAGGGAATGATGGAAGGTGAGAAGGGGAAGGAGTGAGAAGAGGGAATGATGTAAGGTGAGAAAGGGAAGGAGTGAGAAGAGGGAATGATGGAAGGTGAGAAGGGGAAGGAGTGAGAAGAGGGAATGATGGAAGGTGAGAAGGGGAAGGAGTGAGAAGAGGGAATGAAGGAAGGTGAGAAATGGGAGGAGTGAGAAGAGGGAATGATGTAAGGTGAGAAAGGGGAGGAGTGAGAAGAGGGAATGATGGAAGGTGAGAAAGGGGAGGAGTTACGGAAAGCTGGAGAGTGCAGTAACCTTGGCGCTTTGTCAGAACATCGAGAGAGTATCATTTTCATCAGAAACTTGTATGAAAGCCTTCCTTCATCTTCCACAGGCAAAGCTATTATTACCAAGAAAAACAATAATAAAATGATGAAAACAAAATCGCACAATTGCTGCTGTCCTTACCTTGTGTTGGTTCCCTCAATGGTAGTGTCAGCAGCTCTGAAACTATGTCCAGCGCAAACATGCGATATGCCACCTGAAAACCAATGGGACATATATGTAGACACACATACATACACACAAACAAACACACACACTCCACCACCATCACCACTACCACTCACGCACACACCTTGGTATTCCTTGAAAACTTGTATATCCATTCCAACAGTTGAGAATAGCGTTGGTCTGGAAAGAGCGTCAAGACCCTGCAAACCACCTTTGAAGATAAGAGCACACTCAAAAACACAAGTTACAATTGCACCCAAAATGTATTGGAACTCCAGACATCCTTCAATACTCTGAACCATGTGGTCTGGCTTTTATAACACAGCCTAAACACCATCACATGTACATGTATATTACCTTAGCCAAAAGAAAAGACAAAAGCAATATTTGTTCATCTCAAAGATAAGCCGGAGGGCAAGTAGTCGGTAGTGCTGAGCCTTTAGCAGGTTAATGTCTAAGCACCCCTTTTAGTACACGTCTCTACTCACTCTTCACACACCTCACACATACAGAACACACCTCTTCACACTCCTCACACATGTATACGGAACATGCCTCTTCACACTCCTCACACATACAGAACATGCCTCTTCACACTCCTCACACATGTACATACAGAACATGCCTCTTCACACTCCTCACACATACAGAAGACAACTTGTTCCTATAGTCGGCTTTGTCTGGGGTCTTTGTGCACAGGTGTTGGAGCAGGGTCTTGAGTGGCCCCATCACAGCCTCACTGTGCTGTTCAAAGATATGGCTGTGTATGTGTGTGCACATGATGTTTGCGAAGGGTCACAACGCTTCACAAAGAGAGCACTGTACATGAATACGTGTACATACATGTGTGGCTGTCCATGTGTGCACAAGTGCATGTGTGTAAGAGTATGTTTTGGTAGTGTAAGAGTATGTTTTGGTAGTGTATGAGTATGTTTTGGTGGTGTAAAAGTATGTTTTGGTGGTGTAAAAGTATGTTTGGTGGTGTAAGAGTATGTTTTGGTGGTGTAGGAGTATGTTTTGGTGGTGTAAAAGTTTGTTTGGTGGTGTAAAAGTTTGTTTGGTGGTGTTTTGGTGGTGTAAAAGTATGCTTAATTGTGCTATGATGTGTGTAAGAGTATGTTTGGTTGTTTATCATGATGTCTGCAAGTGTATGTTTGGTTAGGATTGGTTGTGGATTTATGTAAGTGTGCATGTGGTTGGTTGCAACACGAGTGAGGTTATGTACGCATGTACGTTGTGTGGGTGTTCTCACCACACAAAGGTGAGGGCATGCTGGCAGATAGTGACCAGGTAGGCAGGGAGGGTTGGCGCTGTGCACACGTTGCCAGAAGAGGTAAGAAGCAGGAGAGAAGGGAGGAGCTGCTGGAACACCTGGAAGACATTGGCAACTCAATGGGTTGAAAAACTAAAAAAGAAAAAGCATCATACCCCTTCCCCCCCCCCCCCCCCACATCATACACCTCTCCCCTCACCACACCCTCTTCCCCCCCACATCTTGGGACACACTAACACATGAGCACTGCACTCTACGGGGGGGGGGGGGGGGGGGGGGGGGGGGGGCAACATTTTGCACTCATTTACAGCAATACCACTTACACATACCATAATTGGGGAAATGATTGCAATGGTCTAACAATTGTGACATTGCGATTTTAAGCAGAGATTGCAAAAAATTAATATAAATGTGGATTAGACACGTGTCAGCATTGGTTAAAACAGCAGCACTAACGGCAAAAAAAAATAAAAATCAGAATTTATCAAAATGCAATCGTTAAAACGCCACAATCATTTCCCTAGTGACATAGTTCAACAGCGTACACACTTTGCGTAACCTCCATGGTCTAACGTACAGACTAATAAACACCCCACCCCCACCACATACTCAAGATAACACCATAGGCGACCCCAGGGGGCCATGGTCCCCCCCCCCCCCCCCCCCCAACCCCTATAAGTAATTTTTACTATAGTGTTGCAATATGATTACTACATGTAACTATGTGTAAAATAGCCACTAACACTCATCTGAGCGTACAAATAGCAATTAACAAATGACTAAGATTGCAAAATCAATAATGCCCCTCCCCCTTTGGCACCCTTCGTGGGGTTGGCCCCTCCCTTCGGTAAGCACTGGGGCCACCGATGAACGTCTAGATAGCATCCCCTTTCCCCTCCCTCTTTCCCTCTCCCTTCTACTCTCCATATCAAACATTAACCTCCAATGGTCTTAATAAACATCACCTTCACGCACGCAACACAACTCTTCTCTATCCCGACCACCCCATTGCCAGGTTTGGGAAGGGGGAGGAGGGGCAGTGGGCGTGGCAGAATGATTACCTCGGTTGATGACCTCTCAGGTCCCCCATGAAGAGGCTTAAAGAGGAGGTCCAGAGTGCTCCAGGCTCGTAGAAACAGGGGACAATCCGGTCCAAGGTCACTGTTGGAAATAATTCACTGCATGAAAGTTTGGATTTACAATATATTGACTACTGATCAAATGTGGTGCACATGTGTATGTAAATATGGTATATGTGACATTTCCACAATAGTAAATAAATCCTTTATGTTTATTGTGTTGATGTCACATATACCATACACATTTGCACCATATTTGATCAGTAGTAAATATATTGTAAATCCAAACTCTCATGCAGTGTAATTACAAATTAATAACTAAATTCCTATATTACGTGCGAGTACGGTTAGAAAAGAAGGACTACTTCAAAGAACATAGCGTGTAGTCACATAGGTGAATACAAATTAACGTGTAGATAAACATGACTGCATACACCCGCATTTATCAAAAATATTGTCTAATTAATATTCCATAAACCAAATAGACACACCCGCAGACCACATGTACACGTGTGGCTTGTATAAGCCACGCAAAAAAAGCCGGCTCTACATATGCTTAAAACCACTTGGGAGGGGGTGTGGGGTGGGGAGTTGGAAGGGGTAGAGGAGGGTGTGGGAGGGGTAGAGAAGGGGGTGTGGAGGGGTAGAGGTGTGGGTGTGAAGGGGTAGAGGTGTGGGAAGCGTAGAGGAGGGGGTGTGGGATAGAGATATAACATAAACATCCTTATTGCAGTGACCACATACAAACTCTGAACTATATAGTGCAAAACAGAAACCAACTAAATGATAGAAACAGGTTTCAACTTCCTGATCATACTACATCCAACATTTTAGTAGCAGCAGAAGATCAGCAGCCCCCCCCCCCCCCCCCCCCCTTCCCTCCCTTGTAAATAAGTGACATGGTATTTCTACACAAGAAATTAAAAGCTATCACCAAAACAGGTTAATTTTCAAAAAAAATGGCTTGTACCTTCAGATCCATTACACCCTCCCCCCTCACACACCCCATCTCCATGGCAGTAAATACCCACCTTTTGCTGATGAGTACACCGGACCCAGGACCAGTCACCAGTTCCACTCGGGTAAGCCGAACGAGAACTTGGATCACCTGATATCGAGAAGCCTCGTGATCCCTCAGGGAGTGGTGGGTGAGGAACTCAAACAGGTCCTATGGGGTGTGTGAACACGTGTGCGGAAGCGTGTGGGGCGCAAAAATATACATGACAGGCAATAAACACAATGTCCCAATATGGTTGTACCATGACTATAGGAGTGAAATTAAATACCCCTCTTCCTGCCCTCTCATCCCACCCCTCCCATCCCCACCCCCCACAAAAAAAGAAAACAAAAAGGGGGTGGGGTGGGGTGAGGGGGGTGGAGGAAGACATGCAATTACCAGAAAGTAAAAAACAAGTGGATAACATGCCTCACCACAGTAAGCTGCCGGATGGAGTCCTTGATTTCCGTGTTTTCCTCCTCGCTCAGCTGCACCTCACTTCCCACACTGCTCATCGAATCGTTTTCATCGTTGGCCTCCTCCCCCTCTTCTTCTCCCTCGTCCGCCTCGCCCCCGTCCTCTTCCGCCTCTGCGTGTGGCTGTTTCCTCTTGCCCCCTCTCTTTCCCCTCCGACCGCCTCTGCTGGAGGCGCTCTTCTGAGATGCAGACGTCTCTCTGCCCGGCTGCTTCTTCTTCGTCTTCGTCTTCTTTCCCCTATGTTCCTCCACTGACTCTACATAAAAGGAGTGAGGCAGAGACAAAGTTGTAGCCACGTTACTTCTCAGCTCCTTCGTCAGCCGCCCCCCCATCCCTGGCGTGGCCTCTGGATACCCTGTTGTAGGGTAGCTATAGGCTCATTGGCCAATGTCCTGCTTGTGGGGGTGGGGTGGGAGTGAGTGGGTATGGTTTGCCCACTTTGGATTGGATTAAATTAGTCCAAACTCATAACAAATGGAGCTAGGCTTGTGGAGGGGGGGGGAGGAGGGAGGGAGAGGAAACCATCAGAACCACCAGCCAGATCACCTCTAACAGTCCAGGGAGGGGACCATCCAGTGTAGTAGGAGATACTGTAGGGCCAACTATTTTGGAACGCTAATTCCCTTGCTCATGTTTACTATTTTTAGGGATGTAAGTATGTAGGTACACTACACAGGTACTTCCCAATGGAGCCATTACATTGGCAGGTCAGGTACTTCCCAATGGAGCCATTACATTGGCAGGTCAGGTACTTCCCAATGGAGCCATTACATTGGTAGGTCAGGTACTTCCCAATGGAGCCATTACATTGGTAGTTCAGGTACTTCCCAATGGAGCCATTGTTCCAAAACATGCTATGCACGACTGCTACCAAATGTATCACTCCTAAATTTCTACAGTTCCAAAATAGTTGGTCCTAACAGGAAGACCCAATGGTATAAGTTGTAAAGCTGCAGACAATCTGCCATGCTCGGTTCAAACCAATACGAGCTATTCATTAAAACCACATGGCTTAATTCCCCCCCCCCCTTCTCAATGGCAACAGTCCTCACCTTTCTCAGGCCACATGTAGAAGATGTCCAAAGCCTTCTGGAATATCATTGGATGGAAGATCTTAAATGCTCCACTGCCTGTATATTGGAGTAAGGTACCTACTTATACAACTGAAGCTTGTAGGTACATGTACAGGGGAGGGGGGGGGGGGTTAGGAGTGTGGCACTGATGAAGGCACCCAAGGCAGCCGGCCGAGGCGATTTTAAGGCGACCATACACTAGGCAACATGTTGCACGCAACACTATGAATTTTAGTAAAATATCAGTAAACTAATGTTTTACTGAAAATATAATTGGATTCATTGATTTGCATGCAACATTGTTGCCTGGTGTATGGTCGCCTTCAGAGGTTGTAGAGAAGGGACGGGTACAACTGGAGCCCAGATACGTAACTGGGATGAAAAGTTGACCTCATGTGGACTGGTTGGATCCCCCGAAACCCTAACTACCAACCCCCTATTGGACGCTCTAGCTCCTCCCATGTTGTCATATTGTTACAGGGTCTAATGAGAGACTCCAGATGTTAACAGCAATGCACTGTGACTGAAATTAATGTACTGGGTAAGCTTTACATGTATGTTCATTGTTGGGAACTCTTTTGTCAGTTAATGCATTTGTACATCTAAGAAGTGTACATTTGTAGTGCATTGTGTGTGTGTGTGTGTGTGTGTGTGTGTGTGTGTGTGCGTGTGTGTGTGCGTGTGTACTGCAAGTGTGCGTTGTGTAGGGTATATGCAGTGCATAGTGCAAGTGTGTGTGTGTGTGTGTGTGTGTGTGTGTGTGTGTGTGTGTGTGTGTGCCTGCGTGCGTGCATATGGTGGTTGACCTGGCATCTGCAGTAGCACCAGGTATAGCTGGGCCGCATATGTCGCACATAGCCTCGCAATCGCAGTCTGCGTGGAATACAAATGAGTTCAATTAACACATTATGCTATTAGGTCCAAACCCCCCCCCCCCCTCCCCTACACACACCTCCCTCCATCCCAAAAAAAATCTAACCTGCTTGCAACGTTCCATTAGGCAGTATGTCAAGGCCATTAGAGACTTGTGAGTAACGTTAACCCCTAGGATGGCGCTCCAGAAACCTCCCTCGAATCCTGTAGAATATATGATTCACAAATTACAGCTTGTTGGGGAGGAGGAGAAGATGGGGGAGTCGAATAAGCTTTGGAACCTGATACGCTTACCGTCGTTATCCTCTTCCGGGTCCCTGGATAACCACTGTCTACAGGCACTCAATACTGCATTCCATTTTCCCGTGCTGTGTACTGCGCCCTCTACCTCTTCTGGTAAAGATGAACTATCGCAGAAATTGCTATCCCATACCCCGTTCACCCATTCCACGGGGAGATCTCCAACACCCAGATCCTGAAATGCCTCTTGGCAAAGCGCTTGCACGCTCATGATCGCCTCCGTTTTTCCCGCCGAATAAATCACGTGAGCCACGTTTAATGCATCGTTATCATCAACCAGTGCAGCCAATGGCATCAGTCGACGAGCCCTTGTTACTGGAACTGAGCGATGATGGCCAGAGTATTAACAGCGCGCAAGATCAGGTTTCCTCACCCCTACCGAAAGACACTCTGTTGCCCACTGTTGATCTGCTGAGCAGCTGGAAGCCCACTGAATACGCTGTGTATCACTACTCGCCAAACCAGTTAGTGAATCTTGGAAGCATATCTGTAGTGGCTGCACCACTATTTCCGTGTCCCCAGAGAGTCTATAGACAAGCAAAATGACGTCAATACTGTCGGAGTGGGTTTCAGGTGAGATCAACATGGCTGTGCAAGAATTCGCAGAGTGAGTGTGTCTATGTGTGTGTTAGAGGGGAGAGAGAAGGAGAGAGAGAGAGAGAGAAAGAGAGGGAGAGAGATAGAGAGAGAGGGGGGGAGGGAGAGAAAGGAGAGGCAAATAAATAGTGAAGAGAGAAAGACACGTCTACCCCAAAACAGTTTGATCAGGTAAAATTGGTCTTCATACATGTATGTGATGTCATACTGTGGCAATTCTAGTTTAGTACTGTCTGAGTGGTCGAGAAAAAGATACAAACCACATATACTTCTGCTGTACAGTTATAAACGTGTGTGTGTGTGTGTGTGTGTGTGTGTGTGTGTGGATGTGGTAACGCGTGTCCATCATGTGTACGAAATCTGCTTGACAGCCTGAGTGTGATCGGCTCGAGTGTGGCTCCGGACAGGGAGCACTTCCTGAGGGCCTGCGTTGGAAGCAGGCTGAGCCCCCTGTATCTGGACAGTGGGCAGGTCATAGCCCTGGAACCCCCCGAGTAAGCCTCTGGGAAATGTGTGCTTTAGATGTGTGTTTGTACTGCGTGCACACACACACACACGCACGCACACACACACACACACACACACACACACACACACACACACACACACACACACGCATTTACAAATACGCACAATCATGCACTCAAATACATATATGCTCACAAACACATGTACACACACATCATGTGCAACACAAATGCACAGGCACATATGCACAGATGCACACATACACACATCATATGCACACACTTGTAACAGTAAGCACATTTTAAAATTATTACAGTTTAGTACCATAGTTTTTAAAATTAAAATCAATTGAACCTGTAAAATAATACATACATGTAACAGTAATACATAAACTAAACCCCTAAAAAGAGTCAGTAGTAGTGGGAGATGAAAAAAGTGTTCCTAAGATGGAGACTGCATTTCCCCTTTGTACAGTCACTGAAAGGCGCTGGATCAGGTAGCTGTAGCTTTTGGTGTCACCAGTTGTGGCTGAGAGCCTGCAACCTAGCTCTCTGAGAAAGATCATGGAAAGAGGACCAAGAATTCCTGACGTAGTTTGGAGAAATTTTTATATAGAACGAAATTAATAAGCATTACAAAACTATTTTATCGTTTATCGTAGCAATGTTATTGTAAATCAGCACAACGCAGGACAGAAAATGTCTTGTTAGGTTAGGGGTCATGGTCTGAGGGGGGGCTCAAAGGTTAGGGGTCATGGTCTTAGGGGGGCCTCAAAGGTTAGGGGTCATGGTCTAGGGGGAGGGCCTCAAAGGTTAGGGGTCATGGTCTAGGGGGAGGGCCTCAAAGGTTCTAGATATGCTGTCACTCTTCCACAGGGCATTCCCCTCACCATCACTCTGCTACTACACACTGGTGGACTTGCAGCTGGAAGACGGGAGTGATGTCAACAAATTTATCCTCTGCTTCTTGCTCATAGGGAAGCAGGGATTGGAGCTATATCCTTCATTTCTGGTTGTGGAGGGAGTGGATGGGTGTGTGTGTGTGTGTGTGCAAGAGGGAAATATCTGTGGCTGCCTGTAGTGTTGTCTTGTCTCTCTGGTGGCCACACATGCAGACGTGATTGGGCTTTGCAGTTGCCTTCGTATGCACAGTGCGTATGTGTGTGTGTGTGTGTGTGTGTGTGTGTGTGTGTGTGTGTGTGTGTGTGTGTGTGTGTGTGTGTGTGTGTGTATGGGCACATGTATTGCCTTTGGATGTACAGTGCATGTGGGTGATGATGTGCTCATGTGGGTGTGGTGATGATGTGCTCATATGGGTGGTGATGTGCTCATGTGGGTGTGGTGATGTGCTCATGTGGGTGTGGTGATGTGCTCATGTGGGTGTGGTGATGTGCTCATGTGGGTATGGCGATGTGCTCATGTGGTGTGGTGATGTGCTCATGTGGGTGTGGTGATGATGTGCTCATGTGGGTGTGGTGATGATGTGCTCATGTGGGTGTGGTGATGATGTGCTCATGTGGGTGTGGTGATGATGTGCTCATGTGGGTAAAGATTCTTGTATGCAACTGTCGGCTTTGGTCTTTGACTGCTGTATACTTTCCGTTCTGAGCTGGATACCTTCTCAGCACAACTTAAGCCTCTTCTGAAACAACTGCTTGTGAGTGTTTTGCGTGTTTGGAGAGGTAACATTTGGTAGAGTGTGTTATGCTGCATGTGACGGCGCTGTATGGTCATGTGATCATGCTTTATGGTCGTGTGATGGTGCTGTATGGTCATGTGATGGCGCTGTATGGTCATGTGATGATGCTGTATGGTCATGTGATGGTGCTGTATAGTCATGTGATGGTGCTGTATAGTCATGTGATCACTGTGATTGTGCTATGTGTACACCCATGCACTGTGCATGTATGTGTACGAGTGAAACGTGTGTGCCATGATGGTTCTCTATCCTCAGCCTTACGAAACAGCAGAGGGAAGGTTCAATGGCTCTCAGCTACAGTTGCAGCTGAATGATTGGTTCACCATCAATGTGAGAGCTGTGTGTGTGGCCTCAGTTCCTTTTACTGACACAGGCATTCATTGCACACACACACACGCGCACACACACGCACACGCACACGCGCACACACACACACACACACACACACACACACACACACACACACACACACAGGTGGAGTATCTGGCTCGGGTAATACAGACCTATCATGCCCGGTTACCCTCACTCTTGCACACAGTAAGTTCCTGTAGTATGGTATATTGTATCAGTGTCAGGTAGGCACATTGGTTGAGTTTAGAGTCTGGTGTTTATCTCCTGCTGGTTGTGCTATACCGCTTATAAAAGCTCCCCCGCCCGCCCCACAAAAATAGTAATAATTAAACGCTCATATCTAAACAAGCTTATGTCATAGTTTACACAACCTTTTTATCAACATAACTTCAACATGGTTTGATTATAAAGGAAATGCAGAGATGTTTGTGGTTATGGAGATGTGCACGTTTAAAACAACAGGTCGTTCATTTTTATTATTTTTCAAAGGGGGAAGGGGGTGTGGCTTATGAGATGTACTCTCCATTGCTTTGCCTGTTCGTATGCACCCTGGTCTCCACATTGTAATCATGCAAGCCTACCCCTAGATGGCTATGTTCGTATGCACCCTGGTCTCCACATTGTAATCATGCAAGCCTACCCCTAGATGGCTATGTTGGTATGCACCCTGGTCTCCACATTGTAATCATGCAAGCCTACCCCTAGATGGCTATGTGCACAGATATGTACGGTTAATGTTCATGTTTACATACTTATGAATAAGTGTTAATTAGTTTTAATGTTGGGGAAGTAGAAAAGTACTGAGAGTACTGGAATTTGGTGACATGTGACGCGATGTTTTGGTAGTGTTCCTTATAGTCAATGCGTACCTCATGACAGCACATTTAAACCTAGGGACTTTGAATACTTTATTTAAAGCGTACATATACCAGAATGATGTCATGCCTCTGATATCACCGTGGAAGAGGTATTGCTACACACTAGTGTATAGTATTATACATGCGTATAACGTCCCAATACGCAGCTAATTAACATCATACGCTGTAGTGCATAACCACAGTGCATGTGTTGTCCCCAGCCATACATTTGTAGTGCTGCCGTAATCTTATGGCATCTGTCATGTGTTGCAGCAGCAGCAGTGGGGGGATGCTTTGGATACTTGACCTGTAGGGAATTTTGAATATTGAATCCCCCCCCTCCCCATCCTCACCCCCACTCATGCTTATGTTACATCCTTGTGCTAGTCATAACTGCCAGCTCTCCATCACAGAACCTTTTGGAACTTTGTTGTTGTTGTTTTTATTGTTGTTGTTGTTGTTGTTGTGTGTTTGTTGATTGCAATGTTATGTCGTGATGAAATGATTATGATGTGTTGTATAGGCAGTGAACGTTGGTGTGAAGGTGGTGGGAGAAAATGGCCAAAAAGTACGAGACGTGAAACAGTAAGTCTTTTATTTTGCAACTGTGTGCTTATGGGTAAATGAATTAGTGATAGGCTTATTGTAGGATAACACTTGTTGGCACTAATGGCGGCTCTTATATATTGTTGAGGTACACCAGATGTGTGTAGTATAATTGGACAAAGTTCAAAGTTCATTCGGGGGGGGGGGGGGGGGGTAATACCATACCCAGACCCATATTTTCACAGCTGCGGGTGGATTACATCACCGTTACGTGAAAAGTGGGTCTGGTATATGAACGGTTAAATGGTTTGCGTGCGTATGTAAATGGCATTCATGCTGCGTCATACCAAGTATTGTATAATTGCTGGGTAGAATTGAGTACAGGACTTTACCAGACCCACTTTTCACGTAGCGGTGATGTAATCCACTCGCAGCTGTGAAAATGTGGGTCTGGATACAAGACTAGGGGGGTCCATGTGCATACTTATTCTTATTTTGTTGACACTAATGGCAGTTCTTATATATTGTCGAGGTACACACCAGATGTTGGTCTGTGTGTGTAGTATAATTTGAGGTTACTACAAAGTTTGAAGTCCATTCAGGGGGAGGCATTCCATGTGCATACTTATTGTAGAGAAAAGATGAGCATGCAATTAGCAGGGACTTGAAAGGGGGATACGTAGGCGTGGTCCCATTGCATTGCAAAGTGTTATAACAGAAACCCCGTCACTGAATTCCTCGTTTGTGTACTGAAGGGTTTTGTTCTCATGGCCTTGTGTGATGACTCCATGTGATATGTGTGTGTGACCTTTATAAATCAATGCTTCCGTGTATAACAACCATCTCAGAGTCATTGTACAAAGCCATTTTATAAAGGTCATCGCTGTACTGGCTACTGGCCTATGTATTGTGGCTTTGTGTGAGTCTCAAAAAAGCCTTGCACTGTTTGAGCTGTTTGTTAATTTATGCTTCCTGATTTGAGGCTAGTACCTTTGTGTGTGGACCCTTACAAACTATCCATTCAATACACATGTAGGACTCTGTCGCCTTCCTCACACAAATACATGTTTTGTGTAGTTGGCTGCAGGGTGTACATGTATGTACTATCCTCCTGTAAAGGTCCGGGGGGGGGGGGGGGGGGTTATTATGTGGCATACTTGTAGCTGTCAACATTCAAACCACCTACAGATTCATTGAGTCCTGCAGTCTTGCCAGTGTGCTGCACTTTGATAAAGTCAAGGTGAGTTGCAGGGAAGGGGGAGTGGGTGGGGCAAGCTTTTGCATTTGGACCTCCGGCTTAAAAAGTGCTATTTTGCAGTGGTTATAAAGTTTCAGTCATTTGGTGTAGTTTGGGCCTTTATTTTTAAACTGTTAAACTTGTATGTAAATCATGGTCGTAACATGATGTGTGCAACAGACAAGTCTATTTGTGTGTGTGTGTTTGTGTGTGTGTGTGTGTGTGTGTGTGTGGTATGTGTGTGTGTGTGCTGTGTGTGTTTGGTGTGTGTATCCTTGGATGTAGAGGTGCATTGTACTCTTGTGATGTGCATGAAGGTGGCAAAGGGTCAGGGTCATGAAGGTGGCACAGGGTCAGGAAGGTGGCACAGGGTCAGGGTCATGAAGGTGGCGTAAAGGGTCAGGGTCATGAAGGTGGCGTAAAGGGTCAGGGTCATGAAGGTGGCGTAGGGTCAGGATCATGAAAGTGGCATAGGGTCAGGGTCATGTGTTCTGATCTCATACTTGGCAGAAGGATGTGGACCTGCTCCTTCTCCATGACGACGACCAAGTGAGTGAAGACAAGGACACGCCTCTCACCATTTGTGTCTCCGACAACGACTGCACACTTAGTCCAGATGGTGAGGAGTAATGACATCGTGGGTTATTACTGCATTTCAAATCATCACTATTTATTCTACTGTGTGCTACGTGCTTTGTTGTTTATGTACTGCTGGGTACAATTGATATTCCTATGCTCTATCGCACACGCACACACACGCACGCACGCACACACACACACACACACACACACACACACACACACAGTGAGCAGTCAGTTCTGTTCCAACTGGGCACAAGTTCTTCTTTCCCAAGGGGCCTCCAGTGCTGACCCTTTCTTCATTCGCCAGGCTCTGGAGAACTATAAGTTAAAAGTAAGTTAACAGTGAGTTCTCTCTTGGCGGGGGGGGTGGGGGGGGGGAGGAGGTTCCTGTTAATCGAGTGGTTGATCACATTGTACATGTTACCTTGTGCAGATAGTCCAAGATATGAATGCTTTTCGAAGGCTGGTGAGACAAGCAGAAACAAACTACCATGCCATTTACAGGTGAATTATGTAGTTAATTTCAATGTGCCCTTCCCTTTCTCCATTTTATTGCAGATTAACTGACTATCAGATGTTGTTTTTATCTGCTGTGCAAAACCCCTACTGTTGAATTGATAGGATGGCTTATTTGTGTATGGTGTTGATAGCGATGTTGTATCGTTGTCAGGGGGCCTTACAATTGCACTGAATGAAATATGTAACCCGCTTGCTGTATTAAGTTTACCAGTTCGAATAAGCTAATTGACCTGTTGTACTGCTAATGTACCGTGACCTGTGGGCAATCGATCATTTGATCTTTTCGCATTCAAAGCTTATTCAGCATTGAATCTGTTTGAGTTCTTGTTAACTGTGTATGTGTGTGTGCATTGTGTGTGTGTGTGTGTGTGTGTGTGTGTGTGTGTGTGGTATTTTTCACCACAATATCCTGTTCATTCCACCCTCATAGATGTTATCTGTTTCTCTCAACTTGTGGCAATGGCAGGCTTCTATTAGATTGTGCCATGAAGGAAGCAGAAAACATAGACCCCAACTCTGAGGCTTTGTCAGTACTGCGTGCATTGCAAGTGTACGTTGACAAAGTCGGCTTCCATAGCAGCAAAGCCTAGCCCCACCCCCTCCCTCAGTGTTCTAAATGCGTGCCCTTTTTTCCGTATGTGTTGGCAAGTTCGTATGCACAAAAGTGTTATGTGATCCGATAATTAATTTATTCCGAGGGCAGGGCTGTGGGGTGCACGTGCTTTCTGCAACGACGTATTTCTTCTGCGATCCGAGAAGTCCAGCGTGCGGAAATTATATTTTGTACTGCCAGCTGCAGTGAACGAATCGGGGAGATGTCAAACGGTTAGCCACGGTCGATCGATAACAAGTTGGGAGTACTGTATAGTAATTATCACCAAGTCACGTAAAGGGGGAGGGTCTGTTACCCGCAAACTAACCGCGCGCGTATCAACTAGTTTTAAACTGGGCGTTTCAAATTCGCTCCGTGTATATGTAGATACTACGACAGTCGAGAGAAGGGTTCCTAGGGGCCTTACTCCCAAGGAGATCGCCAGCGATTGCAGACGGCTCAGCCAAGGGCACAACGTATTCGACCTTCTCGGCTCGCACCCAGAAACAAATCCGAAGGCATCGACGCCTAGAAAGAAGTCCGGATCCGCGGAACCAACGTGGGTGAAGGAGCAAGAGAAGACGTTTACCAGATGGATCAACCAGCATCTCAGGGGTACGGATTACAGTGTCCAAAATTTTGATAAGGACTTGCAGGACGGTGTGTGCCTGATCGAGCTATTGCAGCAATTGTCGGGAACCAAATTAACCAGAAAATGGTAAGCCCGAAACTATGTACTAGCACCTCCCCCCCCCCCCCCCCCCCCCCTTCTTGGTTCGATCTTTGTAGCGGGGAACCCGGGAATGGATTTATAAAGAGAGATTCATGCGTGTGAATGTCCTTGCTCCTTCCCCAAGGTACCGTACTCCAAAGGTTCACGTTCAGAAGGTGGAGAACATGAATCAGGCCTTCGAGTTTATCACGGCCGAAAGAATATCGCTCGTCTCCATTGGTACGTATCTTATTTACTCTTTGCACGGTGGGCGCGCGCGCGCGCGCGCGTGTGTGTGTGTGTGTGTGTGTGTGTGTGTGTGTGTGTGTGTGTGTGTGTGTGTGTGTGTGTGTGTGTGTGTGTGCCCTGTGACGCTGCGATTCATGACCTGGGTATTTGCAGAGCGTGCGTTTGTACACAGTACAAGATGCAAGCCATATATGTCTGATTAAACATAGTTATTTCGTTGTAAATGTCACTATCATTCGCACCGTACACACACAACGCCATGCAATATGCATATACTTAAATTCGAATTCGCACACGCACACACGCACACATACACACACACACTCACACACACACACACACACACACACACACACACACACACACACACAAAAGACCCACTGCAGATCGTCAAAGGTGACCACAAGATGACATTAGCCCTCATCTACCACCTTATCCTTCACTACCACATTGGAGGCAACAGGTCCTCACAACTCAAGTGGTTTAACAGTGTTATACCTGACGCAAATGTGCACAACTTTACCACAGACTGGAGAGATGGCCGCTGCCTGTCACTTCTTGTCAACCATTTTGAGCCAGGCTCAGTCGAAGTGTCTGACTCAGCTGCACCACTAGAATTGATACGGAAGGCCATGAAAGTGGCAGAAGAGCGCTTGAACGTACCGCAGATCATTGACCCTGAAGACTTGAATAAGGATAAGCCAGACGACCAATCTGTGTCCACCTACCTCTCCTTCTTTTACAGTCCTGGCTCAGTTGGGGAGAGAGTTCTGCTTGAATGGTGGAACAAGACATTTGCAAGACATCTCACCAACTTCACAACCGACTGGCACGATCCCAATGTACTGTGCGAAATGGTCGATCACTTTGTTCCCCGTTCCAAGAGGAACGGGAACGCACGCAGGGCAATGCTAGTGGCAGAGAGGAGGCTGGGGGTGGAGAGGACATTTAACCCCGACGACATTTCCAGCCGCAAGGTGGAAAGGCTCTCGCTCATGGTGTACGTGAGACAGTTCCAAGGCCTGGAGGTGCAGCACCCTTATTCCGAGGAGGAGGAGAGAATTGATGGCGCTGCCGAAGAAGAAGAAGAGGTGAATAAGACCGCAACAGCTAAGAGGTTGAGTTCGTACCACTTGGTGGAGGAAGATGACGAGGATTTCACCATGGTGGAACTTTCACCATCATCCCCAACACACGACGGGGCGACAGTTGAAACACAGTCTTGCGATGGGAGCACCACTGTGCCAACGTTTGTTACTGAAATAGTTGTCAGACATCTCGATGCTCCACCCACTGAACCGGCTGCTACCGAGACCCTTGCTGCCAGTTCCCAACCAGCTGCCACAGTTGTAGAAGTCACCGCGCCAGCGTCCATTGAGTCACTTGTCACTGAGCCAGCTATTGACATTGAATCGGTAACCACTGAAATAGTACACGTGCCCGAGCCGGCTAACGTGGTGCCTCTTGCAATTCAAGTGGTCCACACCGAGCAAGTTGTTAGCAACAGGGGAGAGGCTGTCGATACGGACGTGGAGGGTCAGCCGGTTGAAAACTCCGTGGCCAAAGAAACAGAAATGGATGCAGAAGAAATGATGCTTCAGGAAGCTCTTGAAGAGACCATTCAGCACGCGTTTGAGCAAAAGGCGCTCAAGCGTACCCTGATCAATGTCAATTTCACCCCAACGACGACCCCGTCCCCGCCTCCTTCGAACCACGCTGAGATCCACAGCGACAACGTCTCTCTTTCAATCTCGGACATCCTACAGTCGGAGGACCCGGAGGTCGTAACGGATAGGGAGGAGAAAGATAAGGCCGACGCCAGACCAGACCGGTGCCTCGTAACGGGACGGGGTCTCTACAAGGCTGCCGTAAAATCGCTAGCCAGCTTCAGCGTAGACTGCAGCCAAGCTGGGCCAGGGAGACTGAGAGCTACGGTCGTCTCGCCGCGAGGAGACCGACTCGACCTGGGCACCGAGACAAACAAGGACGGGGCATACCGCCTCGGCTTCACCCCCAACGTGGCCGGAAACCACGCCATCCACCTCGAGTGGGGGGGACGGCACATACCCGGTAGCCCCTTCACGTGCGAGGTGTTTGACCCGTCCATGTGCGTGGCTAGCGGGCAGGGACTCGTTCGTAGCACGGTTGGCACCACTGCTTCGTTCGAGGTGGCCGCGCGGGGCGCAGGTAACGGAACGATTTCCGCTTCCATTCGCGGACCGACGCGATCAATCTTGCTGATGGAGGTCGGATCCGAAAACAGCACTTATTACTACGAATACGACCCGGAAGAGGCCGGCACGTATGTCATCGAAATCAAGTGGAGTGGGTTCTCCATCCCGGGCAGTCCTTTCCAAGTGCAGACGGACGCTCCCGATACTCCCATGACGGCCGACGAAGTGGTAGTACGCAACCTACCCGAGCATCGCGTGCAGGTGAACCAAGAGGTCAAAGTGACGGTCGACGCCTCCAAGGCAAGCGGAGGGACCCTGAGCGCCGTGGCCCAGAGCCCGACCGTCGAAGAACCGTGCACCATAACCGAAGTCGCGGGGGAAGAAGGTGTTTACGAGGCAAAGTTCACACCGAGGGAGGTAGGGGAGTACACCGTTCACATCGAATACGGGGATTGCGCGATACCGGACAGTCCTTTGCCCATCACGGTCAACGACCCGACCAAATGCATGGTGGACACAACGTCGCTGCCCGAAGGAATGCAGCGAATCGGGAAGCCGGTGACGATCCGCGTGCTGACGAGTTCGGCGGGCGAAGGAGACGTTACGGCCATGGTCAAGGGGCTGGACCAGCCGTGCGGGACCAGGCAGGAGAGCGAGGGTGTGTGGGTGGTGAGCTACACACCCCAGTGCAGGGGCAAGTACTTCGTCGAAATATTTTTCGATGGCTTCCCCGTACTGAAGGCCCCGATCAACTTCGACGTCGGAGACATCATAGACCAAATCATTCTCACCAAGCCGGTTACCCGTGCGGGCTACCACCCGACCAACAAGTCGCTGGAGTTCATGATTTTGGCACCCGGAATTAACCCGGGGGAACTGACGGTGGCCGCGCACGGAACGAAGACCGCCTCGGCCCCCACCCTCGCTATATCGTCCAGCAACGAAACGTACACGGTGCTCTTGACGGCGCTTTCCCCTGACGATTACAAGGTTGAGATTGCCTACAAGGGCAAGCAGGTGTCCGGGTCACCCTTCGTGTTGGTGGTGCGCGACCAGCCAGCACCCGAGAAGGTCGTCACGTTTGACCCCGTGATCCCCCACGCCAGGGGTAAACCGATCGAACTGGTTTTCGACACCGCTCAGGCCGGGGAGGGGAGTCTGGCCGTCAACATCACGTCAGACACCGGGGAGAGTTTTGCCACTCAGCTCAAGGAAGTCTCTTCTTCCCTGTTTGTGATATCCTTCTACCCACAGCAAGAGGGTGTCTACACAGCAGGTGTGACGTGGGCAGGCAAGCACATCAGTGGGTCACCAATGCCGCTCAAATTCAAGGTACAGAAGAGGGACCCGCAGGTGTGCATCGTGTTTGAGTCCAGCGCTTCCCTAAGGGCAAAGCTGACAGCAAAGGCGACCATGAAATCGTCAGGTGCAGCAGTCAACATGGATGTGAGACAGTTTGAGCGTGGCAAGTACCAGCTGAGCTTTCAACCACCAAAAAGAGACGTGTATTCATTGCAGGTGTTCGAGTTTGAAAGGGAGGTGAATGGGTCGCCATTCATGGTTGACCTGCTCAAACCAAGACACCCGGGGCTTCCCCAGGTGGAAGAAGGAACAGGTATTCTAAGTGTCATGGTTACAGGTGAGAAAGCAGGTGCTATAAAGCCAACTTTGGAGTACAATAAGCCAACAAACACGGCTAGGATTGGATTCCTCAGCAAGCAGCATGACATGTACAGGATGAGTGTCTTCTGGAACCACAAGCTCATCCCTGGATCTCCTTTTAACATAGACCTCAGTAGAGTCTAGTGTGTACTGCTGTAGTGTCTTTTATGACTTTTTAACTTTGTTAATAACTGTCTTTTTAATTTTTTTCATCTAAAGCATGGCAGTACAGTCCACGTTAATGCAATGCAGTACAGACCATACTTATGGCCAGACCACCAGGTGAGTTAGGTGGATGTAACGCTTTACGTAAGATTGGAAAGCTGTCCACTTTGCTAATAGAATACATGTACTCATTCTCTTTCCTCTGGAGTGTCAAATTACCGGATTCAATTCCAAATACCTGAAATGTTTACCGCCTTTGAAGAAAATACCCGGGCATACCTTTATATCTTGTGTTGCATACAGAGTTCTGGTCGTATTACTTTACAAGTTGTCGCCCGTGCGAATTACGCACGCCGATATCATGAGTATATACGAGTTTACAATTGCATCGATGTATATCGTAGTCTACTGTTTGCAAAAATAACGCGTTATTTGTTTGTCAGTTGTACTAAACCACTAGGCATCAGCAAATTACACGAAATTTAAGTCTCTTACTTTTTTTAAATATCTAAAAGAAGTAAAAAAAATGATTCCATGGGGCTAGGTAGCAAGTAATAAATGATCCATTACGTAATGATATTGTACTTCATAGCTCAGCCAATCACAATGTATGTCATCCAAAACACCAGGCTGCAAATATTTCATACCAGAAACACAAGAGGCAATTTGTCATTTTTTTGGGCAAGTTCAGAACTTCTGAAACTGCTTGCTACCAGACTTTTTTGCCTTCTGCACCTTAAGGACATTAAAGCGCACTGTCTTGCTGAGAGGTCGACACTGACCAACAATGACCACATCACCAAGTTCAAGATCCCTGCAGTTTGCAAAGAACAATCGGGGAAAAAAAAAACATAATGAAAAATATGAAACTTATCACACATTTTTTCCAGCCATTATTAAATGCATTCGTTAGCATCCATGATTAACTATGTATGAGCATTACGAATGGGCCATTTTAATGATATCAAGTGAAACCTGGCTTTTAATACTGGCAACAGATCATGATGCACACAAAGTTGAACTGCACACACACACACACACAAAACACACACACACAGGTGATCTTAATACTGGCAACAGATCATGATGCACACAAAGTTGAACTGCACACACACACAAAACACATACACATAGGTGATCTTAATACTGGCAACAGATCATGATGCACACAAAGTTGAACTGCACACACACACACACACAGGTGATCTTAATACTGGCAACAGATCATGATGCACACAAAGTTGAACTGCACACACACACACAGGTGATCTTAATACTGGCAACAGATCATGATGCACACAGAGTTGAACCACACACACATGATCATCCAGATGTACTTTCGTTTTGTAGTGCAGAACCCTAACCGTTATCTATTCAAATTGCATGTAGGCACAATGAGCTCCATTGCAGCTTTTTATTCTGCAACCACTATTATTATTTGGGATCAAGGCAGCAAAAAGGGGACCCTAGCACATATTTTTCACTCATATTTAAAGAGACACTTGTGCACCCTCTACAACTTCTTGCTTACACACTTGAAATTAGCCTGTTCATAACGGAGTTACAGTGGCCTGAATTTTTAATGTGTACATTTATATTGTATGCATCAACTTTGATGCTCCTTCTTGGAAATTAAAAAAAAAAAAAAATGCGCCAGGGCCCTTTTCACTGCCTCAACCCAATTTATTATTTAACAGCTACAGCAAAAAACGTGTTAAATAACAGAATTTATACACCTTGGGGTATAGCCCTTCATGCACCCCACCCCTAAAAACTCTATTATACCTTTTTACACCCTTGCAACCACTGCCAGTATTTACAATGGAGAACTTGCCTAAAGCATGGTGAAATGTGAGCAGACAGGTTCTTGTGCCTTTTCTCAAATCGATTGTACTTCTTGATGTAATGGAGATAGTCCCTTCGGATGACAATTGTTCTCTTCATTTTCATACTTCTGACCACCCCTGTCAATATTCTTCCTCTGATGCTGACATTTCCAGTGAAAGGACACTTCTTGTCTATGTAGTTGCCCTCATAGGCCTTTAAAAAATAAACAGTACAAGTACTACTATTAAAGAACATTACATCAAACTATACATCTCAATAACTATTCCTAACAAACACGTACTCCTGCTGTTGAAGCATTCTTGAAAGGAAGGTGATATGACTTTGGCCCTAACCATGCTTGAATCTCCTTTTACCCAACACTTCCTTTTTGGGCCAAATTTGATTTATCTGTATTTTTAAATGTATTGCTTCATCAAGTATGCAACATCACACTGACCAGAACAATGTACAATATGGGTTCAATGCAAAGATTACACAAGTTCTCATATGCATGCTTCGTTTTTTTTTGTCATAACTTAACCCCTACCTACTCATACCAATATAATTTAGGTGGTTACTGCAACACCAAACAGGATATCACTTTAAAATGGATGCTCTTTCCCGCTATACAAGCTGCACACATATTATCTTCACGCCTCGAGGCTAGATATGTAGATCCTCCATTTCACATGTTAAGCATACACGTCGCCCATTCATGCTAAGGGCCAGCTTAAGAAAGAAATCAAAACATGCTTCCTCCTTTTTGTGCGTAATAATTGGTAACGCTGGGATCAGTATGGAAGACCGTACCTCACGCGGGGCCTTGAAGCCCAGGCCAACATTTCTGACGTAACGTTGGTCCTTGCCCTTCTTCGGGCCACCAATCAGAGCTGACTTGTGGTTCTGGAAGATGGTTCGCTGACGCTGGTATGACCTCTCAGTCTATGTAAACGAAATAAAATTAACCTAATATCACCCTTACATTTCCTAACGTCTTGTCACACGCATCACCTTACCTGTTCCGCCATCTTTTGAAAGAAAGAACGATGCACGTGGAGGCCTTACTTAATGCGCATGCGTCATTTTAGTAGTATTATTATTTAACCCTTTAAACCATGGCGGCTGTTATTAGAAGTAGACACTCCTCTCTGTTGTTGTTGAAGTCGCTACCACAGGTAAGGTAATTACTTTAGCGTAGGAAAATTTTTACCATAACGTGTACGTATGTTACAGAGACTTCTAGCATCAACAGCACGGAGCGCTGCTACAAAGGCCCAAGACAATGATGGAGGTTAGAAACCGTAGCCGATAAGTTATGTGTCGCTGGCAATTTGAGTGGGTTTAGCTGTAATTTTCACTACTGGTCATGTAATCTTAGAAAGAATATGAAGTTTCAGGCAAGCCGGTCTTGTGCCATTGCCATGATACGGTTTTTGCGCGTATGTGGACTGGTGTATGTAGACCTGTATCTATTAATCATGTGTTTGGGGTTTTCATATGCCACTCAAAAATGCTGCATTATGCAGTTGTGTATGGCTGATGGTCAAGGCTCTATACTATTGAAGGTGTACAGCTTGTGGCTACAGCTTAAGGTGTACAGCTGGTGGCCATGGCTCCACACAGCTAAAGTGTACAGCTGGTGGCCATGGCTCCACACAGCTAAAGTGTACAGCTGGTGGCCATGGCTCCACACAGCTGAAGTGTACAGCTGGTGGCCATGGCTCCACACAGCTAAAGTGTACAGCTGGTGGCCATGGCTCCACACAGCTAAAGTGTACAGCTGGTGGCCATGGCTCCACACAGCTGAAGTGTACAGGTGGCCATGGCTCCACACAGCTGAAGTGTACAGGTGGCCATGGCTCCACACAGCTAAATTGTACAGGTGGCCATGGCTTCACGCAGCTAAAGTGTACAGCTGGTGGCCATGGCTCCACACAGCTAAAGTGTACTGGTGGCCATGGCTCTACACAGCTTAAGATGTACAGCTGGTGGCCATGGCTCCACTCAGCTAAAGTGTACAGCTGGTGGCCATGACTCCACACAGCTTAAGATGTACAGCTGGTGGCCATGGCTCCACACAGCTAAAGTGTACAGCTGGTGGCCATGGCTCCACACAGCTAAAGTGTACCTGGTGGCCATGGCCCCACACAGCTTAAGATGTACAGCTGGCCATGGCTCAACACAGCTTATAGCTCCACACAGCTAAAATGTACAGCTGGTGGCCATGGCTCCACACAGCTAAAGTGTACAGCTGGTGGCCATGGCTCCACACAGCTTAAGACGTACAGCTGGTGGCCATGGCTCCAGGTGTACAGCTGGTCACACAGCTTCAGATGTACAGCTGTTGGCCATTGTTCCACATGCTTAAGATGTACGGCTGTTGGCCATTGTTCCACACAGCACAGCTGGTGGCCATAGCTCCACACAGCTAAAAGTGTAAATTGTACAGCCACACCAGGTTGGGTCACATACTTGGTATTTATATAATTGCAGAAGTACAGAGTAACATGCCCGTCAATATCTGTATGTAACAGTCTTTATTCAGTCTTTAATCCTTCGGGTCCCCTTAGCAGACTTTTTTGCAGTGCTGAGCGTTATTGCCCACATCGCATAGGTTGACCATTATGCTGTTGGACCAGCTGTTGCAGAAGTTGGTGTATAGAGGGCTGTCATCCTTGGCAACGCAGCATGGACACGTGCACTTGCCCACCTTGCTGATGTAACTGTAAGAGAGAGAGGATGTATGTTTGGGGGAGCGGGACATTACGTTGGTGGTCAGCTGGTGAGCACAGTACCAACTCGGTCATAGAGAAAATTTGCAGCTTGATCATACAGAAAATTCACAGCTCGATCATAGAGAAAATAAAGCATATACATTTGGTAACTAAAGAAACCATCAGTGTTCATAGCAACCGCTATGAAAACTAATAGTTGGCTTAGTTACCAATGTGTACGCTTTATTTTCTCTATGATCAAGCTGCGAAATTTCTCTATGACCAAGCGCGGGTACTGCACAACCCATGTTCACACATTGAAAGGCATTTTGTTATATGGTTATGATTGCACATCATTTATACTCAACTTGTATAGCGGCAAGTTAGCTGACTAATATCACATAGTGTATGTACCAGTATGTGAATCTCCATAATTGGCCAACAGGGCATATCATACAATGCACCTTGGCTCTGAATGCTATATTTTATTTTTGTCTTAATGACTGGTGTGTGTATGTATCACTAAATTTACTCTGATTACATGTCACTTATAATAGCACAGAATGCATTCTGTTCCAAGCTTGAATGGTAGTTGTAGCTATTGATGTTAATGATGGAATCATGTGCGGGTTTTAAACTGACCTGCATTCTCGACTTGGATCGTTGTCACAGACAGCCACCGCACACTCTTCGGCATTCAGTGCTGTGGAGCAGGTTACTGGCACGCACTCGCAGTTGGCGTTGAGCTTGTAGCCCAATTCGCATGTTTCGTTGCATCTACACATGCATGATTTTGAATCCAGCTGACCCTCGTACTGGCACTGTAGTGCGCACGTGCATTTGCAAGTATTTGGATCCAATTTGTAGTTGCTAGGACATTGTTGATCGGAACACTGGCAGGAGCATGTGCTGAGATTTAAAAATTGGTCTCGGTTCTGGCATTGCACCTCTCCGACAGGATTACATTGACACGCGCAGGTGTCTACATCAAAGTACTGCCCTGGATTACAATTGAGCGTCAGGGGACAACCACACTGGCATGTTTGTGGGTTGACTTGCTGGTGTTGAGAACACTGTGGCGTAGTGATGCAGCTACATTGGCACTTCTCTATGTCAAACACTTGACCAGGGGGACAGCTATGTTGTGAATTAGAGCACTCACATTGGCAGGTCTTGCTGTTGAAGAACTGTTGACTTGGGCAAGTGAGGATGGAAGGACATTGACATTGGCATGTTGTATAGTTGTAGATTTGTAGTGGAAGGCAATTCTGCTCAGCACCAGATACGCATTGACACGCACAGGTATCTACATCAAAGTACTGCCCTGGATTACAATTTAGCGTCAGGGGACAACCACACAGGCATGTTTGTGGGTTGACTTGCTGGTATTGAGAACACTGTGGCGTAGTGATACAGCTACATTGGCACTTCTCTATGTCAAACGCTTGACCAGGGAGACAGCTACGTTGCGAATTAGAGCACTCACATTGGCAGGTCTTGCTGTTGAAGAACTGTTGACTTGGGCAAGTGAGGATGGAAGGACATTGACATTGGCACGTTGTATAGTTGTAGATTTGTAGTGGAAGGCAATTCTGCTCAGCACCAGATAGGCATTGACACGCGCAGGTATCTACATCAAAGTACTGCCCTGGATTACAATTTAGCGTCAGGGGACAACCACACAGGCATGTTTGTGGGTTGACTTGCTGGTGTTGAGAACACTGTGGCGTAGTGATGCAGCTACATTGGCACTTCTCCGTGTCAAACACTTGACCAGGGGGACAGCTACGTTGTGAATTAGAGCACTCACATTGGCAGGTCTTGCTGTTGAAGAACTGTTGACTTGGGCAAGTGAGAATGGAAGGACATTGACATTGGCATGTTGTATAGTTGTAGATTTGTAGTGGAAGGCAATTCTGCTCAGCACCAGATAGGCATTGACACGCGCAGGTATCTACATCAAAGTACTGCCCTGGATTACAATTTAGCGTCAGGGGACAACCACACAGGCATGTTTGTGGGTTGACTTGCTGGTGTTGAGAACACTGTGGCGTAGTGATACAGCTACATTGGCACTTCTCTATGTCAAACACTTGACCAGGGGGACAGCTACGTTGTGAATTAGAGCACTCACATTGGCAGGTCTTGCTGTTGAAGACCTGTTGACTTGGGCAAGTGAGGATGGAAGGACATTGACATTGGCACGTTGTATAGTTGTAGATTTGTAGTGGAAGGCAATTCTGCTCAGCACCAGATACGCATTGACACGCGCAGGTATCTACATCAAAGTACTGCCCTGGATTACAATTTAGCGTCAGGGGACAACCACACTGGCATGTTTGTGGGTTGACTTGCTGGTGTTGAGAACACTGTGGCGTAGTGATGCAGCTACATTGGCACTTCTCCGTGTCAAACGCTTGACCAGGGGGGCAGCTACGTTGTGAATTAGAGCACTCACATTGGCAGGTCTTGCTGTTGAAGAACTGTTGACTTGGGCAAGTGAGGATGGAAGGACATTGACATTGGCATGTTGTATAGTTGTAGATTTGTAGTGGAAGGCAATTCTGCTCAGCACCAGATACGCATTGACATGCACAGGTATCTACATCAAAGTACTGCCCTGGATTACAATTTAGCGTCAGGGGACAACCACACAGGCATGTTTGTGGGTTGACTTGCTGGTGTTGAGAACACTGTGGCGTAGTGATGCAGCTACATTGGCACTTCTCCATGTCAAATGCTTGACCAGGAGGACAGCTACGTTGTGAATTAGAGCACTCACATTGGCAGGTCTTGCTGTTGAAGAACTGTTGACTTGGGCAAGTGAGGATGGAAGGACATTGACATTGGCATGTTGCATAGTTGTAGATTTGTAGTGGAAGGCAATTCTGCTCAGCACCAGATAGGCATTGACAGGTGCAGGTTTCTACATCAAAGTACTGCCCTGGATTACAATTTAGCGTCAGGGGACACTCACACTGGCATTTTTGTGGGTTGATTCTCTGATATGGAGAACACTGGAGTGTGTTAGGACAGCCACATTGGCACTTCTGTGTGTCAAACGCTTGATTAGGGAGACAGCTGCTTGGTGAATTAGAGCACTCACATTGGCAGGTCTTGCTGTTGAAGAACTGTTGACTTGGGCAAGTGAGGATGGAAGGACATTGACATTGGCATGTTGTGTAGTTGTAGATTTGTAGTGGAAGGCAATTCTGTTCAGCACCAGATAGGCATTGACACGCACAGGTATCTACATCAAAGTACTGCCCTGGATTACAATTTAGCGTCAGGGGACACTCACATTTGCATGTTTGTTGGCTTAATACTTTATTACCTGGACAAATTGTGCCACTGGTGCATTCACATCTACATGTGTCCTTGTTAAAGACTTGAGCATATGAGCAGGTTGAATAGCTGGAACATTCACATTGGCATGTCTGAGGGTTGAAAATCTGGTTAGCCGGGCAATATATCACCTTTGGGCATCTGCACTGACATGTGGAGTCATCAAATACTTGAGCAGGGTTTGGGCAATAATTAGGCTTGTTGGGACATTCACATAGACATGAAGTGCTGTTGAATGTTTGAGCATATGAGCAGGTTGGATAGCTGGAACATTCGCATTGGCATGTCTGAGTGTTGAAGATCTGGTTAGCCGGGCAATATATCACCTTTGGGCATTTGCACTGACATGTGGAGTCGTCAAATACCTGAGCTGGGTTTGGGCAATATTTAGGCTTGTTGGGACATTCACATAGACATGAAGTGCTGTTGAATGTTTGAGCATATGAGCAGGTTGGATAGCTGGAACATTCGCATTGGCATGTCTGAGTATTGAAAATCTGGTTAGCCGGGCAATATATCACCTTTGGGCATTTGCACTGACATGTGGAGTCGTCAAATACCTGAGCAGGGTTTGGGCAATATTTAGGCTTGTTGGGACATTCACATTGACACGAAGTGCTGTTGAATGTTTGAGCATATGAGCAGGTTGGATAGCTGGAACATTCGCATTGGCATGTCTGAGTGTTGAAGATCTGGTTAGCCGGGCAATATATCACCTTTGGGCATTTGCACTGACATGTGGAGTCATCAAATACCTGAGCAGGGTTTGCGCAATATTTAGGCTTGTTGGGACATTCACATAGACATGAAGTGCTGTTGAATGTTTGAGCATATGAGCAGGTTGGATAGCTGGAACATTCACATTGGCATGTCTTTTGGTTGAAAACCTGGTTAACTGAGCAATATATCACCTTTGGGCATTTGCACTGACATGTGGAGTCATCATATACCTGAGCAGGGTTTGGGCAATATTTAGGCTTGTTGGGACATTCACATTGACATGAAGTGCTGTTGAATGTTTGAGCATATGAGCAGGTTGGATAGCTGGAACATTCACATTGGCATGTCTGAGTGTTGAAGATCTGGTTAGCCGGGCAATATATCACCTTTGGACATTTGCACTGACATGTAGAGTCATCAAATACCTGAGCAGGGTTTGGGCAATATTTAGGCTTGTTGGGACATTCACATTGACATGAAGTGCTGTTGAATGTTTGAGCATATGAGCAGGTTGGATAGCTGGAACATTCACATTGGCATGTCTTTTGGTTGAAAACCTGGTTCACCGGGCAATATATCACCTTTGGGCATTTGCACTGACATGTGGAGTCGTCAAATACCTGAGCTGGGTTTGGGCAATATTTAGGCTTGTTGGGACATTCACATAGACATGAAGTGCTGTTGAATGTTTGAGCATATGAGCAGGTTGGATAGCTGGAACATTCACATTGGCATGTCTGTGTGTTGAAGATCTGGTTAGCCGGGCAATATATCACCTTTGGACATTTGCACTGACATGTAGAGTCATCAAATACCTGAGCAGGGTTTGGGCAATATTTAGGCTTGTTGGGACATTCACATTGACATGAAGTGCTGTTGAATGTTTGAGCATATGAGCAGGTTGGATAGCTGGAACATTCACATTGGCATGTCTTTTGGTTGAAAACCTGGTTCACCGGGCAATATATCACCTTTGGGCATTTGCACTGACATGTGGAGTCGTCAAATACCTGAGCTGGGTTTGGGCAATATTTAGGCTTGTTGGGACATTCACATAGACATGAAGTGCTGTTGAATGTTTGAGCATATGAGCAGGTTGGATAGCTGGAACATTCACATTGGCATGTCTGTGTGTTGAAGATCTGGTTAGCCGGGCAATATATCACCTTTGGACATTTGCACTGACATGTAGAGTCATCAAATACCTGAGCAGGGTTTGGGCAATATTTAGGCTTGTTAGGACATTCACATAGACATGAAGTGCTGTTGAATGTTTGAGCATATGAGCAGGTTGGATAGCTGGAACATTCACATTGGCATGTCTGAGTGTTGAAGATCTGGTTAGCCGGGCAATATATTACCTTTGGACATTTGCACTGACATGTAGAGTCATCAAATACCTGAGCAGGGTTTGGGCAATATTTAGGCTTGTTAGGACATTCACATAGACATGAAGTGCTGTTGAATGTTTGAGCATATGAGCAGGTTGGATAGCTGGAACATTCACATTGGCATGTCTTTTGGTTGAAAACCTGGTTCACCGGGCAATATATCACCTTTGGACATTTGCACTGACATGTGGAGTCGTCAAATACCTGAGCTGGGTTTGGGCAATATTTAGGCTTGTTGGGACATTCACATTGACACGAAGTGCTGTTGAATGTTTGAGCATATGAGCAGGTTGGATAGCTGGAACATTCGCATTGGCATGTCTGAGGGTTGAAGATCTGGTTAGCCGGGCAATATATCACCTTTGGGCATTTGCACTGACATGTGGAGTCTTCAAATACCTGAGCTGGGTTTGGGCAATATTTAGGCTTGTTGGGACATTCACATTGACATGAAGTGCTGTTGAATGTTTGAGCATATGAGCAGGTTGGATAGCTGGAACATTCACATTGGCATGTCTTTTGGTTGAAAACCTGGTTCACCGGGCAATATATCATATTTGGGCATTTGCACTGACATGTAGAGTCATCAAATACCTGAGCAGGGTTTGGGCAATATTTAGGCTTGTTAGGACATTCACATAGACATGAAGTGCTGTTGAATGTTTGAGCATATGAGCAGGTTGGATAGCTGGAACATTCACATTGGCATGTCTTTTGGTTGAAAACCTGGTTCACCGGGCAATATATCACCTTTGGGCATTTGCACTGACATGTGGAGTCTTCAAATACCTGAGCTGGGTTTGGGCAATATTTAGGCTTGTTGGGACATTCACATTGACATGAAGTGCTGTTGAATGTTTGAGCATATGAGCAGGTTGGATAGCTGGAACATTCACATTGGCATGTCTTTTGGTTGAAAACCTGGTTCACCGGGCAATATATCACCTTTGGGCATTTGCACTGACATGTGGAGTCGTCAAATACCTGAGCTGGGTTTGGGCAATATTTAGGCTTGTTGGGACATTCACATAGACATGAAGTGCTGTTGAATGTTTGAGCATATGAGCAGGTTGGATAGCTGGAACATTCACATTGGCATGTCTGTGTGTTGAAGATCTGGTTAGCCGGGCAATATATCACCTTTGGACATTTGCACTGACATGTAGAGTCATCAAATACCTGAGCAGGGTTTGGGCAATATTTAGGCTTGTTAGGACATTCACATAGACATGAAGTGCTGTTGAATGTTTGAGCATATGAGCAGGTTGGATAGCTGGAACATTCACATTGGCATGTCTGAGTGTTGAAGATCTGGTTAGCCGGGCAATATATTACCTTTGGACATTTGCACTGACATGTAGAGTCATCAAATACCTGAGCAGGGTTTGGGCAATATTTAGGCTTGTTAGGACATTCACATAGACATGAAGTGCTGTTGAATGTTTGAGCATATGAGCAGGTTGGATAGCTGGAACATTCACATTGGCATGTCTTTTGGTTGAAAACCTGGTTCACCGGGCAATATATCACCTTTGGACATTTGCACTGACATGTGGAGTCGTCAAATACCTGAGCTGGGTTTGGGCAATATTTAGGCTTGTTGGGACATTCACATTGACACGAAGTGCTGTTGAATGTTTGAGCATATGAGCAGGTTGGATAGCTGGAACATTCGCATTGGCATGTCTGAGGGTTGAAGATCTGGTTAGCCGGGCAATATATCACCTTTGGGCATTTGCACTGACATGTGGAGTCGTCAAATACCTGAGCTGGGTTTGGGCAATATTTAGGCTTGTTGGGACATTCACATTGACATGAAGTGCTGTTGAATTTTTGAGCATATGAGCAGGTTGGATAGCTGGAACATTCACATTGGCATGTCTTTTGGTTGAAAACCTGGTTCACCGGGCAATATATCATATTTGGGCATTTGCACTGACATGTAGAGTCATCAAATACCTGAGCAGGGTTTGGGCAATATTTAGGCTTGTTAGGACATTCACATAGACATGAAGTGCTGTTGAATGTTTGAGCATATGAGCAGGTTGGATAGCTGGAACATTCGCATTGGCATGTCTGAGGGTTGAAGATCTGGTTAGCCGGGCAATATATCACCTTTGGGCATTTGCACTGACATGTGGAGTCTTCAAATACCTGAGCTGGGTTTGGGCAATATTTAGGCTTGTTGGGACATTCACATAGACATGAAGTGCTGTTGAATGTTTGAGCATATGAGCAGGTTGGATAGCTGGAACATTCACATTGGCATGTCTTTTGGTTGAAAACCTGGTTCACCGGGCAATATATCACCTTTGGACATTTGCACTGACATGTGGAGTCATCAAATACCTGAGCAGGGTTTGGGCAATATTTAGGCTTGTTGGGACATTCACATTGACATGAAGTGCTGTTGAATGTTTGAGCATATGAGCAGGTTGGGTAGCTGGAACATTCACATTGGCATGTCTGAGTGTTGAAGATCTGGTTAGCCGGGCAATATATCACCTTTGGGCATTTGCACTGACATGTGGAGTCGTCAAATACCTGAGCAGGGTTTGGGCAATATTTAGGCTTGTTGGGACATTCACATAGACATGAAGTGCTGTTGAATGTTTGAGCATATGAGCAGGTTGGATAGCTGGAACATTCACATTGGCATGTCTGAGTGTTGAAGATCTGGTTAGCCGGGCAATATATCACCTTTGGGCATTTGCACTGACATGTGGAGTCATCAAATACCTGAGCAGGGTTTGGGCAATATTTAGGCTTGTTGGGACATTCACATAGACATGAAGTGCTGTTGAATGTTTGAGCATATGAGCAGGTTGGATAGCTGGAACATTCACATTGGCATGTCTTTTGGTTGAAAACCTGGTTCACCGGGCAATATATCACTTTTGGGCATTTGCACTGACATGTGGAGTCATCAAATACCTGAGCAGGGTTTGGGCAATATTTAGGCTTGTTGGGACATTCACATAGACATGAAGTGCTGTTGAATGTTTGAGCATATGAGCAGGTTGGATAGCTGGAACATTCACATTGGCATGTCTTTTGGTTGAAAACCTGGTTCACCGGGCAATATATCACTTTTGGGCATTTGCACTGACATGTGGAGTCATCAAATACCTGAGCAGGGTTTGGGCAATATTTAGGCTTGTTGGGACATTCACATTGACACGAAGTGCTGTTGAATGTTTGAGCATATGAGCAGGTTGGATAGCTGGAACATTCACATTGGCATGTCTGAGTGTTGAAGATCTGGTTAGCTGGGCAATATATCACCTTTGGGCATTTGCACTGACATGTGGAGTCGTCAAATACCTGAGCAGGGTTTGGGCAATATTTAGGCTTGTTAGGACATTCACATAGACATGAAGAGCTGTTGAATGTTTGAGCATATGAGCAGGTTGGATAGCTGGAACATTCACATTGACATGTCTTTTGGTTGAAAACCTGGTTAACTGGGCAATATATCACCTTTGGGCATTTGCACTGACATGTAGAGTCATCAAATACCTGAGCAAGGTTTGGGCAATATTTAGGCTTGTTGGGACATTCACATTGACACGAAGTGCTGTTGAATGTTTGAGCATATGAGCAGGTTGGATAGCTGGAACATTCACATTGGCAACTATTCTGGTTGAATGTTTGGCTGTTTGAACATTTACTAACATTGGGACACCGACACTCACATGTACTGTCATCAAATTTTTGTGCACGATTAGGGCATTCGTCACACTTGTTTAGGCATTCACATTTGCATGTACTGTTGTTCAACTTCTGGTATATATTGCACTTGTTTTGGCACTGACATTGACAGGTGTCAGCATCAAATTTCTGGAGGCCCGTGCACACAGCTTTGGTTATGCACTCACATTCGCAGGATTGATAATTGATCTTCTTGTTGACCGGACAGTCTTTGTATGGGCAGTATACTGTAGCTGTTTGGACTGTCTGTGAAGGGAAATTTGTTGTAATATTGTTTCCTATCATTGTAGATTGATGCAACGTTTTGTGTTTCCCTATAAGTTGTATAATGCACACTCCTGATAGTATCTAGTATTTTTTTATGTTGTCTTGTTGTATTAAACTATATTCTATAGCTACGTTATTTATTTCCATATGGGATTGTTGTTGTGAAATGAGACCTAGTGCGACATTATAAAATGTTCTAAGAAGGAGCATCAAATTGATGCGAGCAACTGCAATCTACGCATGTTTAAAAATACAGGCCATTGTAACCACGAGGATAGACCAATTTCTAGTGCATAGAAATGAAATTGTAGTATCTATTTGGCAAAGATCCCATACATTTTTTAAATTTTATCCTTCTCACCTGTGTTATTGCCAATAGGAGCAGAACTATTGCTGCTCCAGTTCTTGATGTTAGCATTGTGTCCCGCAGTGTACCACGAACTTTAAGAAAAATAGGTTAAGTCAATGTATTATATATTATATATTGTTATGTCTTAACTGGCTGTGTGTGTTGGTCTATTTCCTCTTTGTAAAGTAACACCCTGAGTGCACTTTTGTTCAGAGACAATTGTCGTCCTTCTATGACTTCTGTTACAGCTGCCTGTGTATACTGATCACCTTGACATTGCCTGACAGCAGCCTATATTGGTCATCATTTTGTGGTGCATAATTTCATCATCTTGTTCGTGTTGTGACCTGTCCACTTGCATAGAATCCTCAACATATTCCCATAAATAGATGTGTGTTGCATATCAAGAAAATTGCTTTATAATGTTGATGTTGATGGAAGTTAGGGTGGCACTATCGTTCATTTTAGTGCGGCATTGTATAAACATTTGAATCACATAACAGTTCAACATGTGTATCAGGCATACACACATGCACGCTATCAAAGGAAAATGTGTGGTTACTATTTTTTTGTTGTGGCGATGTGATTTGTGTCTTTATAATTTAAAGCTTTCTGTTGAAGGTGTTATTTGTAGGAGTTCTGAATGGGTTTCTACTCTCATGTGCTCAGAATTAAACTTGCCATTAATTGGTGTTGTGAACTACGTTGCATTTTAGTACATTTTAGTACATACCCCTGAAGTTCTTAAAGGGGGTGGTTATTGGAGGGTCTATTTGGTTTTAATGTTATACACTGGGGCAGGTAAAAGAGTCATATTTCAGATGTTGTGTTTCTCCATCTCCTAACCCTGTCTCCTTCACTTCACCTCATGTTTTGTTGTAGATTAGTATAATCCATTGTAGGTTAGTATATCAAAGTTATCTTCACAACCTTTTATTTCTTCATGAAACAGCTGCTGTTAGCAAAACTCGGTCATCACTAAGCAACAACAGCTCAGATCCTTCTGCCAATGGGGATGGTACCACATACAGAGTACAGGAATTATTTGGATACAATCCATTTTCTTACTATGATATTGACATGAAAATGCTGAAGTACAGGCAACCACAACCCAAACCAGGGGTGAAGTACTAGTGCTGTGAAATGGGAAGAATTTGTCATCAACTGATGTAGTAATATAATATATAGACATGCATGCATGCATATCTGGTATTACAATTAAGTGTTGATCATGGTTATTTTACAGTAACATGTGATCTGCCAGATTAACGTGTTTATGTTGAGGGAGTGACCACTGCAGTTTATAATTCATCTTTCAATTAGTGGAGCTGTGCTACATATGAAGCTATGTACTGTTACATTTCCAGGGATTAAGTTTTGCCTTTTGTGATAAGCATATACATTACTCTTCAGCCACAAATGGTAACTATTGTGGCTGAAGTTTCCTGTTAATCTTAATCTTACTTTTTCCATCCCATCTACTCAAGCAATGTGCGTACATATAGTTTTAAAGATAAAAATGGAACAGCATACATGCACTCTGCTCCCGGCACACATGCACAGCTCCGCGTGCAAGTGTTCCATGCATCCACATTTTCCAAACCTACTTGTATACATCTTTTGACAAGAAACGAAACAGTGTATGGAATTGTATCTATTGCCAAATGTGCGAAGCACTGTCACGCGTCATCATCAAAGTCTGAGGCCAAAATTGGAGAGAAATAGCTCGTGCGAGATTGAACAACCTCATAGGCCTGCGTCAACAACTGTTCCTCTATATATGGGCAAAAACTTTTCCAGGCCTATAGCCGGTACCAATGGGCCGAGCTCCCACCATGCAGAATGTCCATGTTGGGCAGATAATATATGTCTTCATAATGGAGCTAGGAGATATCTTTTTGGTTTAAAAGCCTCACACTTTCAATGCAGGTTGATATAGAGAGGTTGCAGCATAGATAGTATAATACATGCATTGAAACGATGTACCTAAATACATACGCGACGTCATTTCCCGCGTACAGTCCGTTACTCGTTTTTCGAGGTACTTGAAATTCCCTGGAGTCTTTGTCAGGGGAGTTTTTTTTCGTGTTTCCAAACTTACTAATACTTCAGATAGCTTTTCTGGCACTACAAATGGAAGGTACGTGTGTTGTATTGTAGTCCTACATAATATATAGGAGAGAAGGCCATAGACATAGTTGGGCCGACTTTTGGTTGTGTACTTTTCCTCATTGAACGTAACAATGACCTACTACTTGCTGCTGCACAAGACGTATTGCCCTGTGGTATTTTTAAGGCTTGAAAGCCTTCGCATACGAAGTTACATTCAAAAATAGGTGTTTTCTGTACTACCAAGTGATCACTTTTTGTGGAATTTTACTCACGAAACATGAACTAGCTAGAAGCTATTTTAAACTGATCTATAATCATTCTAGAATTGTTTAGTCAGTATTCCATCTATAAATTATCATTTGTGTCGCAGCTTCTTCTACTGGAAGTTAATTGATTGTCGAACCGACTCGTTCGTGGGCCCGAAGCCCATGAAGTTTCTATTTCTTTGGCCAGCTTCGCCCGCGGTTTAAACGGGACCCTTCAACTCCCAGGACCGAGGCAAAAGCACTCCGAACGATACCTGTAGACATCTACAAGAAACCTGGAGGTCAAATAGTTTACGGAAATCGAAACGCGCATGAAATCCGTAAATCTTTATCGTTTCCAATCCATGTATTATACTATCTACGATTGCAGTGTCATCCCGGGAAGATCGGCGGCCATGTTTTTTTGGTGTCTCCAGTTCTGTTACAGAATGTTTCCAATGTAACGGTTTGTTAACAACCTGTAACAGAACTGGGGACACCACAAAACATGGCCGCCGATCTTCCCGGGATGACGTTGCAACCTGTCTATATCAGCATACCAAGAGTGTATCCGCGTCGAATCAATGTTTGCTTTAATACTGTAGATCACTGATAATTGAGCACGCGTCTGTTCTATCATGCATGCGGTGATTTTAAAATCATCTATGAAATCAAAACTTGGTTCATGGCATTTTTTTAAGGAGGTTTGTGCATTCATCATTAGATTCCACATAGCTTAATCGAAGCTATATACTGTTTACACAGCGAATGAATGCAACGCGTTTATTAATCCCGTTGCAGTGGTGGATCCAGCATATTTTAGGTTCATTAAAACCGGGCAATTATGGGCCCGTGCCCGTAATTGCCCGGTTTTAATGAGCCTAAAATATGCCTGGATCCGCCACTGCCGTTGCGTTCATTCGTGGGACAACCTGTATGTGTGCATACTGCCAGAGCTACTTGTTTCGTGCGTTTTTTTTTAGCTGCATGCTGTAGTAATCTCCTATACTTTTAATGCATTGCCAGCATGCACGTAGGGCATAATAAGTACTGTTGTGGAAGGCAGAGCATATAAATTAACTTTTTTGCCTTTCTAGTGAATACTTTCAATCGGAATATGTGTTGACTATTGCCATGCTTCAAGCGGTTAAGCAACCGGACGTAACTATAGCGTATAGAATACACATGGTTATTATGCCTTCACAGACAAAGGCCAAGGGTTTTATACTGACTATTATAGACATAGGAATGAGCAAACGGATGATGTTAGTTACTAGGGATCATATCCGGAAAAAAAAAGAACAAGCAGTTTTAAGCAACGAGCTCGTGGTATACGACTTATAGCGACTGAGCTGTATACTATTTTGATATAATATTATGGTATACAGGCCTACGATTAGGCTATCCATGCAGCCTATCCGCACATCTCGTTTGCTTATACCATGCGCGGAGTGTAATAGCTTGAGCGTACTGATATCACGCTTAAGTGTGCCCAATCCTAAAAAGGGCTTGGTATTGCAGTAGGCTTTTAACCTGTCCAGCTGGTTCAATTCCATGTGCTATACTTGCAATCAAGCCGGTGTCGTTTAGGTTAACTGTAAAAATGTTTTTTGGATGTCAGTACATATGCCGGATGACATGCATTCACCGAAGCATTCATGAATCACTGAAGCAGGCGCATATATAAAGACATTAATATATTCATGAGTAATTTTTAGGATTAGGGTGTGGTAATATTTAACGAGCGCCCCCCCTGAGCTATGTATAGCGGTTAATCGTGCTTTGCTTATTACACATGCGCATGCATGCAAGTTATCATGTGTCTTGTCTCACTCCAATACTTTGCTCTTGCGTACCAAGTTGCATACAACGTTGAAAGCGGTACAATAGCGACTCGGAGGTGGGCAGAAGCATGATAACGCCATTTGAGCGGCCCGACATCGATCGGTAGACATGCCACATACGTTTGCGGTTGGAATTCCGCCCTAATCCCTCGGCATGTTGGTGCTGCGCAATTATTGAATTGTCGATATTACTGCAGCGGTTACATGCAGCCTGCAATAGACCTTTTTCATGTGTCATGTGATCACTCCGTAATCTGCCATACGTCAGCGCCACACAATATAAATTAATACACGATCCGCCATGTTGGTGGAACGGTAATAAATCACGTGATTAAAAAAGGTATTGCAAAGGCCCTAACGGTGTCTAGTCGCGGCCACGGTTCCAGGACCAGCATGCGGGCGCTCTACAATGAAGGGAGGGTGGAGCGCGGAGATAATGGTCTGGCTGGGAGCTCCCGCCATCATAATCCCGCGGTGCGCCCGAGCTATTAAAAACGGTTGGTCCATTGTGAAAGCCGTTATTTATTGGAATAGCTTGCAGCCGGCTGCGATCAGAGGCCTGCCCTGCATTTCTGACTGAGGTATTTGCACGCGATGAAAGCACTCCTACTCTTCCTGCTAGTTTTGCTGCAAGTGAGTTGTAATAAAGGCTTCAGTTTGTTTGCTTAGTCCCAGCCGAAAAAATTTTTTTTTCAACAAATACCCAATGTAGTGATGTGTTGACGCGGTAATCAAGCCCCGTTACACGAACCTCATGCGCATTTAGAGCTGCAGTAGCAACCATATACGCATGCGCAGTGATTACCGCGCTCTAAACAATCTGCTGCCTCCTAATCAGTGAGAAGCTTGACGCTACTACTGTATAGTTGTGTCAATACCATCTGTACCACATTTGTCACCGGCAGGAGTGGTTACAGATGATCACGTTAGCCTGTAGATACAAATGACTTAATTAATTTGCTTTTGGGCAACCGTTTAGAAATAGGGACCATTTTTATTATCCCTACTATTAAATTTCATACAGGAATATGCTTCACCTCATGTGTGCACATCCCTTAGCATGCAAAGCTGCAAGAACAAGAACTTTGTATCATGCAGTACCATACACGAACATTCAAGAATTTTATTCACGTTCCATTATAAGATAGATGCACAAAATTGCTTTTGACCTTTTTAGCTACTCAAGTGCCTGGTGACAAATTAATGGCATCGTTGATAATCTCAGGCTTTGAACAACAGATAATTAATTTTCTCTGCACATATAGATATCTACAGGTATATGCTACCAGGCTCGCCCAACAAGGTGTGGAAATGGAAGAGTCTACAACTATAAGTCTGGCATCTGTCAATGTGGCCACATTCCTTCCAGGTGCCAAAATGCACAACATGTATTTAATGAGGAGACCTGCTACTGTGAATGTCCAAAAACATCCAATTGCCCTCATCCTAAAATATTTAATACTCATTCTTGTAGCTGTGAATGTCCCCACATCAAATCCCATTGTCCACATCGAAAGGTTTTCAGTACTGACAGTTGCACATGTGAATATCACACAGAAAAGCAGTGCCCATCAAACCAAGAGTTCAATCCAGTGATCAAAAAATGTGAGTGCCTTAAATCCCTACATTGTCCACCACACCTAACCTTAAACAGGGACATATGTCAGTGTGAGTGCCAGTCTGCACCTGTTTCCTGCTCACCAAAGCTATTTGACAAAACAACTTGTAATTGCAAGAAGTGCGATCTGTCTTGCCCCTCACCAAAGGTTTTGAACATTGAGTCTTGCACATGTGGCTGTCCCAGTGATCATAAGTGTTCAAATCTGGAAATATTCGATGAAAGCACCTGTAAATGTCGATGCAAAAATGCCAAATGTTTGCCACCAATGACATTGAACTCTGTCACCTGTCAGTGTGAAAACTCTGAAACTAAATGCTATGAAGAATATGCTCTCAAGTCCTGCCTATCACCAAAGATTTTGGATGTTGTGACCTGCACTTGCACCTGTCCCAGTGAACGTAAGTACATGTGTTCAAGTCTGGAAGAATTTGATGAAAGTACTTGCAACTGTAGGTGTAAAAATCTTGAAAAATGTGCACTACCAAAGATGTTTAATTCTATCACCTGCCTGTGTGAATACCCAAGACCAAAATGCTATGAAGGAAATGCTGCCAAGTCCTGTCCATCACCAAAGATTTTGGATGATGAGACCTGCACTTGCACCTGTCCCAGTGATGGTAAGTACGAGTGTTCACATCTGGAAGAATTTGATGAAAGTACCTGTAGTTGTCGATGCAAAAACGTGGACAAATGTTTACCGCCAAAAACGTTTAATTCTGCAACCTGCCGGTGTGAATATTCAAAACCAAAATGCTATTTAGAAAATGCTGCCAAGTCCTGTCCATCACCAAAGATTTTGGATTATGAGACCTGCACTTGCACCTGTCCCAGTTATAGTAAATACGAGTGTTCACATCTGGAAGAATTTGATGAAAGCACCTGTAGCTGTCAATGCAAAAATGTGGGCAAATGTTTACCACCAAAAACGTTTAATTCTGCAACCTGCCGGTGTGAATATTCAAAACCAAAATGCTATTTAGAAAATGCTGCCAAGTCCTGCCCATCACCAAAGATTTTGGATGATGAGACCTGCACTTGCACCTGTCCCAGTGATGGTAAGTACGAGTGTTCACATCTGGAAGAATTTGATGAAAGTACCTGTAGCTGTCAATGCAAAAATGTGGACAAATGTTTACCACCAAAAACGTTTAATTCTGCAACCTGCCGGTGTGAATATTCAAAACCAAAATGCTATTTAGAAAATGCTGCCAAGTCCTGCCCATCACCAAAGATTTTGGATGATGAGACCTGCACTTGCACCTGTCCCAGTGATGGTAAGTACGAGTGTTCACATCTGGAAGAATTTGATGAAAGTACCTGTAGCTGTCGATGCAAAAACGTGGACAAATGTTTACCACCAAAAATGTTTAATTCTGCAACCTGCCGGTGTGAATATTCAAAACCAAAATGCTATTTAGAAAATGCTGCCAAATCCTGTCCATCACCAAAGATTTTGGATGATGAGACCTGCACTTGCACCTGTCCCAGTGATGGTAAGTACGAGTGTTCACATCTGGAAGAATTTGATGAAAGTACCTGTAGCTGTCAGTGCAAAAATGTGGACAAATGTTTACCACCAAAAGAATTTAATTCTGCAACCTGCCAGTGTGAATATTCAAAACCAAAATGCTATTTAGAAAATGCTGCCGAGTCCTGCCCATCACCAAAGATTTTGGATGATGAGACCTGCACTTGCACCTGCCCCAGTTATAGTAAATACGAGTGTTCACATCTGGAAGAATTTGATGAAAGTACCTGTAGTTGTCGATGCAAAAACATGGACAAATGTTTACCACCAAAAACGTTTAATTCTGCAACCTGCCAGTGTGAATATTCAAAACCAAAATGCTATTTAGAAAATGCTTCCAAGTCCTGCCCAAAACATTTTCTTTGGAATCCTCTAAAGTGTCAGTGTTATTGTGGCCTAACAGATTGCCCTGAAGGTTACCAACTGGACACCACCACATGCACATGTGTTGCATGCACAAAGTCATGTGAGAAAAGATTCAAACTAGTCGGGTGCCAGTGTGTGCCTGTTGGAACGTGTGAGCTTGCCAGGAACGAGTATGAGTGCCAAGCAATCAAGTGCAACACAACTGGGACACCTTGCAAGTGAGTGCATCACACCAATGACATTTTACTTTCAACACTGCACCCATTCTCTTCGAATTAGATATGTCGAAAGCTCCAGGAGTTGCATATGTCCTTGTTGTGTTTCATATCAAGGGGAGAAGCACAATGACTGGTGTCTTGATTGGTCAAGATTCGGGAGAGATATGTGCGTACTAGGTTATAATAGCCAGTTTTGCACTTGGGCGTGTTAATTTCTAGCTTCGAGGTCCCTTTGACCTGCTGCAGTCATATATCATAATTTGCATTTGTGTACCATAGCACATGCTTATTGTAATAAAAAGGGAACTGATTAATGATCAGAAGTTGATATGCAATGGCGTCCGCAGCGCGCTAATCTTACATTCATTTTTAGGGACGAGTAATCAAAAGCGAACGACGGATAGAAGGCGGGGGTGTTTTGCTCCACGTGGTAATGATGGACTTGGTTCTATTAATTAAAAGTTTAAAATCGTGCATGAAAGTGCTCTAATGTGTCTTGACGTAGTATTTTATATTTTGATCAGAAGTTGATACACAATTATCAAATAAAAACTGTAAAGAAAATGCATGTCACGTGGTCAGCTGGGCAAGCGGCTCTTCCGTGGGCACTCGCGCGGCACGCTACCTACATTCACGTATATATGTACTTTAACAGTGATGCACGCGAGAGGCTACGGCGGGGCTTATCCATCATAGATATCTAGACAATAATAAGACTACGGTTGGGAGGATTTACATTCCAATTTTGAGCCTTACTCGTACATTACGTCATAACTTATGTCAGCGTTTGTTTTTGTTTGTTTACGTGTCAAACGATTTTTGTGGTGCGCCTTAATTACAATGGCTGGCTTATCTGCTTACCTAGAGGAGGATAAAGCGCTGGAAGCGTTAACGAAGGCGTAAGTGCTGGGAGCTGTGTGATTAAGAGTTATTTTACCACTTCCTAGAGTAAGCAAGAGAGTTCAGTTGTCGTTCAAAACGCTAGTTTGTTATGATGCTGAAGATGCGTCAGACTGCCCGCATCCTTCCTATGCGTTACCGTTCAAAAAACATGACTATTTACACTTGAAGCAGGTAGTTAACAGGATGGTACGGGGGTACAGATGTATCTTGATAACGCTTACTGCAGAAGTATAACGAAGACTGGTGGATTGGCAGAGTAGTCGGGGAGTCCGAAACGATTGGATTTCTTCCGAGGTGAGGATTTCTATTCACGGTCAAGACCGTAACTATTATATCTGTTAGCTAGCGAGTCAAAACTGAAGGCAATGATCGCCAATGTTGAGGCGGTGTATCTGGTCGCCCCAATAATGCGCCCCATTGTCTTCATGGGTCCTTCGAACAAGAAATCAGAGGTGGGCGGGGCAGGTGGGCAGGGCAGGGGGCAGGACATTATCTCTCTCCTTGTGTCTATTGCTTCCACCTAGCTGACTGACTTGCTGCAGAAAGGGCTCATCAGCTTCATGAAGGAGAGGTTTGCAGGCCGGCTCAACATTGTCAAACCTTTGATATCAATACACTCTATGAGCAGCAAACAAAGTCTGTTTCCATATACGGGTAGTTCTACTTAGAGGGGTGCAGTGACCTGTGTTGTTCCACTTAGGTAGAGATTTAGCCTTAGATGTACGTGAAGCAGGAGCATCACTACAGCTGGTGTTTGTGGACTGTGACGCAAGTTTCCCCGGTGATCTCGACCTAGCAACATTTCATCCTTTGATTATCTATATCCAAATTCCCAGACGAAAAGTATGCGACCCCCCCACAATGGTGGGGAGGGGATGGGTTGGAGAGGGGATGGTGAGGAGGGATGGGTGGGGAAGGAGGTGGGAGAGGGATGGTGGGGAGAGGGATGGTGGCATAAGTGCGTGATGATAACCATTGCCAGGTTTTGGAGAGGCTCCTTAAGGAGAGTTCACAGCGGAGAAGGGAGGCCGAGTTGTATGATGCGTACCGTCTCTATGACCACATGCACCACACACCTGTGAGTTTATTACGTCATGGGAGTGCGGGTTTTGTCTCATTGGTCAGTTGATATTTCATAATGTTTTAGTGTTTACCACAAATGTAAACATTGCCATGACAACCTATGGTTTTGAGAGCTGTGACACTTTTACGGTATAATCCTGTGCTCAAAATGTATCGTTGCTTAATTAGATAAAGTACCAGCAAGATTTTATTTTGAAAAAGGAAGACTTCATGAATAATGAATTGACCAAAGTATATAAAATATTCAAAATCTGGGACTGTTCTCATATGTGTTTGAATATGCCAACGTCAGCCATTAATCTCCACAGTGTCCCTATTCACTTATCATTGCGGACAGCAACTTTGACGATGCTGCACAAAACCTTGAACTGTTCCTGGAGAGCTATTGGGCATCAACCAGATCCGTGCTTGATCCAACTACACTGCTCCGAGAGTCAAGCACCCCAGAGACAGCTGTCTAGCACATATAGTAATATGCATGTTATTGTGTGTGGGTGTGTCAGTTTACGTCACAAGCTGGTTACGTCATCACAGCTAGCTGTAGAATTTATTAAGATGAGGGTGGCGCGCTTCTGGCGGCAGGTTTGTCTTCTACTGTGGAAGAATGCCATTCTCAAAATACGGCAGCCGGTTAGTACGATGCATGTCATGGTGAATCACTGCGCTGGGCTTAGTTGACATCACGATGTTCAAAGGTATTTTTAGCTTTGGAAATTATATGGCCCGTCTTCCTTTTTGGCGCTATTCTGTTACCACTAAGACTCCAGTTTCCTGCACAAGACGTACCAGACTGTACGTAGTGACATTTATTTTTAACAGCTGGTGTAAACTGTTCATTTTATCGTCAGCCCGCTACCGCGCTCACGCAATGCCCTCTGCTGGTCTGTTCCCGTTCATGCAGTCAGTGGTATGTGATCTAAGTACAGGTGCAAGCGACTACAGCTCTGATATGCCTTACTATCCTAACGCCAGGTACTGTGTCGTCGCTGTAACTGAAATAAGAAATGAGCGTCTCTCTGTTCTTTCCCCCCCCCCCCCCCCCCCCCCCAATTCTCTCTCTCTCTCTCTCTCTCTCTCTCTCTCTCTCTCTCTCTCTCTCTCTCTCTCTCTCTCTCTCTCTCTCTCTCTCTCTCTCTCTCTCTCTCTCTCTCTCTCTTTCTCTCTCTCTCTCTCCCCTCCTTCCCTCCCCCCCCCCCCCTCTCTCTCTTTCACACACACAGTGTGAATGACATTTACAACTTGCTGGATGGTGTCTCTTCGTGGAACGGCAGTTGGAACCGTATTTGTTCTGTGTTGCGCAGAACGGTTGCCGTGCAACCATGTGCTAACACATCAGAAGGTTATATAAGCCCTGTGTCTGGACACAGCTTCATATGATATTTACCCCTGTCTTCAGTGCTGCTGCCTCTGTTTGACACCCCATCCTCATTGGACGCAGTAACTATCGAACAGGTACGTGTCTACATGTATGCTTGGATACATATTTGATTTATGACGTTGTTGCTTTAGTTACTTGGGTGTGGTGTCCTGGACCAGATTCAAGAGCTCAATGATGTACTTGCCCTAACTGAAACGGTTCCCCTCTATTTTCGTTTTGCTAACACCTCTGCCAACCTTTCATATGAAAGCCTTGAAAGGTTCATGTGTGGAGACCTTCCTGTTGATAACTCTGCCCTCAAGTCAATAATAAGGCGGCTAGTCCTTGGAGACAGAACTCAACGAGGTAAGAAGCTATCTATCGTCAGTGGAACTGCTCAATTAACACCTTCACAGCCTTCAAGGAGCAAGACGCTAAGAATGAAGGGAATGGGAATGGGAATGGGACTGAAGATGACACGCAGACCAGGGACCGCATAGCTCCAAAGATATTGTTCACAGCCAGTCCCCAGGACATGCCAAGAGCCCTCAGCATAATGAGAAGGGCCAACAGGACTATTCAGGCAGTCGAGTTCTTCAAGAACATGGCTGAACAAACATACAATTGCTCTGAGTTCTTTCTTGAGACCTTCCCACCTGAGTCACAGCAAGTTCAGACTCTGAACCAGGTAAAGACTGGGGACTAGGTAAAGGCTAGGGACTAGTGTCATCATTCACTTGCTACCATGTCTTTGTGTGGACAGATAATTGACATGCTACTAAACACTTCCTATCGGATCCCTCCACCATTGGCCAGTTTGCTGCCTTCCAATGCAAGTTTACTGCAAGCCAAGGAGCTGCTCGACCCAAGCAGTCCTGTCAGCATCTGGGAGTATGTAGCCTTCATTTCAAACGCATCACTGTACGTGCTGGATGAGATTGAAGCGGTGGACTGGGACATCTTCACACCTGTTAGCACGGAGGCAGAGATGCAAGAGCTCTCAAGCAATTACGTATGGCAGAAGGAGAGAAACATCAGTACAGTGTTTGCTGGCATTGTGTTAGAGGATTTTGTGACCACCGGAGGAGACCTGCAGAGTGTGAAGCTTAGGATAAGGATGAACAGTACCTATGTCCACGACACCACCCTACTGAGAGAAACGTAAGTAGCTGCTGTCACTCGTGTAGGTCCCAAGGGAAACCCAAAGGGTTAAAACCCTTTCCCTTGTTCTAACTGATGTTCTCAGATGTCTGTCTTCCACAGGTCGTACGTACTAAATGAGTACAGGTTTTTGCCACGCCCATGTTTCATGTCATTATTTCCTAAGCCACACCCATGCTTCATGACATCATGTCCTAAGCCACGCCCATGCTTCATGACATCATTTCCTGTTCATTGTTGTGCCATGTAGGATCTGGATACCAGGGCCTGAGAATGATGCTTGGAAACAAAGGTACCTGGATGCTGGCTTTGTGTTCATCCAAGACATGGTGGAGCGGGGAGCTATGGAAGAGATCCTTGGGCATCCTCTGATGTCTCCTGGATCCTACCTCAACCAGATGCCTTATCCATGCTACAGGGATGACTTGTAAGTGAAGGGCTGGGGACCTGTAATGAATGGGAGGAGCTAAGAGTTGGTGGGTGGAGCTAGGAGACAATGGGTGGAGCTAGGAGACAGTGGGTGGAGCTTATGAAGGCCCCTTTGTTTACCACACAGATTTGCGCAGGCAATGATTGTGTTATTGCCAATATCAATGACCCTGGCTTGGCTGTTCTCTGTTGCCACGACAGTCAGAGGAATTGTCCTTGAGAAAGAACTCCGCTTGAGAGAAGTGATGCGTATGATGGGGTTAAGTGATGGAGTGTTGAGGCTTTCCTGGTACATCACAGCCACTGTCATCTTCTCCATATCAGTAACAATCATTTCAGCCATTCTGAAGGTGGGTATTGGTGATGGTAGATGGGTATTGGTTGGTAGGTGGGTATTGGTGGTGATAGGTGGGTATTGGTGGTATTGGTGGTGATAGGTGGGTATTGGTGATGGTAGGTGGGTATTGGTGGTGGTAGGTGGGTATTGGTGGTGGTAGGTGGGTATTGGTGTTGGTAGGTGAGTATTGGTGATGATAGGTGGTGGTTCCTGAGAGGTGTACGTGTAGTTATTTTAGCATGTTTTGTGATATGCTTACCAAATGTTTACATGTGCTTGACCCAATGACGATACCCTAGAAGATACCCTAGAATGGTTGCTTCCCACATGCGTTGTTCAGGTGTATTACCTCCCCCACGTAGCTGTCAGGCATTGTGCAGTACACCAATGTGTTCATTCTATGGATGTTCCTGATGGTGTATGCCCTGGCAATGATCTCATACTGGTGAGAGGTGGGACTGGGGAGGAGGGCAGTGTTGACGCCATGTTCATTCTCTTACAGTTTCCTTATAGCGACGTTTTTCACTTCTGCTAACCTAGGGGCCTGCATATCAGCCCTCATCTACTTTGTCTTGTTCTTTGGTCAGGTAACAGTGGTCACCAAACAGATGTACATGGGTGCTACTGCTGTAGCTCTTCTGGTGCGTTTCTAGCTACCTTCAAAAGTTGTCTTGTGTTTAATGACAGCGTCACCTTCTGTAGTGTCTTGTGGCACCTATTGCTTTTGGGATTGGCTCAAATTACCTGATAGACTACGAATTGCAGCAGGTGGGACTTCAGTGGTCCAACCTCCTAGTCCCTCCTGTAAGTTACCTCCTCTCCACCTCTCTCTGCCCACACCTCCTCCCCCTCTCTCCCCTTCCTGCCCACCCCTCCTCCCCCTCTCTCCCCTTCCTGCCCACCCCTCCTCCCCCTTTCTCCCCCCTGCCCACCCCTCCTCCCTCTCTCTCATCTCCCTGCCCACCCCTCCTCCCCCTCTCTACCCTCCTGCCCACCCCTCCTCCCCTCTCTCCCCTTCCTGCCCACCCCTCCTCCCCCTCTCTCCCCTTCCTGCCCACCCCTCCTCCCCCTCTCTCCCCCTGCCCACCCCTCCTCCCTCTCTCTCCTCTCCCTGCCCACCCCTCCTCCCCCTCTCTACCCTCCTTGCCCACCCCTCCTCCCCCTCTCTCCCCTCCCTCCCCACACCTCCTCCCCCTCTCTCCCTTTCCTCTCTACCCCTCCATCTCCACCCCTCCCTGCCCACCTTCCCATGGCTTACGTGTAGTAATGTTTCCACTTATATAGCTTCAGGAAACCCACTTCAACTTCCTGGGCACGGTGGCACTACTTCTAATTGATGCCCTGTTGTACTTTGTTGCAGCCTGGTACCTAGAGGCCGTATTTCCTGGCAAATATGGCGTGGCAAAGCCATTTTATTTTCCGTTTCAGCCTACCTACTGGGGGTGGGTCTCAACACATTCCAGACTGCACAACTTTGAGCTTCTTTCTGTTTCTGCCGAGGAGGAATCAGGTTTGTTGAATTGAGGAGTGCTTGGGGTTAATGGCTATATCTGTTTGATAGATCCTCTTGGTACCGATGAGGATGGATTGCCTCTGGGCATCTCAGTACAGCACCTCGGCAAGGTAAGTTATTTTTATGGTACATTGTCACATTGGCACCATGTGCGTGTAACGTTAGGTTTACACTACTGGGTGCTTCAAATGGAAAAAGACAACTGAGGCGGTGAAGGATCTTTCTCTGAATTTCTACGAGGGCCAGATCACTGCTCTCCTGGGACACAATGGGGCTGGGAAGACCACCACTATGTAAGTGGGCGTGGCCGCGTGTGTGGTCACAGAGGGGCGTGGTCATGGGAGGTCTGTGTGCGCAGGTCTCTTCTGACGGGACTGTTTGGACCCACCTCCGGCTCTGCCTTCATTTATGGCAACGATATAAGATATCAGATGGATGGCATTCGTCACAAACTGGGGGTGTGTCCACAACACAACGTCCTGTTTGAAAAGTGAGCACCTTAATGACTTGTGGGTGTGGCCTTTGAAGGGATGTCTATTCCAACAGTCTAACAGTGCAGGAGCATATGCTATTTTATGGGCAGCTGAAGGGTATGAGCAAAGAGCAAGCACTTCAGCAGATTCCCATGTAAGTGTAATACTTGTCCCTGGTCACCTGATCATGTCCCTGGTCACCTGATCATGTCCCTGGTCACCTGACCATGTCCCTGGTCACCTGACCATGTCCCTGGTCACCTGATCATGTCCCTGGTCACCTGATCATGTCCCTGGTCACCTGATCATGTCCCTGGTCACCTGATCATGTCCCTGGTCACCTGACCATGTCCCTGGTCACCTGACCACGTCCCTGGTCACCTGACCACGTCCCTGGTCACCTGACCATGTCCCTGGTCACCTGATCATGTCTGGTGGTCACCTTACCATGCCCCTGGTCACTTGATGTGGTCAACTGACCATGTCCCCTGGTCACCTAACCATGTCCCTGGTCACCTGACCGTGTCCCTGGTCACCTGATCATGTACCTAGTCACCTGATCGTGTCCCTGATAACCTGACCACGTCCCCTGGTCACCTGACCATGTCCCTAGTCACCTGATCATGCCCCTGATCACCTGATCATGTCCCTGGTCACCTGATCATGCAGATGGCTGGAGAAGGTTAACCTCATACAGCATTCAAAGAAGCTCTCCAAGGACTTGTCTGGAGGTACTAAGAGAAAGCTTTCCATCATGATGGCTTTCCTGGGCAACTCACGGACTGTGATACTTGATGAACCAACATCTGGGGTGGACCCGCATGCCCGCAGACAGATATGGGACTTCATAGGCAAGCAGAGGGAGGGGCATACCATCATCCTCTCCACCCACCACATGGATGAAGCTGAGATATTAGGTAATTGTAGCATGTCACATGTGACCTAATGTTCAAATTGAATGCACTCTGTTAGGTGATCGAATTGCTATCATAGCGAAAGGCTCATTGCGTTGCTATGGCAGTTTTGAATACTTGAGAAACAGGTTTGGCGAAGGACATCGGCTAACGCTTGTTAGTTCATCAGTTCCAATTGAAGTGCATCATACTGTAAGTGAGACCTCAATTCAGTTAACCCCCAACCAACCAACAGCTGAGACAACAGTTGGGTTCCCAGACCATTCCAAAGACCAGACACACAACATGTGTGCATCAGACTGTATTGATCATCTGTCAAGTCAGTCTGTTGAGCAGCCTAAGAACCAGTCAAGCCAGTCTGTTGAGCAGGCTATGAACCAGTCAAGCCAGTCTGTTGAGCAGACTGTGAACCAGTTAAGCCAGTCTGTTGAGCAGGCTATGAACCAGTCAAGCCAGTCTGTTGAGCAGGCTATGAACCAGTCAAGCCAGTCTGTTGAGCAGGCTATGAACCAGTCAAGCCAGTCTGTTGAGCAGGCTGTGAACCAGTTAAGCCAGTCTGTTGAGCAGGCTGTGAACCAGTCAATCCAGTCTGTTGAGCAGGCTATGAACCAGTCAAGCCAGTCTGTTGAGCAGGCTGTGAACCAGTCAAGCCAGTCTGTTGAGCAGGCTGTGAACCAGTCAAGCCAGTCTGTTGAGCAGGCTGTGAACCAGTCAAGCCAGTCTACGTGCTTGTCTGGAGTGATGGCGACACATGTCATTGATAGAATCACTGGTTTTATCAATGTAAGACTTAATTAGGGTATGGCGGGGGGGGGGGGAGCAGGGCTGGGGGTGCTATGTTGGTATTCTAACACACCTCACACAGGGGTTCATTCCAAGGGCATCATTGGTGGAGGTACGAGGACCAGAGCTCCATTACATCCTCCCCCTCAACCAGTCCCCACCCAAAGTGCTGTCCTCGCTATTTGAGGGCCTAAGTGTGGAGCAGGGCAGGCTTGGTGTGGCTTCATTCGGACTCACGGCCTGTTCTTTGGATGAGGTAACGCCATGATGCACTTGTATGTGTTTTGCCCAGCTATGGTTATGACTAACCTGTGTCCTGCAGATATTTCTGAGATTAGCAGATGACTCCACTGGAGACCAGAGCGACCACGATACCCCTGTTAAGCTGGTTAACAGGATTAATCCAGTTCTGTCTGAACCAGAAGTTGTACCTGAGCAATATGAAAATGAGCATAGTGGGAAGGAGGGTAGTGTGGAGGAGGGTAGTGTGGAGGTGGGTAGTGTGGAGGAGGGTGCTGTGGAGGAGGGTGCTGTGGAGGAGGGTACTGTGGAGGTGGGTGCTGTGGAGGAGGATAGTGTAGAGGAGGGTGCTGTGGAGGAGGATAGTGGGGAGGAGGTTAGACTTTGGCCACGTACAGACATGCCTCCTAATGGAGCCCACTTGAAGGGACCGTTTCTGTGGTGTACTCAGTACAGATCTCTACTGGCCAAACGATTTCATTACTTCCGCCACAAGTACATCACAGTCCTGGTACAGATGGTATTCCCCCTGGGCATCATAGCTCTGTCCCTGGTGATAGCCACAGTCCTCCTGGACGTGAGCGACCAGCCTCCTCTGGAGCTCTCGCCAGCGTTGTTCTTCAAAGGAAGCAGGGACAATTATGCCTTCGTAGGTGGCCTCCGTGGGAACACAAGTGTGCGGTACCTACAGACTGCATATCGTCCTTGTGGCCTGGACACCTCAGTGCTTGTGGAGACTTCAGGGGACAACACCTCGGCGTGCTCACAGTACACTAGGGCGGACCCCTGTGACGGGTACCCAGACTCCCTCTACTCGTGTATGTGCCCAAACTGTTCAGATCGCATTCCTACGACCACGCCCCCTCCATGCTATAATGGAACCCGCAGTGGTACAAGACTTCAGGATGTCACTGTGGTGGGCGGGGACAATGCGTATGCATACGACTATCTGTCCAGTTACATCCAGTGGACAGAGAATGACTTCATTGAAGTCAGATATGGAGGTCTCTCGTTTGGTCACGGCAGAGGTGACATACCTTCTTCACTGGACCAGTACTATTCTCTTACAGGCAACACATCTCTCCCATTCCTGGCTGCACACAGTGGGGTAAAGGCTTGGTACTCACTCAAGGGATACCACGCTATGCCTGCTTATCTCAATTCATTAAATAACGTCATCTTAAGATCTCATCTACCACCAGACAGGGATCCTACCATATATGGTATGTTGGCACTTTTGCTGGTGTGATTGTTATCTTGAGTTGTGGACGTGATACGTTGGAACTATGATGACAAATTCTTATTTTCCAGGTGTCCGTACCTTCAGTCACCCCTTTCCTTTTACAAATTTGCAACGACTAAATTATGCAGTCACGTACGTCAACGGTGTTTTCATATTGATGTCTATCTTTTACCCCTCCCATTTCCTTACCTAGTGAACTGGGCAGTGCGGTTGTTAACCCTTTGGCTGCCATGTTTGCCGTTGGTTTCCTAGCAGCTGGCTTCGTCTTGTTGATCATCGAGGAGAAAACCAACAAGGTCAAACACCTGCAGCTGGTGTGTGGACTGAACAGGACAGTCTACTGGGTGTCTTCAGCTACCTGGGACCTGTGTAGTTACATCATCTTCATGGTAGCCACCCTTCTCATTTATGTGGCCTTCCAGGACCCAAATCTCACCTCATCAGCAGCACTCCCCAGCTTCATTGTCATCCTAATATCTTACGGAGCAGCAGTTGTTCCCTGGATGTATGCACTTTCATTTTTCTTCAACTCCCCATCCACGGCGTATATAGTTCTCTTCTGTCTCAACTTCTTCACTGGCTTCTGTCTCCTTATTGTTGATGTCATCATTGCTTTCCTAACAGAGGCTTCAGAGACCTCATATTTCTTGGTATATATGCCGTTTCCCTCCTACTGTCTTGGGCGGGGGATGCTGTACCTCACCTTGGACAGAGTGTTCCAGGAACTGGTGGCCACATTTACATTCAAGCCAGTCCCCAGTCCGTTTGTGGGCATGTGGCCCTTTGTGGTGTCATTGTGGGTGCAGGCAGTTGTGTACACCGTGTGCTTAGTACTGGCTGAGTCCCGCGCTGTGTGGGTGTGCCCATGCAGGAGGTGAGGTGGGTGGGGTCATGCAGCACACACCACTGATTGTGGTATGTGTCTTTTTTTTTTTTTTGGTCAGGTCACAGCGTGTTCCAAGGGCACTTCCCTTAGCCACCAGTGATGAGCTTGTTGCAAAGGAAAGGGAAAGAGTGCTGGCGAGTTCATGTCCCGAAGAGATGGTCCTTATGTTGAAGAACATTACTAAAGAGTACAACAGCCTTCGATTCTCAAAGAGAAGCAGCCATCTTGCTGTTAATCAACTGTGCCTTGGTGTGCAGAAGGGGGAGGTAAGCACATTGCCAATATGCCTTCCAAGATGTCTGTGTCCTTTATGGCTGTTTGTGTGTGTGTGTGTGTGTGTGTGTGTGTGTTGTGTGTGTGTGTGTGTGTGTGTGTGTGTGTGTGTGTGCATGATTCATCCCACATGCATATAGTGCTTTGGACTGCTTGGTGTGAATGGTGCTGGTAAGACCACTACCTTCAAGATGCTGACTGGAGACACGCTACCATCATATGGTGATGCCTTTGTGGTATCTCACAGTGTCAGGAGTGCAATGGAACTGGCACGACAGAAGATTGGTTACTGCCCTCAGATGGATGCACTGTTGGACCCTTTGACTGGTCGGCAGCACCTGGCACACATGTGCAGGTTGAGAGGCCTTACAGCGGCAGAGGTTTGCATGGCTGACTGGAAGCGTTTGCGTATTGATTTGATTTCAATCAGGTGAATGTCGAAGTGGACTGGGCGCTGGAAAAGCTTGGATTGAAGAGTATAGCAGATAAACCTGCCGGTACATATTCGGGAGGCAACAGAAGGAGGCTGTCTACTGCCATAGCCCTGTTGGGAAAGCCTCCACTTATCCTGCTGGTGAGATAACACTAATCAGTACCGTCCTGTATATCCACTCTGGTCCTGTTCCGTAGGATGAGCCTACATCTGGTGTTGATCCAAAGGCCAGGCGTTTTCTATGGGATATTATTAGAAGTGTGATTGCTGAGGGTCAGAGCGTCATGGTAACCACACACAGCATGGCAGAGTGTGAAGCCTTGTGTGGTCGTGTGGGAGTGATGGTGAATGGTTCATTCAGATGCATGGGGACACCTCAACAGCTCAAGACACAGTACGGAGAAGGGTACAAGGTTAAGGTGAGGGTGTGTGGGGCAGTTGATTCAGCAAAGGAGTTCTTGACGCAAAACTTGAAGAACTCGGTATTGAAGGTAAGCCTGAAATTGAAAGAAGCTTGTACGTACTGTGTGCTGATTGTGCCCTAGGAACAACACTCAAACATATTGATTTACCAGCTGCCTCTGGAGGGACTAAATCTCTCTGATGTGTTCAATGTAATGGAGGTTGCCAGAGAGCAGTTGGACCTAGAGGACTACTCCATTACCCAGACCACACTGGATGATGTGTTTGTATTCTTTGCTAACCAGCAGCAGGACTCGGGTGATGCAGTGGGTGAAGACCTGGCTGCTACAAGTGCTGTGCACTACTCAGCGGAAGCAGAAACTGTCCATGTGAAATAGTGACTATATTTCTGTTGTTGCCAGCTTGTCTCAAATATTTTCTGTTTTTTAATGTCATCAAAAATGTACCCATCACAGTGGCTATCTCCACCCAAAGCTTCAATGCCATCTGTATTCAAGTACAGACATTTCAAAATCTGAGACAACATGAAGTTTGTGGTGTGTGTGTGTGTGTGTGTGATTTTGATGCCAGCCATATAGAAAATAAGAATAAGTAGTCAAACCTGAACCCTTCTCCTGATATTGTTTACAGCAAAGTTGAATATTCGACAATGCTGGTGGTATGCAAACACGGTGTGCAAAGCTTGACTGGACATGCATGTCTACCTGCTGGTGAAGGAATGAAGTAAACATATATAAGCAGGTCGGACCGTAGGTTTGACTTTGGGGGGCTCATAATGTACTATACTGAAGCCTTGGCCTACAATGACAGTGGAAGGAGAAAACCCACTGGTTAGGTCAACCCACTGGTTAGGTCAACGTACCGTACACCTTCGCTACTAATGCCTCTGTTTCGCTGCCATCACATTGTTTCAAATAAAAGACCAGGTTAACCACAAGATGTCAGGACAGTTGCTCTGGCTGTGACTACACTCCTCCCCCTTCCTCCCCTCCCCCATACCTAGGGGTCCACTCATGAAGTATTTGCTGCCTTTAGATGCAACAATTTCCTTCTTAGCTATTGCCTCCAAGTTAGCTGTATAACAAGAGCAGCTAACTCCCCTCTTCACTCCATGCTACCCTTCTGAAAATAGGAAAATGAAAAATTGATTTGAGAAAGAAGAGGGAAGACGATGAACCTTAAGCATGTGTCTTTCCATGGCATCACGCTGTATCTTGCATCCAATGTACAAAGCATATAATTCAAACATCACAGCCTAACTACATGTATATGCCTGTCCCCTTAAACATCACAGGCTAACTATATGCCTGTCCCCTTAAACATCACAGTCTAACTATAGACCCTCCCCCCCCACACACACACTGTCATAATTCTCCCTAATTCCTTACCTCCTCCATGCAAGTTGTATGATGAGGGTAGCCTTTATCTTCTGGCTGCATAATAACTCTGTCCTTTTCACGCTGGGCCAAGCTATTGGTGACATTAACCTGTACCAACGGAAGGTGATGGTGAAATTCACCACACTCACCACACAGAGGTGTGTGTCACTAACAAAATGAGGCCCTGAAACGAATTGAAGTTTCTGGTCTGTTTCTCCAGACGTGCTTCTAATTCCCTGGATGAGAAGTCAACAGGTCTAAAAAGAACACACCAGGATAGGAGTAAATATAAATGCTTACTTCCTGTGTCCCGCCTTTGTCACAACTGCTTCTAATTTCGCTGCTTCTGGTTTTGGTTCCTGTGGTTGAACTGGTGTGTGTGTCGGTGGTGACGGAGATGATCCAGAGGACGAGGGAGGCAAGGGTTGAGGGGAGGATAGCTGACGTCTCTGCTCTCTCAACGCAGCAGCCTTCCTGAGGGGGGCAAGGTGACCCCTCACATGTCTCTAGCAGCTAGGTCGTGTATGCTTGAGGCTGACGGGGCACCCTGCTCAATGAGGAGTTGGGCTATCTCCTGGTGGTTACCAATGGATGGCATAGTCCAGACAAGTCAGCCTGTCTTCGTTGGCCTCCATGAGGTTAGACACAGCCCCACTGCTCAGGAGAAGCTGGACTGTGTCCAGGTGATGCCCAGTGCAAGGCAGAGATCCCTTCATAGTCCTGACGGTTCACATCTGCACCAAGCTCCAAGAGCACCGTCACGCACTCTGAGAAGCCACCATATGCGGCACAGTGAAGTGGCGTGCATCTATTAGAATTTTTTTTCTAACCAACATGCATCACCAACAAAGCACCACACCCACCCTCCTTGGTCCAGCACATCCATAGGTAGCCCCTGATGAAAGAGGGCAGAACATACAGTTGTGTGCCCTCCAGAGGCAGCCCAGTGAAGGCACGTGCGAACAATGCTGTCCCTAAGCTCTGCAGATGCCCCACCATTCAACAGCATCACCACAGCCTCTGTGTTACCTCTCTCACATGCATGAAGTAGAGGAGTTAGCCTGTTGCTGTCTTGTATGTTCACTTCAGCTCCATGTTGGGGGGGAGGGAGTGAGGAAGTGGGTGTGCCCACCACACCCACTTACCACCGGTAATAACTGTATGCATTCAGCATTCCCATTAAGGGCAACAGCGTGCGTCGCTAGGAGTGAGAACATTTAAGTGGGACACACTACACCCGTGAGGTAAATATTTAGCTACAAGACATCATGGTAAGGATTAAGAGCAGTGCACCCCACCCCTTATGGAGAGATGTGACCCCACCCCTTATCGACGAGCCCTGCAGCGCGACGGGTTGCTCGCGACTTCGCCAAGCTAAGCAAGCGAATCCGCGTCGCAGCTGTTCGACTGTTGCCATGCAACGGGCAACTGCAACGGGCAACGCATGCGCTGAGGATGGTGTGGTTAACCGCGTTTATTAAACTTCATAATTATTTAATTATTATGACACATAATCTGAAGATGCACTATGTACAATGTACAAATAATTAATTAGGAAAACACATTACAACTCTAAAATATTAAAATTATTGAAATTAATGCAAAACAATACATAAACAGTAATAAATGCACATTTATTATCACTATTATAATAACCTTAAAAATCAGTAGTATAAGGTGAAAAAAGTGAAAATTATATATATAAAAAAACGATATGTGTAATAGTAACTTGCATGAACTATTTAAAAGGTAATAGCCGTTCGTTGAAGCAATTGTACCTTAACCTTTGCGTCGAGTTTGCGTACTTCATGTTAACTTGTCCATTCACAGTAGTCCTTGTTGTTTTCAAACAAGCAGCTTTGCTCCCCAAATTTGGATAGATCTAAGCACCAGTCAGTGACGTAGTCGTCTTCACCCTGCTTGGCCACACAGCAGGGGCACACGCAGGAATTTGTCTTTCTAATGTACCTGGACGTATATAACAAACATTCGTCAGTTCAAGTGCGTCTTTTAAAAAAAATTTTCAAAATCATTGAGGCCTATTCATCAAATTGCATTGTATTGGGAAAAATCGCGCTTGCATACATTTCAAGGGCGCAGGCAACTATTAAAAAGGGGTGGGTCCGTCAGGACTACAGTCTTACATTGCACGTACATATCCGCGTCGGGGCACTAGTTTGTGTCACCGTATATACGCGTCAAATACTGACTATAGCCGAAAAACTTGGTGTGGGCACCCTACGCCCTTTACTTACACACATTCTTTCGCCTGGTTTTCCCCGCAACGCAAGGATATGCATTCTTTGTAATTTCTGGCACCTTGACATCTGCTTTGACGGCACTGGCAGGAGGCGTGGACCTCTATGTCCCACCCACATGGACAATTACATTCGCAAGAGCATTTCTCGTTATTCCATACGTAATGGCTTGGGCAGTCTTTTTGCACAGCACACTCGCAGACACACGTTTCTCTGTTGAGTTTCTGGTTCAGCGAGCATGTGAGAGATGGCGGACACTCGCACTCGCACGTCTCGATATTCAGCTGCATTGGTGAACGACACTCCCCGGCTTGGTTGTCACACTCGCAAGCACAGGTCTCTACGTTGAAGTGACTCAGAAGTGGGCAAGAACTGTTATCCACGCCAAAGCAGTCGCCGTCGCATGTTTTGTTATCTGGAAGGCAATCTTCAAATTTGCAGACGCACTGGCACGTCTCGGCGTCGAAATACTCATTGGGGGAACAAACCCCCGGCTCGGGGAGCCGGCACTCGCACGTGCAGAGGTCACCGTTAAGAAACTTGTTCGAGGGGCAGTCTACAGATTCCATGCAGTCACATCTTGAATCAGAGGTCAGCACTTGGTGAGGTGGGCAGACGATCACTTCCTCGCCTCGAGAGCTGCGGAGGCAAGCCTATAAAGGAAATCACAGTAAGCATTATGTTGAATTATGAGCATTATGTTGAACTAGCGTGTCCCCGTGAAAAATCACGGGCTGATTATCCGTCTCGCTGTTATTCGTCTCGCTATTCATTTGCCAGAAGAACAGTTGGTTAACCCCTTAGCTCCTCTTTTTTTTTACCGGCTGTTTTACCAAATGTTGCATATATAATCTATCACCTGTTCTAACATACGGTTACTACGCAACCTCTATAACATGCCCGCGCAATTTCAGATAGTAACTATACATGTTCTCGGCCTGTACGATGAGACTTGAGAGTGAACCACAATAGCGTATGCAGTTCCCCCCCACTTTGAATTCAAGAAATATTGAAAAAATTTAAATGTGAAGTGGAAACCAGCTGTCATTGCGACCGCCTTTTGTGTGGGAGGTGGTCGTTTCTATTGGTAGCTAGGTACGCGTACATACCTAGCAACCAATAGGCGCTAGGCCGAGTATATAAATGAGTTACGCGGACGTACGTACGTACGGACGTACGTACGTACGTACGATGGAAATTATAGTATTAGATTATGATTTGAACAACTAAGTTATATACCATTAGAAGGATCTGCATTCCAATGGTATACCTTATACGTGCAAAGGTTGACTATAGTCTCTTATGAATCAAAAAGGGTATATATATATAGATATATATGCATGTGAGAGTGCTTTTGGGATTATCAAATGGTATAAATTTGGATACAAAACAAAAAATGTCATCTCAAGCTCTAGAAAAGCACTTCTTCATATCCTTGACAATTCATATATCCAGAAATGGTCCATACATCTGATATGGTAAGGTTGAGATTGGTCATATATAAGCTACATCTGATGCTAAGGGTTGGGATTGGTCATCGCTACACACCTGATGGGATTGGCCATATAACATAGTTGACCTTTTCTTTTCAGATTGATTTTTAAACAGGTCAGTTGACCATGCATGTATTAAGCGTTCATAAAAACGACTGAAATGTCGGCGTCAAATAAAGGCTCGCTCAATGGACCACGCCGTGCACCTTGATAATATGAAGTCGGATTAGTCACTCAATTCACAGAGCAAGTTTCTTCTCTTCTTTCTAACTTTTAGAAATTCCAGTCCAATTTTTGACGTAGATTTTACGGACACAACTAATTATTATGTGTAGAGGCGTCTTGTGCCGGAAAACAGCAACTGTATGTGTACAATTCCTCGGCCAGCCGGAATATTTTCATGCACGAAACAATTGAATTAAAAAATCTCTCACCGCGGATAGAGACCGCCATGCAGCCATCAAACCCAGTACCTAGTCTCGTACCCAGACCCAAATGTACGTAGCTTACAGTAAGCGATGATCAGTGTTACGTACATTAGGGTCTGGGTACGAGACTACCCAGTACCCCAGCATGCGTAACAGATACCGTATAGCGGGTAATTTTCGTGGGGTTTAATTTTCGTGGATTTCGTGGTTTTGTTTTAACCACGAAAATTTAACTGACGAATTTTTTGTCACGCCCATAAACACGTGTGTACGCTGTACGTACGCGTATCGTTAAAATTTCGAGGTTCACTGAAACCACGAAATTTAAACCACGAACTACTAAAATAAGGAGAAATTTAACCCCACGAAAATTACCCGCTATACGGTAGCTCAGTGCATGTGTGATGCATGCGCACAATAAAATCGCGTGAGCGTCGGCGAGTTTCAACCACACCTATTCGCGCATACTCATTATGTGACATCACCACCATACAATATAGCGGTTTCATTGTTCTATTATGATCGATCACGCAACCAAGGAATATGGGCAATAATGAGTGTATATGTGTATATTCAATGAAGGTATTATTTATAGTTACCAGTATCAATGCTTATGTATCACTTAAGCACATGCACGTGTCGGGTGCACGCGCGCTCACGCACTCCAAGCGCGCTACTCAGCCGACGGTGGCATTCGTCGTTCTAACTTACCACACTTATCAATAGCATAAGCGCTGTGATCGCCATCATCCACAAGTACTCTTTGTTCAATTATTATTTTAGTCTTCCACCAAGTCGCGGCAGCGTTTACCGCTTATATGTTACCTTAAAAATCTAATACACATTCGGTATATTGTGTTGGTTGTGATGACTGGTCACACCTTCCCACCTTTTGTTTTTACATAGAAGCAGACCGACGCTGCTTCTATATGTAAGGCCGGAAAACTGGTAGAGGTGACTGAAAATAGTATATCAGAAAACTTTGAGAAAGCTTTTAAATGCATGACTTTTGATGTTCTGTTTTCTCCCATTAATTGCTATGGGTAACTGTAATCTTGATAAGAGGGCTTAGGAATACTTTGATTTATGAGGGCTTTGATACAATTACTTAACCGCTTACAATTGTTAGTATGAATATGCATGTGCCTAAGAAATCAAGCAGTTAATTAATTTCAATCCTGAGTTTATTAGAGATTTTAAAACGTGCATTCTTTCGAGACATCCTGCGGTACACTGCATTCCTATTGAAAAAATATGTATTGGCATGACATTGATAATCCTCTGGTTTAATCTTCATCTCGGAGGAAAATATTAAATTGCTGGTTTTGTAGATGAACTTGATTGGTAATTATGTATGCGATTCAATCAATTGCAAATTTACTCCGTTGCGGCCCGCCGTATTAATTCCAGCATACCGGCTAGTAATCGGTTTTGCGAGCAAACAGATTTCAATTGAATTGCCGCCTTCTGTTTCGATTTTCAGAGAGCGGGAAGTGTTCTCAAGAAATGCCGTTACATACAAAGAATTTGGCATGAGCTAGGGATCTATTTATAACCGGCATAGTCCACACACACAGCCTACATGCATATAATCTGACCCGGCCGGAACAAGAGTATATAATAATCGTCCTTATATATACACTAATTACTATGATGTATTAGCGCATATACAGGGGGTTCTCAGAAATGGTGCGCATGCAATGCCATGGTTGGTGGCTTATATTTATATTGCGGCACACTCTATCAAGATGGCGACTGTTGCGGCGCGGGAAGGGGGGGGGGGGGGGGGGGGGGTTGGCTGCCGCCATGTAGCTCAAGCCAGCGATAAGATTGTCACGCTGATTGCTTACTGGCAGGTGAAGAAGAGGAGTAAGCTTGTATGCTGCCAAGTATTGTGTTGAGGGTGTGACAGCGTTAGGATAAACACTTGACTGAAGTAACAGACCGTCTAGCATGCATGGGCCCTTGAATTGAGCCTTTGTTAAGTTATTGTTGCATGACAGTCTTATAGAGAGACAGCTGTGTTGCTAACAGTACATGCACGTGCATTATATGAAGTCAGTACTATTTTATTTTTCTGTCTCACTTTCCTCTCACACAAATTATAACTCTCAGCTCTGTTTCTCTGCTTCTCTCTCGCTCCCTTCTTTAGTTCCTTCCCTGTTTCCTTATTAGATAAAATTAAAATAAATAAAAAAGAATTGGTTAATAATTATAAACCTGGTTATATACTACCATACATGAGTTCTAAACGTTCTGGAATCAAGTAATATTTTTTTCTGTCAAATTCTGTGTATACCAGAAGTTTTAATAAAATCATCTCTGAATATTGACTGCTTTTTAGCCTTAATCACCCTACTTTTAGCGTCAAAGCCGCTTTGTTTGAGGCATTCATACTGCATGTTGTTTGAATTTGGACTCCAACAATGAGAGCTACATATCTAAATGTACAACGACATATTTCAATGCCTTTAATCACTTTATTCCCTCCCTTTTCGCTGCCTTAATCTCAATTACAAATAACGCGCACGGATCTCAGTAGATCATTGCTATAAGCTCATATCGCAACTGACGAGAAATTAACACACCGCATGAATACCATGCAAATAACCGATATCAGTATATAACACTGCATGCTAATGTATACTTATCTGACTTACATATACATATACATTCCTTTCTTTGATCTATAATAAATCAGTCGTCCACGCATGGTGGAGTATTGTCAGTTGTGGGCGTCTGTATTTCTTTGTCTGTTTGCAATGCATAAGTGCCATGCATCAGCTGTCGTCCAAGCTTCACATTTGTATATACAACTTGTATATGTATATAAATATTATATATAATGCAATTGAGGGAAGGAGGCTCGGAGTGTTTTTTCCCCGGCTTGCTTCTCTGCTTTCCATCAGCCAGGCCACCCAAACCCAAAGTGTTGTCTGAAATCTATGACCGCCTCAACATGTCCCTGGTGAGGACTGTGGGCAAGGGCCATCATGGGAAGGGAAGCTGTCCAAGGGTAGGTTAGTGGAACTGTAGGTTGATTAGTTGTGTTTGTAAGTAGAACTGTAGATTCATTAAAATAAATAGTATATCAATAATGTGTCTGTATTGTACATGTATGTATTCGGGTTTTATATTAATTACAATTTATAAAACATATATGCAACACTATATATTATAGGGATACTGCACGCATACAGGTTCACCAGCACGTGATCAAAGTTTCAGTCATGTAATCAACGACAGTTGCAAAAGGAATCAGCTACCTGTCCAGCAGGGCAGAATTGAAGCATTTGGTACTGAGGCTGAGGGATCTGGGCCGGGAATTGGACTGGGTATGGCTGCGCCATCTGGGACTGCACGTATTGATAGCTGGTGGTCTGGGAAACAGCCTGGGTACGTGCCTTGGTGTTGGCCTTGGTACGAGGGCCTCGTGCGACTCGAAGCAGCTTCTCCGCATCAGCTTCTCTGCCTTTACGGCCGCGGGTTCCCTTACGGGTTCCCTTACGGGTTCCTTTACGGGTACTGGAACTTGAGGAGCCGATTTGCGATATGATTTGAGGCTGAGGTACCAGTGGCTGGGGGAACATGAACGGGAAGCCCGGGTTGAGCAGTTGCGGCGCCGATTGGGCTCCTACGATTGCCATCACCTGCATACACTTGCACTGGCAGGTGTTAGGGTCGAGCTGCTGGAGGGAGTTGCAGCTGCTTGCGGCGCTCGGGGAACACTCGCAGGCGCACGTGGTCGGGTTGAACCTCTGCCCCGCCCCGCAGGAGGATAGGCCGAACATTAAGTTCGGACACGCGCACTGACACCGAGTGAAGTCGAAGGTCGTGGGGAACGGGCACACCTGCTGCACAGCTCCGCACACGGACTGGCAGCTGCAGCTCGTGTAGCTGAAGGTCTGGCCTGCGGGACAGGAGATGACGGTCGGGCACTCGCACTGGCAGGTCTGCGTGTTCAGTCGCTGCGGCTGCTGGCAAGAGTTCTGGCAGAGCGGGGCAAGCGGGGCAATCGTTTCGCAGCGGCAGTTAACCTGGCTAAATATTTGGTTAGGAGAACACTGCACTTTGTATGGGCATTCGCATTGGCATGTCTGAGGGTTAAACATCTGGGCGCCGAGACACGCCGTCTGTTGGTTACATCTGCACTGGCAGGTAGCGGTGTCGAAAAATTGACCCGGGAAGCACGCGACCTGATTGAGGCACTGACAGCTGCAGGTCAGCGCGTTCAACACCTGGTTGCTAGGACACGCGAGGCGGCAACCGGGCATCACGAGGGAAATGTCTGTCTCCGCGCACTTGTCGCACTTTTTGTTGGTGGCCGAAGCAACCTGAAAAATGCAGAGTAACATAGAGATGCATTGCATGCTAATCAGCTTGACACCAACACCACCAGGTGCAGGGGAAAGGGAGGGGAGGAGGGAAGGGGGTCTATAGCAAGGGCGTAGACGGGGGGGGGGGGGGGGCTTTAGCCCCCCCAGATTTTTGCACTTGAGTTATTAAAATTTCTGAAGTCGTTAATAATCAATTGTAAAGCGCGCGCTATTCAATAGATCATAGTTGCCCTTTCATATAAGGTACCTCCCCCCCCCCCCCCCCCCCCCTCCCCCCCCCTGTTCCGCTAAGCAGCCCCCGCCTTTCGTATTGTGCCTGAAGTGTACAGCACCCCCCCCCCCCGCTTGTCGTATCGCGGGTCTAAACCCCCAACCACAATTAGCCCCCCACCCATAAAAACTTGTCTACGCCCTTGTATAGATCTGTGCTTACCATTGCAAGACAAATGATGAGAGCCAACGTACACACCCCCTTCAGCATCTTTGAGTACGCTTTATGGCAGTCAAACTACTTTTGTGATTTTTGCACACATAGCTTTTTTTTTATATAGTCATGCCTTAATTATTTTCGCTGGCTTGGGATGTACTTTTAAAGGCGCAACAAAGCTAGTTTCTGAAACCATAACATATCAAATTGTTCCGTCTGTGACTTCATAATAACGCCCAAATATCTGTGCATCAGTCAGTACAAGCTATAATGATTTGCCGGCCAACCCCGCCGCCTATAACAGACGTTGCATGCCAACATATACGTGTTTGTCGCATAAATTTATAGCATAATAATTATATTTATACATGTATTATAGTTGGATACATGCGCATGTAATTAAGCTCAAAAAAAAAAAAAATCATCATAAAAGGTGGAGCTTTTGTGCTGCAACATATTGCATGCACGAGCCTTTTAATTTATCATCAAGCGTCTTTTAATTTTTTCTTTTTAGGCTGCATTTCAGTTATTAACTTGCATGCATTCAAAAAAGTGGGAATGACTCCATAAGTGCATGGAATATGATGGCTGGTTTGGGACGTTTAAGAAAAAGGGCGTATACATAACAAGTCTTTGACTGAAGTAACAGACCGTCTACGCATGCATGGGTCCTTGAATTGAGCCTTTGTTAAGTTATTGTTGACAGTCTTATTTTCAAGAGAGACAGCTGTGTTACTCAACAGTACATGCACGTGCATTATATGAAGTCATAATTATATATATATGGGACAGTCTCCGCGAAAATGGCCCTTCGCTATATAATTTTAAAGTTATAAAAATGACTCACGTTTGAATCGCTATAACTTCGTAACGGTACACGCCACTGACTTCCTATTTTCAACACTTCATACTACACCATTTCTATAAGGTAAAATAGATTTTGGAGTCTTGCATTAGCTTCGTGCCAGTGTTGCAACGTCCGATACCCCTTGGGGTTCAAACTGGCCATATCTTTCGGCAGGACGTCTCAATTAACTTCAAATTCGGTTTATACACAGAGGGGTCCTGTACCTATCGATGTGCCCTGTTCGTTAATTTTTACTTGATCCGTTACGGAGATACAGCTGTGCAAAGTAATTGCACATTTTTCGTTCATTCCGCTCCATTAACCTACTACAACCTGGTTCCCGCTACTCCGAGCACATGAATATACAATAACCTCCCGTGCCCATGCCACTGTATTAACCTGTACAACTGAAGTACCACCGTTCTTACAAACGTCAGTGGTTCTCTTCTATAATGGACAAGATTCGTTAAGCGATCGAAATGTGTGGGATTCAGCTACCGTCACCATACAAAAAACACGGTACGTATTACCAGTACCGATACGCGCGCACAAAATTATGTAGAAATCGTGTCCCTGTCGATTCGATCATACTCTTTGGGTGCCACTCATTGCGTGGCCTATACGTCAGAGCCATGATATATAATGCACGGTGTTACATCAGCTAGGCTATGGGAGAGGCGTGGTCGAGTTAAAGACACGTGCAGCGCAGCTAGGCTGGAACCCTTCCTTATTGTCGGGATTTGCGTTCTGCTGGCACATATTTTTTAAACGCCCACCGTTTTTCATTTAATCTGCATGGCTGGCACACACACACCCATGAACCAACACATACACACGTCTCACGTCACACTTATACACACTCTTTCCACTATTCTTTCCCCTTGCTGTACACCCTGTAAATTGTTATGTGCTACATGGATTCACTCATAAGCTTTGTCTAGTTGAACTTTTTTTCTATGTCTTTCGGTTACAGTGCTTTCACTGGCCTACTATACAACCCTCTTTCTCAACTATTTGTATTCTGACTGATGTGTTTTTCACGTGTAACTGGATTGTGTGTTCTATACACAGTGGTATAGGAGCATGAAGGCTATGGGGGCAAAGGCCCCAACAATTTTTTCAGAGGAAGGCCCCCCTCCCAACTCCTACCCCCATTGGTTGTATGTACTGGATTAATGTGTTGTATGTACTGGACTATTTGTTCCTGTCTCACAGTACCTGCCACATCATGACATACCATGCCTCATGTCCCATATTCCATTACATGCATCCATTTACACACTCACACACTCATATATACACAGCACTCACAACTACATGTATCCCATGCCAATCACTATATATGCTGAAGCTCTGAGTTTGTACCATTGAGAGGTTTAAAAAGACTTAGGTCTTACTATTTATTACCATCCTTTGTTATACCAGGGCCCTGATCTCTTTTGGATTAAAGCAGGAATAATGTTCCTGCTGGGCTTATATACAAAAATAGGTCCAGTAAAGTCCCTCTTACAGAGTGGTAGATCTACAAGTAATATCACAAAAGATAAATAGCACAGATTCCTAGAAGGGGCCCATGTATAATGCTTTTCATACACACGCACATGCACACACACACACACACACACACACACACACACACTCACACACACATACACACACACACTCACACACACACACACAAACCAGTGCTACTTAAAAATAATGGTTCTGGTGGGTATGACTGTCAGTTTGCTATGACCAGATGTGTTTAGGACTCTGCAATTAATGAGACATACCGTCACAAACCCTCTGAGGATCACAGCACTTGGTGTCATATTATATGTCTGTTTTTGGATCTGGTGCAGTGGTGCTTCCAAACATGTTACAGACCTGTGAGTTCCATAGGCTTTTGCATTTGGTCATATGTGTAGCAACAAACATGCCAGTCATCCTCACCAGAACCACTTAGTCTTCTTGTAAGTAGCATTGGAATTTCAGTGTGTGTGTGTGTGTGTGTGTGTGTGTGTGTGTGTGTGTGTGTGTTTGTGTGTTTGTGTGTGTGTGAGTGTTTGTGTGTGTGTAGCATTGGAACCTTTCTTTCTTGGAGAATGTGCAATTTATTTTTGTAATTTGTTGACAAGGATTGGATGGTACGTACTACCAGTACCGATACGCGCGCACAACAGCATGTAAAAAATCGTGTCCCTGTCGATTCGGTCGTACTCTTTGGGTGGCACTCATTGCGTGGCCATTCATAGGCTTACAACCTATACATCAGAGCCATGAGATATTGTGCCCGGTGCATTAGCTAGGCTATGGGAGAGGCATGGTCGAGTTAAAGACACATGCAGGCTGGAACACATGTAACCCTTCCTTATTGTTGGGATATGCGTTCTGCTGGCACATATAACACCCACCATTTTTCATTTCATCTGCATGGCTGGCACACACACCCAAGAACCACACCCTTGAACATACACACGTCTCATGTCACGACTATTCACACTCTTTCCACCATAAGACACTATTCTTTTCCCCTTGCTGTAAACCCTGTAAACTGTTATGTTGTGTGCTACATAGATTCACTCATACATGTATGCTTTGTCGATTTGAACTTTTTTTTTGGGTTACAGTGCTTTCACTGGGACTGTGTGTTGTATGTATTGGACTGGTGTCAGTGGGGTAGGAAGTACGGGGGTCGTGGGGGCAAATGCCACAATATGTTTGTCAGAGGCCCCCGTGAGGCTCCACTATACATGTCCCATATACCATTCACTGTACTCAAATTGGGAGGGTTTTAAAGACTCCTCTATTTCAGCTGATAGTGGTCATGAAAGAGTTGGAATGATGGGGGGGGGGGGGGGGGGGGGGGCTCAAATGTCATGTCCCCATCAAGGTGCTCTTGTATATATACTAGTCCTGAAGCTTTGTGTAAGTAAAATACCAACTCAGTACTGCGTGTATACCCATGGGTAAATAGAAGCCATGTCAGTGAATGCTCTCTGTATAAACTCTACAGTGGCCCAGTCTTTCCAAATCTTTGAGATAGGCTAAGCAATAATATTCACTGCCACTTATGCAAGGCTTCCCATCTGGCCACAAGTAGCTTGCACAAAAAAAATAAATCCTCCTACCAATGCTACAAGCACACACACACATACACACACACACACACACACACACACACACACACACACACACACACACACACACACAATGGTAGCTTTGAAAAAGCTTAGCAAGCTGCATTTGGACCTCCACCAATGGTAGGCCACAAATGGATGCATGCTACTTGCTCTACCACATCAGGGCTTCCATCCCCACCAATAGACACCTCTTTCACATGGGATTCCCCACCCACTTCACAGCACGTGCCCCTCGCTCCACCACATCAGGGTACCCCCTCTTCCATAGATGTCACACTTCTACGTAGGGATCTCCTTCCCCCTTTTACCATTCCATCCAGGAGACCCCCCCCCCTCCTCCACACAGTATACCCCTGCTAAACTGTGTAACACCACTAATGGTCTTATTTCAAATACTCTAAATTCGTTATGTTCATGAAGAAAAAGACCTGATGGAACAAGTAATAAAAACATTATTTGTGAGAAAGTTGGTATATAGGATTGACAGGCAATAGAGGAAATATGTAATAGTCCTATATTTAGCACATTTGTAAGACATTATGTTGTTCAACTGTGTGCGTATTACATTTCCCCTTAGTAGACCCTTGTTTTCTTCCTTTTGCCTTCCAATCCTATATGCCATCAATTTTCTTATAGAGAATGTCTTTATTACTTGTAAGCAAGGCTTCCATCTCTAGGTGAGCAGATCTAGAAGTAGCTTGTCAACACATTACAAAAATAAATTGCAAAAGATTCCAATGCTACGTAGACACACACACATACACTCACATACACAAATACACACACACACACACACACACACACACATACACACACGGAAATTTCAATGCTACTTAGGATTAGTGGTCCTGATGAGGATGGCTGTCAAGTTTGCTACACACTGGCGGACGGAGGGGGGGGGGGGGGTTGGGGGGGTTGCAACCCCCCCTTTCCTCCTATTACATAATACGCAAAATGCGGCATAAGTAAAAAAAACTCGTACTTTTTTCATGCATTTTAGCACACCGAAGTTACGTTTTCAAAAGCTCCCGCACCCTCCCCCTTTTGGTGATCCCCCTCCACTACAACCCCCCCTTTCTTTAAATCCTGCGTCCGCCACTGCTACACATATGACCAAATGCAAAAGCCTATGTAAGTCGGAGCAGCACTGCCCCAGATCCAAAAACAGACATAAAATATGACACCAAGTGCTCTGATCCTCAGGTGGGTTTGTGACGGTATGTCTCATTAATTGCAGAGTCCTAAACACAAAGGCATTAGCCTATCTATTTGCCACCATCTCATGTAAATCAACATTCCATGGGTGGCTTTGCATCCGGTCATAGCAAACTGACAGTCATACCCACCAGAACCACTATTTCTAAGTAGCACTGGTTTGTGTGTGTGTGTGTGTGTATGTGTGTGTGTGTGTGCGTGTGCATGTGTATGTATAGCATTATATATGGGCCCCTTCTAGGAATCTGTGCTATTTATCTTTTGTGATATTACTTGTAGATCTACCACTCTGTAAGAGGGACTTTAGTAGACCTACTTTTGTATATAAGCCCGGCAGGAATATTATTCCTGCTTTATCCCAAAAGATAAAGATCAGGGCCCTGGTATAACAAAGGATGGTAATAAAGAGTAAGACCTAAGTCTTTTTAAACCTCTCAATGGTACACACTCAGAGCTTCAGCATATATAGTGATTGGCATGGGATACATGTAGTTGTGAGTGTTGTGTATATATGAGTTTGTGAGTGTGTAAATGGATGCATGTAATGGAATATGGGACATGAGGCATGGTATGTCATGATGTGGCAGGTACTGTGAGACAGGAACATATAGTCCAGTACATACAACACATTTATCCAGCACATACAACCAATGGGGGTAGGAGTTGGGAGGGGGGCCTTCCTCTGAAAAAATTGTTGGGGCCTTTGCCCCCATAGCCTCCATGCTCCTATATCACTGTGTATAGAACACACAATCCAGTTACACGTGAAAAACACATCAGTCAGAATACAAATAGTTGAGAAAGAGGGTTGTATAGTAGGCCAGTGAAAGCACTGTAACCGAAAGACATAGAAAAAAAGTTCAACTAGACAAAGCTTATGAGTGAATCCATGTAGCACATAACAATTTACAGGGTGTACAGCAAGGGGAAAGAATAGTGGAAAGAGTGTGTATAAGTGTGACGTGAGACGTGTGTATGTGTTGGTTCATGGGTGTGTGTGTGCCAGCCATGCAGATTAAATGAAAAACGGTGGGCGTTTAAAAAATATGTGCCAGCAGAACGCAAATCCCGACAATAAGGAAGAGTTACAGCCTAGCTGCGCTGCACGTGTCTTTAACTCGACCACGCCTCTCCCATAGCCTAGCTGATGTAACACCGTGCATTATATATCATGGCTCTGACGTATAGGCCACGCAATGAGTGGCACCCAAAGAGTATGATCGAATCGACAGGGACACGATTTCTACATAATTTTGTGCGCGCGTATCGGTACTGGTAATACGTACCGTGTTTTTTGTATGGTGACGGTAGCTGAATCCCACACATTTCGATCGCTTAACGAATCTTGTCCATTATAGAAGAGAACCACTGACGTTTGTAAGAACGGTGGTACTTCAGTTGTACAGGTTAATACAGTGGCATGGGCACGGGAGGTTATTGTATATTCATGTGCTCGGAGTAGCGGGAACCAGGTTGTAGTAGGTTAATGGAGCGGAATGAACGAAAAATGTGCAATTACTTTGCACAGCTGTATCTCCGTAACGGATCAAGTAAAAATTAACGAACAGGGCACATCGATAGGTACAGGACCCCTCTGTGTATAAACCGAATTTGAAGTTAATTGAGACGTCCTGCCGAAAGATATGGCCAGTTTGAACCCCAAGGGGTATCGGACGTTGCAACACTGGCACGAAGCTAATGCAAGACTCCAAAATCTATTTTACCTTATAGAAATGGTGTAGTATGAAGTGTTGAAAATAGGAAGTCAGTGGCGTGTACCGTTACGAAGTTATAGCGATTCAAACGTGAGTCATTTTTATAACTTTAAAATTATATAGCGAAGGGCCATTTTCGCGGAGACTGTCCCATATAATAATATGGGACAGGGTCTGAGAAAATGTCGTATCGCTATATATATATAAAAGTTATAAAAATGATTCACTTTAAAATCGCTACATCTCCCGAACCGTAAATGCTATTGACTTCCTATTTTCAACACTTCATACTACATCATTTCTCTCTGGTAAAATAAATTTTGGGCTCTTGCATTAGCTTCGTGCCAGTGTTGCAATGTCCGATACCCCTTGGGGTTCAGACTGGCCATATCTTTCGGCAGGACATCTCAATTAACGTCAAATTCGGTTTATACGCAGAGGGGTCCTGTACCTATCGATTTGTCCAGTTCGTTAATTTTTACTTGATCCGTTACGGAGATACAGCTGTGCAAAGTAATTGCACATTTCTCGTTCATTTCGCGCCATTAACCTACTACAACCTGGTTCCCGCTACTCCGAGCACATGAATATACAATAACCTCCCGTGCCCATGCCACTACATGTACAACTGAAGTACCACCGTTATTAATATACGTTCTTACAAACGTCAGTGGTTCTCTTCTATAACGAACAAGATTCGTTAAGCGATCAAAATGCGTGGGATTCAGCTACCATCACCATACAAAACACGGTACGTACTATCAGTACCGATACGCGCGCACAACAATATGTGTCCCTGTCGATTCGGTCATACTCTTTGGGTGCCACTCATTGCGTGGCCATTTATAGGCTCACAACCTATAACAGTACGTCAGAGCCATGAGATATAGTGCACGGTGTATCAGCTAGGCTATGGGAGAGGCGTGGTCGATTTAAAGACACATGCAGCGCAGCTAGGCTGGAACGCATGTAACCCTTCCTTATTGTCGGGATTTGCGTTCTGCTGGCACATATATTTTAAACGCCCACCGTTTTTCATTTCATCTGCATGGCTGGCACACACACACACCCATGAACCAACACATACACACGTCTCACGTCACACTTATACACACTCTTTCCACTATTCTTTCCCCTTGCTGTACACCCTGTAAATTGCTATGTGCTACATGGATTCACTCATAAGCTTTGTCTAGTTGAACTTTTTTTGGTTACAGTGCTTCACTGGCTTACTATCCAACTATTTATATTCTGACTGATGTACGTGTGTAACTGGATTGTGTGTTTTATACACCGTGGTATAGGAGCATGGGAGCCATGGGGGCAAAGGCCCCAACAATTTTTTCAGAGGAAGGCCCCCCTCCCAACCCCTCCCCCCATTGGTTGTATGTACTGGGTTAATGTGTTGTATGTACTGGACTATTTGTTCCTGTCTCACCGTACCTGCCACATCATGACGTACCATGCCTCATGTCCCATATTCCATTACATGCATCCATTTACACACTCACACACTAATACAGACACAAATCACTATAAACGCTGAAGATATGAGTGTGTACCATCGAGAGGTTTAAAAAGACATAGGACGTACTATTTATTACCTTCCTTTGTTATATAAAATTTCCAGGGCCCTGATCTTTATCTTTAGGGATAAAGCAGGGATAAATATTCCTGCCGGGCTTATATACAAAAGTAGGTTTACAGAGTGGTAATATCACAAAAGATAAATAGCACAGATTCCCAGAAAAGGCCCATGTATAATGCTATACATACACACACACACACACACACACACACACACACACACACACACACACACACACACACATGCACACACATACACGTACACACACACACAAACCACAGCTACTTAGAATTAGTGGTTCTGGTGGGTATGACTGTCAGTTTGCTATGACCAGATGCAAAGCCACCCATGGAAGTCACCCATTGAATGTTGATTTACATCAGATGGTGGCAAATAGATAGGCTAATACCTTTGTGTTTAGGACTCTGCCATTAATGAGACATATGGTCACATACCCACCCGAGGATCAGAGCAGTTGGTGTCATATTTTATGAATTTTTTTTTGGATCTGGGGCAGTGCCGCTTCCAAACATGTTACAGACCTGTGAGTTCCATAGGCTTTTGCATTTGGTCATATGTGTAGCAAACATGACAGTCATCCTCACCAGAACCATTGGAATTTCCGTATGTGTGTGTGTGTGTGTGTGTGTGTGTGTGTGTGTGTGTGTGTGTTTGTGTGTGTGAGTGAGTTTGAGTGTTTGTGTGTGTAGCATTGGAACCTTTCTTTCTTGGAGGATGTGCAATATATTTTTGTAATGTCTGACAAGGATTGTACGGTACGTACTACCAGTACCGATACGCGCGCATAACATCATGTAGAAATCGTGTCCCTGTTGATTCGGTCATACTCTTTGGGTGCCACTCATTGCGTGGCCATTTATAGGCTCACAACCTATAACAGTACGTCAGAGCCATGAGATATAGTGCATGGTGTATCAGCTAGGCTATGGGAGAGGCGTGGTCGAATTAAAGACACATGCAGCGCAGCTAGGCTGGAACACATGTAACCCTTCCTTATTGTCGGGATTTGCGTTCTGCTGGCACATATATTTTTAATGCCCACCGTTTTTCATTTCATCTGCATGGCTGGCACACACACACCCATGAACCACACCCATGAACATACACATGTCTCATGTCATGACTATTCACACTCTTTCCACCATAAGACACTACTCTTTTCCCCTTGCTGTAAACCCTGTAAATTGTTATGTTATGTGCTACATGGATTCACTCATATGCTTTGTCAATTTGAACTTTTTTTTCTATGTCTTTCGGTTACAGTGCTTTCATTGGCCTAATATACAACCTCTTTCTCAACTATTTATATTCAGATTCATTCTCTTTATGTTTGGTCCTAGTACATGTGCAAATATTCCATTACCTTCTATTTCTTTAGTGGTCATAATTGTATCAGCACAAAATGGTAGTATGTCTTGTCAGACTCATGCCCTCCACTGTATGCTCATATCCCATGGCCTCCTCTACATGGTCATGTCCAAAGGCCTCCATGTCACTAATGTGTTTTTCATGCATGTAACTGGACTGTGTGTTGCATGTATTAGGCTGGTGTCAGTGGGGTAGGAAGCACGGGGGCCGTGGGGGCAAATGCCATGATCATGCCCTAAACTTGCACATCGCCAGCAACATTATTAGTTGTTCAGTTTCTATTGTATTATTATACTGACCCTCCTATTTTAATTTTAAATTGTGTGTGTTATATCAACTGTCCGTTTAATTACTTCCAATTTTGCACCCCTTTTTATGGCATGTGATGTCCCATAAAGCATGGCTCTTTCCCTAAATGGGAGGGGGTAGGGGGTGGTCAGATTGGCACAGTGGTTACATCGGTGTAATCACAGTGCTTGGTCAGTGGTTCAAACCACGCCAAGGTACACATTTCAACAGCATCTTTGAATATACACAAAATGCAAGGTCAACGCAACATACACTCCACCATGAGTGGCTAACTAGGACCCACATACCTAAAGCAGACCTCCCAGCCCAATGCATATGAATCCCAATAAAATATAAAGCAAAGCGATCTAGCGATATGATGAGCAACTCATTAAAAAATTAGTGTAATTGGGAGTATGTTATTTTTGCTGCTATAATTGTCGATACATATATATATATTAACATTATTATATGCAAAATCTGCATTGCTTTTTGTTGCATGTGCTAGCATCTATGATACAGAGCAAGTTACAGAGCAAGTTACTGTACAAAATCTGGTAGAGACCCTATAGAAATCTCCATTTGAAGTGCTAAATTATTCAAATGGTTGCATTTTATAAACTAAACTGACTTGGGGTATACAAATATGCAGCAATTGAGTGTAGTTGAAGGGAAAATATATATGGAAAGTTGTGTAAGGATATGAGATGGTGATGGTTTGAGGGTGGTCCTGTTTCATGTGAAATGACACCCCAACAACCATAGGTCTCTATTGCCAAGGGGATGTAGATCCAACCTAGCTCTCTGCACTTCTGATTGTTGGCCGTATGTTTGCGAGCTTCGGCATTACCAGCTGCTGATGCACCTGTAGCTCCTACTTTGTTCAATGTCTCGGAGTTAAGCTTAGAGACTACAGTTAAATCAAAAGCAGCTGGCTTGCAAGTCAACCAGGATGTCCGCTGGCCAGCTATTTGTACCATCACCTCAGACCCGTGACCTACTTCAAGTTGCCCACCCAGCCGAGCCCTATGACAGAATTAGGCAAAAACATCCCTCAGGGCATTGTGGCACACAACAACATCACCACCCTCACGGCATGATGCCCCAGAGGATCCATGGCCAGCTGGTGGTCAGGGCAGTGAGGGCAATGTACCTGTGAGGATGTGTACATTCGAAGTCACCGTTTTAAGATCAAGCTAAGAATAAGTCAATAACAGATGGGCACGGTTGGCTGGAGATGAGATGAGGGTACAAGTGGTCAAATTGATTGTCATGAAACCTGGCTAGTAAAGTTTTTTTTTTTTTGAATAAAAATCAATGAAACAAGTAAATAAAAAACATTCTCTATGAGAAAGTTGGTGGCATATAGGATTTGAAGGCAATGGTGGTGTAAAAAGGAAGGAAACAAGGGTCTAATAATAAGGGAAAATGGAATAGTCCTATATTAAGCACACGAACAGCATACTATATCCTACATATAGAAATGTGCTAAATATAGGACTATTCCATTTTCCCTTATTATTAGACCCTTGTTTCCTTCCTTTTTACACCACCATTGCCTTCAAATCCTATATGCCACCAACTTTCTCATAGAGAATGTTTTTTATTTACTTGTTTCATTGATTTTTATTCATACCCGATTATGAGCCGTATAGCATGTTAAGTAATCCATCGTGATATGAGAGGGAGGTTGTAAAGGTACGACATACCTTTGAGTGACCTTAACTCTTTTCGCCGAGCGAGATGACGTTCAGGACTATGGCAATATCGCTGTCTTTTTTCAGGATCTGTACCTTGCACGTGAAGGCATTTTGAAAAAAAAAAAAAACTACTTCACTAAGTTACAAAGAGCGTCAAACTTACAATGATCGAATAACAAGAATGATTATAGTACGCACGTGCACGTTATTGTAACCTCCACAGTTAATTACCACTACGTGTAGTGCCCAGACCATACACATGATGTATACTGCTAGTACTTCGTATACAGAGCGAAGTAGGACCTACCCGAGTCTTGTCAGTGCAGTAAGCTTAACTATACGTGATTTTCTAACACAACCACCGATATATGTCATGTAGCCTCGAGACGTTTTGACCACAGAAGCGAGAATGCCAACGAATTCTGAAGCCATTGGTGTAATTTTCATTTCTTAAAAGTGTTCCTATCCCGAGTTATGCGTGGTCAAGAACAAGAACAAGAACAAGAACAAGAACAAGAAGAAGAACGAGAAATACGTGGGACTGGGTACGAGTTTCGAAAATTGTTTTGTTCTCTACAACCACGCGGTTTTGTGACATCAAACAAACACGAAACTGCTTGTTGTTGCCTTCTTGTACGACGACGATAACAAGGTAAGCCATCCGCTCGTCGGGAGTCTTGTTAGAAGCGGGTCGCGTTTTTTAATGACTTCATAATCGGGGTCAAATCCTATATGAGAGTTACTAACGTAACTCTCGATATGGCTTTGCTTTTGCCAGTGCTTTTAACCCTATCACCTTTTGGTCCTCAATGGAGGTAGGCTGGGGATTAGTATAATGGTACACCTCAACAGATTCAAAAATAAATCTGTCATGATCGCACAAGTTGACGTTTTTGCTACCTGGGTCTATGTTTCAAGAACTAAATACAATACCAAATCCACCAGAAATATTTAGGAAACAAGTAATAAAAACATTCTCTATACGAGAAGGTTGGTGGTATATAGGAATCAAAGGTGATGGTGGTGTAAAAAGCAAGGGAACAAGGCTTCTGATTGAAAAGGAAAAATGAAATAGACTTATATTAGCAAGCTCATTTAAATATGACAACAAGTTGCTAATATAGGTCTATTTCATTTTTCCTTTTCAATCAGAAGCCTTGTTCCCTTGGCTTTTTACACCACCATCACCTTTGATTCCTATATACCACCAACCTTCTCGTATAGAGATTTTTTTAATTACTAGCTTGTATATATTCCTTTCTTTGATCTATAATAAATCATTTGTCCATGCATGGTGGAGTATTGTGTATTGTCAGTTGAGCAGTGTGCTGCTGGGCATCTATATTTCTTTGTCTGTTTGCAATGCATAAGTGCCATGCATCAGCTGTCGTCCAAGCATTTGGATATATTTTCATAATATTATATATAATACATGTATGCAACACTATAGGGATACTGCATGCACGCATGCGGGTTCACCAGCACGCGATCAAAGTTCTCAGTTCAGTCATACATGTAATCAACGACAGTTGCAAAAGGAATCAGCTACCTGTCCAGCAGGGCAGAATTGAAGCATTTGGTACTGAGGCTGAGGGAGCTGGGCCGGGAATTGGACTGGGTATGGTTGCGCCATCTGGGACTGCACGTATTGATAGCTGGTGGTCTGGGAAACAGCCTGGGTACGCGCCTTGGTGTTGGCCTTGGTACGAGGGCCTCGTGCGACTCGAAGCAGCTTCTCCGCATCAGCTTCTCTGCCTTTACGGCCGCGGGTTCCCTTACGGGTTCCTTTACGGGTTCCTTTACGGGTACTGGAACTTGAGGAGCCGATTTGCGATATGATTTGAGGCTGAGGTACCAGTGGCTGGGGGAACATGAAGGGGAAGCCCGGGTTGAGCAGTTGCGGCGCCGCTTGGGCTCCTACGATTGCCATCACCTGCATACACTTGCACTGGCAGGTGTTAGGGTCGAGCTGCTGGAGGGAGTTGCAGCTGCTTGCGGCGCTCGGGGAACACTCGCAGGCGCACGTGGTCGGGTTGAACCTCTGCCCCGCCCCGCAGGAGGATAGGCCGAACATTAAGTTCGGACACGCGCACTGACACCGAGTGAAGTCGAAGGTCGTGGGGAACGGGCACACCTGCTGCACGGCTCCGCACACGGACTGACAGCTGCAGCTCGTGTAGCTGAAGGTCTGGCCTGCGGGACAGGAGATGACGGTCGGGCACTCGCACTGGCAGGTCTGCGTGTTCAGTCGCTGCGGCTGCTGGCAAGAGTTCTGGCAGAGCGGGGCAAGCGGGGCAATCGTTTCGCAGCGGCAGTTAACCTGGCTAAATATTTGGTTAGGAGAACACTGCATTTGGTATGGGCATTCGCATTGGCATGTCTGAGGGTTAAACATCTGGGCGCCGAGACACGCCGTCTGTTGGTTACATCTGCACTGGCAGGTAGCGGTGTCGAAAAATTGACCCGGGAAGCACGCGACCTGATTGAGGCACTGACAGCTGCAGGTCAGCGCGTTCAACACCTGGTTGCTAGGACACGCGAGGCGGCAACCGGGTATCACGAGGGAAATGTCTGTCTCCGCGCACTTGTCGCACTTTTTGTTGGTGGCCGAAGCAACCTGAAAAATGCAGAGTAACATAGATGCATTGCTAATCAGCTTGACACCATCAGGTGCAGGGGAAGGGGAGGGGAGGAGGGAGGTGTGCAGGAGGATGGAGGGGCTAAGGGGTCTATAGATCTGCTTACCATTGCAAGGCAAATGATGAGAGCCAGCGTACACACTCCCTTCAGCATCTTTGAGTACGCTTTATGGCAAGTCAAACTACTTTTGTGATTTTTGCACATATAGCCTTTTTTATATAGTCATGCCTTAATTATTTTCGCTGGCTTGGGAAGTACTATTCTTTTTTAAAAGGCGCAACAAAGCTAGTTTCTAAAACCATAACATATCAAATTGTTCCGTCTGTGACTTCATAATAACGCCCAAATATCTGTGCATCAGTCAGTACAAGCTATAATGATTTGCCGGCCAACCCCGCCGCCAATAACAGAAGTTGCAAGCCGCATGAACGGCTGATGCCGGCATGTACATGTTTGTCGCGTAAATTTATTGCATAATAATTGTGTCTATACATAAAAGTGGAGCTTTTGTGCTGCAACATATTACGAGCCTTTTAATTTATCATTAAGCGATGTTACCCCCTTTTAATTTTCCTTTTTAGACTGCATTTCAGTTATTAACTTATACATGCATTCAAAAAGTGTGAATGACTCCATAAGCGCATGGAATACGATGGCTGGTTTGGGACGTTAAAAAAAAAAAGGGCGTAACAAGTCTTCCGAAACCATAACATACCTAATTGTGCTGTCTGTTATAATAACGCACAAACACTTGAACAGTTGTCTCGCAGGCCAACCCGGCCGCCAGCCCCGACACTTTTACAATACCTTTTTTTTTCATGCTTTTTTTTTTTTTTTTTTGCATGGCATCCATATACTGACAGCATAGGCGGGAAAAAAAAATCATTTGGAGAGTTAAAAATCTGTAGCAGTAAAAGAAAGGAAGTTCACAAAATTTAGTTGCTACTTCAATAAATTATGTTTGCGTGACGAAATTTAGATCTAAATTTCGTCAAAAATTGTGACCGTATTTTCGATTTCTCTACGAGTGCCGCGTGCTTTGTAAAGTTGTTTGCAAGGTATTTAGGACTTTTTAAAATTAGATTACAGAGCAAGGCAAGGCCTGATGGTTCGAGATGCGATGGAATATGTGCAGCTGATAAGGCCCTGTGAATAATGTCATTTAATTCAGCATGACGAAAATGGCGACCAGCGCTTTCCCGACAGCTAAGGCCATGAGTGCCAAACGTCTGCACCACAATGTTGACAAGTGTGAGGTCTGCATAACTTCAAGCCTAGACGCAAACCCATAGCAATTCTGACAGCATGCAGTATTGTCTAGACGAAGGCCCAGAGATGCCACAGGTGTTACGTTTAGCCAAACTCCTGATTCCTTGGAGCTGGCAGCCAAGAGGCTTTACTAATGGGATCGTGAGAGTTGTCAAGCAGAGAATCTACAGTTCTTGATATTATAGGGGAATCCCATGCCTTTTGATGGTAAGAGGCAGGACCGACAGGTAGTTGGTGGGAAACCTCAGACCATGAGAGAAGTGCTTCATCAGCACATGGGAGAGTAGCCTTGTCCCCAGGCCCTATTTTTATATTAAAGTTAGCGGGGACAAAAATTCATCATGACGAAAATGTTTTTTTGTCCCCGCTAACTTTAATATAAAAATAGGGCCTGGGGACGAGGCTAATGGGAGAGAGGGTTTTATTAGGTGAGGTGGAAGGATGTATTGAACATAAGAAGAGCAAGTAGCAGCTGAAGCCAAAAAGGCAGAAGGAGCAAGCTGGACTACGCTTCTGACGCCCAAACCTCCAAACTTCACAGGAAGAGTAACCTGTACCCATGCTGGGTGACCCTCAGAGAGTGGCAAATTGAAAACACTGCACATGATAGACTGCAGTTCGTCATCAAACAACTTCAAACTGGGAGAGAGGAAGCAAGGACATACCCTGAGGCAGTAAAGAAACTAGGAACTGCTATGGAGTATCGCAGAAGTAAATATGCATGCGTCATGAGAAGAAACGAACTGAAGTCTCTCACCCATTAGCTTCAGGAACCTAGTCTTTGCACAAATGGCATCAGAGATGGAAGCATGGGAGACCTAAATTTATATCTAATGTGTATTTGACCTTGTGAACCTTGCAAAGAGTATCTATGTTGTATTTTATGCAATTATGGCATCATTATCTTCCATTGACATTGCGGCGTACATTGTTAGTCACCGGTGAGACGCTATAACTTTTGAAATAGTAATTTCCGTGGAGCTTTGATGCATTCAATTTGCTCTGTTAGGCTATGGATAAAAGTTCGAGTTATATTAATTTTCAAAAACTTCTTGAAGTACCTAACCTTATGCCTATACAAACTTCCATTGGGGCAATCAAGCATTGTCATTTGGGCTTAACGTACAACGAAAAAAAAATTAAGATTAGTTATAGCATGTCAGTTTGAATCCCATTCTATTTCGTTTCTTGCCGTAATAGTGGCCCATGCATGCACCATAGATTATCGTGTATGACGTCATTTCCCGCGTATGGTCGTCGGTACTATAAACATTTGAGCCGGTTTGTCAAACGGTACATACGCGTGTTTTCGACTTACTAGCTACTAATCAGTTTACTTCAAATAGTTTCGCGGGTTAAGGTAAGTGTTTTTTATTGTATTTCTACGTATTGCATGGTATTAGGAGCTAGCTAGAGACGATTAAGCCGACCGAGTATTGGTTGTGTACTTTTCCTCATTGAAGTGAACTGCTTAACCTTTGTTTGAAGTTATTTGCTGTTACACAGCAAATATTGCATGCACTATGGCATTTTAAAGGCCCCTACAAATGATCGATCACACGCAAAGTTCACAGTTTCGGTGATACAAATAATTACTTTTTGCATGTGTACTTTTCGACAGTGCTATGGCTATATTTCCATTCAGTTAGCCGTGAGGGAGGAGGGGGGGGGGGGGGTAACCAAGCAACCCCACATACTCTCATACTCTACGCCTATGGTACTATGGGGAGCTAGGGGGAAGGGAAAGTGCAAGGGGAGTTTAGCCTTAAATTGGCACGGAAATGTGAGAAAGGTAGGGAACCATTAAATGCTGTTCAGTGCCACACGCATGCAGCTTCAGCGCAGCCGCCACATCTACAGTGCAATATTATTCGGGGGAGGGTGCATGATTTTTAATTTTTTCGGCTATCAGTATAGCTTCAGTTTATCGTTAAGTAAGGGTGTAACTTGCATGTGTGGCATTCAAAAGTAAACAACGCACTGCCAAATACTTTTTTTTTTTACACTTAGCTGTCTGGTGCAGTTCTTATATATGCGTTATCACTGAGTGACAATTTTTCCTAGCCAAACCTAACCTATAGACTTGGCATATCCTCAGTACCGCAGGTAAATTATATGCGCATTCGAGCTCTATACAATACGTATCAGTAGAGACAAACCGCCGGGCCGTCTGCTGCCATTAACATGGACCGCCTCATTGGGCTTCGCTGCCTGTCGCTACTTCTGCTGTGCCTGAAGGTAAGGTGCAAGCATATGCATAAAATCCTACAATGGTGGTGTAATTATAATATAATTTTAGCGTATTAATTAATATGCAAACACCGGCATGCAAATTAAGTTTATAGAGCGCGAAATATACCTTATAAGCAGCACGTGCGTCACGCAAGCATGATATACATCGCGCATATAAAGCAGCATGGGATTGGGGGGGGGGGGGGGGGGGGGGGACGATGGTGGGGCATATCGTTTTCTACCGTTGAGCGACTACCCACGCCTATTCACGATTATATAAGGCCGAATGCGGCTTGGCACTGGGCGCGCACGACATGTGGTGGCGGCCAAAATTTCTGACATGATTTCCCAAATTTGTTTGCGGTTGCAGTATAATCCAATATTTTAACTTGTATAACTCTGAACACGCATGTAAACTTCGTTCGTTTTTTAATAACTCCAATAATTCGTGCTGCATGACCAGGTAATCGATATCCGTGCTTGTATGGCCATTGAGGTCTTCACTTTCCTTTTCCTTTATAAGAAGATGCAGCGTGAAAAGCCAGCATGTTTCTAGAGAACATCATCCTCAAGCTTTGAAGGGATATGCCCACATATGTTGCACATACATTCATGTGTACCTGTTAGAATTGCACGCTGTTATTTAAAAACCCGTTGAGAAAAGTCCAAAGTCCCTTTTTAGAGGAACAGGCTGCTAATAAGTTTTTTTTTTTTAACGGGTGGGGCTATAAAATAAATTCTATACCAAAAATTTAAATCACGTGATTTATAAATGCTGGCGCTTTTCGTTTCACAGTTCGTTGTATGTGTCGTGTTGAACTCTAATTGTCATGTCACGTGTACAAGCAAGTCGGTGTGCGAATGCGCATGTCAAGACAATTCAACTTGTCGCACAAATGAACTGAATAATGGAACACCTTGCTTCTGCTCGTCGCTCGGTGTAATGCTGGCAAACTGCGCACAGCCGGTTCCGTCGTGCCAGAGTGGGAAAGCCTTCAACAGCGAAACGTGCACTTGTGAGTGCCCCACTAAAGTTTGCACGAGTTTGCAGAGGTTGAGCAGCAACTGTGACTGTGTCTGCATAAACCAGGTCACGTGCCTTTCCCCTATGATATTGGACCAGCAGTTCTGTTCTTGTACGTGTCCTGCAATAATTTGCAAAGCGCCCTACTTTCTGAACTTCTTAACCTGCAGGTGTGAGTGCGATATTACCGGTCTCAATTGTTTCCCGCCGCAATTCACCAACGAATCGTCTTGTGCTTGCCAATGTCCACCTCCCACTAAACCGTGCAATGAGTTGCAGGTATTTAACAGTAAAACATGCGCCTGCGAGTGTCTTCCTAAAGTTTGCACGAGTTTGCAGAGGCTTAATAACAACTGTGACTGTGTCTGCATAAACCAGGTCACGTGCCCTTCCCCTATGATATTTGACCAGCAGTTCTGTTCTTGCACGTGTCCTGCAATGGTTTGCAAAGCCCCCTACTTTCTGAACTTCTTAACCTGCAAGTGTGAGTGTGATATTACCGGTCTCAATTGTATCCCGCCGCAATTCACCAACGAATCGTCTTGTACTTGCCAATGTCCACCTCCCACTAAACCGTGCAATGAGTTGCAGGTATTTAACAGTAAAACATGCGTCTGCGAGTGTCTTCCTAAAGTTTGCACGAGTTTGCAGAGGCTGAGCAGCAACTGTGACTGTATTTGCATAAACCAGGTCACGTGCCCTTCTCCTATGATATTTGACCAGCAGTTCTGTTCTTGCACGTGTCCTGCAATGGTTTGCAAAGCACCCTACTTTCTGAACTTCTTAACCTGCAAGTGTGAGTGCGATATTACCTGCCTCAATTGTATCCCGCCGCAATTCATCAACAAATCGTCTTGTGCTTGCCAATGTTCACCTCCCACTAAACCGTGCAATGAGTTGCAGGTATTTAACAGTAAAACATGCGCTTGCGAGTGTCTTCCTAAAGTTTGCACGAGTTTGCAGAGGCTGAGCAGCAACTGTGACTGTATTTGCATAAACCAGGTCACGTGCCCATCTCCTATGATATTTGATCAGCAGTTCTGTTCTTGCACGTGTCCTGCAATGGTTTGCAAAGCGCCCTACTTTCTGAACTTCTTAACCTGCAAGTGTGAGTGTGATATTACCGGTCTCAATTGTTTCCCGCCGCAATTCACCAACGAATCGTCTTGTACTTGCCAATGTCCACCTCCCACTAAACCGTGCAATGAGTTGCAGGTATTTAACAGTAAAACATGCGTCTGCGAGTGTCTTCCTAAAGTTTGCACGAGTTTGCAGAGGCTTAATAACAATTGTGACTGTGTCTGCATAAACCAGGTCACGTGCCCTTCCCCTATGATATTTGACCAGCAGTTCTGTTCTTGCACGTGTCCTGCAATGGTTTGCAAAGCCCCCTACTTTCTGAACTTCTTAACCTGCAAGTGTGAGTGTGATATTACCGGTCTCAATTGTTTCCCGCCGCAATTCACCAACGAATCGTCTTGTGCTTGCCAATGTCCACCTCCCACTAAACCGTGCAATGAGTTGCAGGTATTTAACAGTAAAACATGCGTCTGCGAGTGTCTTCCTAAAGTTTGCACGAGTTTGCAGAGGCTTAATAACAATTGTGACTGTGTCTGCATAAACCAGGTCACGTGCCCTTCCCCTATGATATTTGACCAGCAGTTCTGTTCTTGCACGTGTCCTGCAATGGTTTGCAAAGCCCCCTACTTTCTGAACTTCTTAACCTGCAAGTGTGAGTGTGATATTACCGGTCTCAATTGTTTCCCGCCGCAATTTATCAACGAATCGTCTTGTTCTTGCCAATGTCCACCTCCCACTAAACCGTGCAATGAGTTGCAGGTATTTAACAGTAAAACATGCGCCTGCGAGTGTCTTCCTAAAGTTTGCACGAGTTTGCAGAGGCTTAATAACAATTGTGACTGTGTCTGCATAAACCAGGTCACGTGCCCTTCCCCTATGATATTTGACCAGCAGTTCTGTTCTTGCACGTGTCCTGCAATGGTTTGCAAAGCGCCCTACTTTCTGAACTTCTTAACCTGCAAGTGTGAGTGCAATATTACCCGTCTCAAATGTTTCGCGCCGCAATTCACCAACGAATCGTCTTGTTCTTGCCAATGTCCACCTCCCACTAAACCGTGCAATGAGTTGCAGGTATTTAACAGTAAAACATGCGCCTGCGAGTGTCTTCCTAAAGTTTGCACGAGTTTGCAGAGGCTTAATAGCAATTGTGACTGTGTCTGCATAAACCAGGCCACCTGTCCTCCCCCAACGGTGTTTAACCAGCAATTCTGTGCTTGCACATGTCCCACAATGGTTACCTGTGGAGCACCCTTTTCCCTGAACTTTTTAAATTGCAAATGTGAGTGCAATACTGACATTCTCAATTGCCCCCCACCAAAATTCAAAAATGTTACTTCCTGCAGCTGCCAGTGTCCAACTCGTGTACAAGCTTGCAGCAAATCTCAGGTGTTTGACAATGTGCTTTGCAAGTGTGTAGAGAGATGCAACAGGTCCCTTGGCATGGTGTTATGTGAGAAAAGTAACAAGTGCGTCTCTGTGTGTCCAATTAAACCTGGGATAGTTTTTAGTGCTAGTACTGGCCAGTGCACATGTGGATTGCGTTGTCCTCCAAATCAATACCTTGACAAAGTTCTTTGTGAATGCAGCTGCTATACACCACTACCAGACTGTAAGAGAAAATTGTTTAACACCAAAACCTGTGCTTGTGAATGCGCTCCTAAGAATTGTACAAATGGGATGGTATTCAACACAGATCTGTGCCAATGTGTCTGTCCTCGCAAGACATGCCCAAGTGCAAATCACATACAAAATCCTGATGTGTGTGGTTCTTGTGAGTGCTGTTGCCCCGCCTTTAAGTGTGCGACTCCTCAAAGCTTTCAAAACCAGACCACCTGTGCCTGCCAGTGCAAGCCAAAGTTGTGTCCTGGGGGACAATTTTACGATCAACCTACGTGTTCTTGTCTGTGTCCTCCTATAAGGTGTGGGCCGGGCCAAATGCAGAACCAAAATGATTGTAAATGTAAAGTACCCCGCAATGTTTCCTGCATCCCTGGCAACTGTGGAACTAGTTCACCAAAAAACTCAAAAGGCAAGCCAGCAGCCACAACAGCAATAAGGAAAGGGCGGACAAAGGATTAAATAAGATTATTGTGTTGAGGCAGAAAACGTGAGGGCACATATGAACAGTGCCAAGCCACATGCAGTACATGCATGCAGCTTCTCATGCCTTTCAATCAGTTTCTAACTGTTTATGCATGCATGTACAATGTACAAGAGTATACATGCCTGTGCATTTTTTTACGTGTGTGCTATATTATGTGTGCTTGCATGCATGTATTGCATTTTTATACTAATATACACATCTTTCAGTGTTGTATTACATTTCTTCCTTCCTGAGGCATCACAATGGCGGTGGCGCTGTGGCTTGGATTGGTTTGCGATGCTAGCAGGTTACCCAGGTTACCAGCTCTGCATATATACAGCTCCTGTTTGTTTTGTTCTGCGCTGTGCTAATTCTGATTATGCATGCATGCATATACTGACACATACAACTGTACAACAAGCATGTGCAAAACTGATATTATAAAAGGTGACTGCCACACTGCATGCTGACTGATTTACAAAGCACTCAGTTACTTGTATATAAGGCTTGCTCAGTTGAATTATGGACCATAGTTAATTGCATACTTTTTCAGGCAGCCAACAAGTGTTTTCTATATACACTGTGCGACAAACACGCACACATACACACACACATGCACACCCACACACACACAACACACCAGCACACATGCACACACACACACAACAACACACCGGCACACATGCACACACAACATACCGGCACACACACACACATGCACACACACACACATGCACACACACACACACACCACATGCACATGCACACACACACCACATGCACATGCACACACACACCACATGCACATGCACACACACATGCACAGAAATGACGTGCATGCACATCCTGCATGTCTCACACTAGTTCTCATCATTGCCATATGCAGTCAGTAATGGTGCTTACATGCATGAGACCGACATAATATTGTACAAGTAAATAAAAACATTCTCTATGAGAAAGTTGGTGGCATATAGGATTTGAAGGCAATGGTGGTGTAAAAAGGAAGGAAACAAGGGTCTAGTAATAAGGAAAAATGGAATAGTCCTATATTTAGCACACGAACAACATACTATATCCTACATATAGAAATGTGCTAAATATAGGACTATTCCATTTTTCCTTATTACTAGACCCTTGTTTCCTTCCTTTTTACACCACCATTGCCTTCAAATCCTATATGCCACCAACTTTCTCATAGAGAATGTTTTTATTTACTTGTTTCATTGATTTTTATTCATACCCGATTATGAGCCGTATAGCATATTAAGTAATCCATCTTGATATGAGAGGGAGGTTGTAAAGGTACGACATACCATTGAGTGACCTTAACTCTTTTCGCCGAGCGAGATGCACGTTCAGGACTATGGCAATATCGCTGTCTTTTTTCAGGATCTGCTCGATACCTTGCACGTCGAGAGGTCCGTTCCTTTTCAGGATCTGAGGGGGCTTTTAAGGGGCGGCCGAAATAGAAGAGAGGTTATTAATTGTCGCACCAGCGCGATCGAACCCACAAACGCATTTTGTATCGGGCCAGAAGCAGACAGCACCCTCTCCCCCCCTACTAATCGCATCTCGATACCTTGCGCGTCGAGAGATCCGTTTCTTTTCAGGCTCTGCTCGATAGTTTTCACGTTTGAGAGGCCCGCTTCTTTTCAGGCTCTGCTTTGTAGTTCCGCTCGGGCTGAATCTAATACGTCGTCTCTAGTTTTGAGGTACTATGCTCGTCGTTTGGCTTTCTTCTTATCCTGACGTGCATGAAGGCATTTTGAGAAAAAAAAACTTCACTATTAAAGTTACAAAGAGCGTCAAACCTACAACGATCGAATATTAACAAGAATGATTATAGTACGCACGTGCACGTTATTAAAAATACATAACCGCCAAAGTTAATTACCACTACGTGTAGTGCCCAGACCGTACACATTTGATGTATACTGCTAGTTCTTCGTATAAAGAGCGACGTAGGACCTATCCGAGTCGTGTCAGTGCAGTAAGCTATACGTGATTTGCTAACACAACCACCGATAAATGTCATGTAGCCTCGAGACGTTTTGACCACAGAAGCGAAAATGCAAGTGAATTCTGAAGCCATTGGTGTGATTTTCATTTCTTAAAAGTGTTCCTATCCCGAGTTATGCGTGGTCAAGAACAAGAACAAGAAGAAGAAGAAGAAGAACGAGAAATACGTGGGACTGGGTACGAGTTTCAAAAATTGTTTTGTTCTCTACAACCACGCGGTTTTGTGACATCAAACAAACGCGAAACTGCTTGTTGTTGCCTTCTTGTACGACGACGATAACAAGGTAAGCCATCCGCTCGTCGGGAGTCTTGTTAGAAGCGGGTCGCGTTTTTTTAATGACATTCATAATCGGGGTCAAATCCTATATGAGAGTTACTAACGTAACTCTCGATACTGTATGGATGCGGGAAAATACACCACCCACACACCCCAATCCACCTTATACCTCACTTCTTGCTCCCTTCAGTGCCCATGAGCTCCCCCGCCAGCTTAATTCTATACCGATGGAGGGAAAAGGAAATTGTATCGAATCCTTATATAACATTTTAGAAATTATTGTGTGTTTAGCAGGTTTAATTTATTACACTTTGGATAAATTTATTAACCCCTATCCTGGGGGCTCCCATAGGTGACCTAGTGTTCTGCGCAAAGTTTGTAGCCCAGAAGCAGTCAGAAGCTTCCAAGTTATTTCAGCAGTTAGAAGCTATGGGTCCTATCGACCCCCAGGTAGCCCTACTTCTACTTAAACAATAATGTGGGAGCTATTGTAGACTGGTGCACCTATCTAGAAATACTCCACCTCTCCTAGTTAAGGAGGCCTTTGCCCTGTTTGATGATTGCGTGCAGCAATGCTTCTCGGAATGTACTGCAGTGGATGCTTCTGCCTCCACCTGGCAGCAGGCACAACTTGGCTTAAAGAGGGGGGGCTTAGGGCTTCGGCGCCTATCTTGCCATTCCCCTGCAGCATACATAGCTTCATTTCAGTCTTCAGGCCTTTCCCTTTCGTCTGGTAAGTATCTGTCCTCTTCAGTCCACCTTTACAATAGTCTTGTGGACTCCCAGGATTCCCTCACACCTGAGTTGGTAGGCAATTCCCACAGAAGGTTTTATCTTCCAAGATTGAAGACTGACAGTTCAGTAACCTTTTTCAAGCGCAACCTTGACTGACAGGGCTCGTCTTTTGTCCATCTCTTCCCCCCACGCCTCTGCCTGGCTGTCCGTCACTCCCTCATCCCCTCGACTCAACCTCCACTTGGAGCCTGCAGAGTTTCAAGTGGCACTAAAGTGGTGGGTGGGTATCCCGGTGGTCTAAGGCCGAAGTTGCCCTCACTGTCCTTCCTTTGTGTTGGATGACTTTGGCCATCACTCCCACAGTTGTAAGCATGGAGGGGATGTGGTTTCGCACCATAATAAGCTCCGGGATGTTTTTTTTAGACTTCTGCCAACGTGCTTGCCTGGGTCCATGTCTGGAGATGGGCTATGGGGCTGGGTCCAATTCACAATCCCGCCCTGCAGATGTTCTTATCCCTAACTGGGACCTTGGCATACCTGCTGCCTTTGACTTGTCTGTCACGTCCACGCTACATTCAAGTGCTTTGCTAGAAGCAAGCATGACGGTGGGTTTGGCAGCCCTTGTGGCCGAGAACAAAAAGCATAACAGAAGTGTGAGCAGAGATCTATATATGATCTCTGGTGTGAGGAGGAATTGGGTCGGATCTGCATCTCACTTGTGATTGAGACCTATGGGTGTTGGGGTGCTACAGCAGGGGCGGCCTTTTTTAAGCTTGCAGGTCACCTTTCCACCAGGCTAACCAACCCAAGTCCAAGACCATCTTCAGACTATACAGCCGTCTAGAGTTGGCCTTAGTGAGAGCCAATTGCAGAGCCACCCTGTCTAGGTTAACCTGACTGTAAGGCCACATCAATTATGTAATAATTATTATGGATTATTATGTATCTTTAGTGTAGTAGTTTGAATGCGTAAACTGAGTTATTGTGTATTAAATAATAAAAATAACCCCTAGACATTTAATTATAGTTGCACCGCGAAATTAAAGTAGCCATCTTTTACAACTATACAAGAAGCAACTGTGCATGCATCAGTGCCTCGGAACACGCGACAATTAATATTTTAAAAACACACATACATAATTATAAATAATTACATTCTCCCTCAGTACATGCACTGGCACGTCGCCTTATTCAAGGACTGCCCCAGAGGACAGGCATCCCCGCGTATTATGGATGGCGGCGAGAAGCCGGCAGTGTGCCTTGTACCCGGTCCAGTTCTGCTGCGCGGCGTTATGGTGCCTTTTGGAGTCCTTTTACTCGTCTCGCTCCGCAGCGTGACGTGCCTAGGCTTGAGCCTCCATGATTGGTGCGCTGAGTCCCTCCTGGGCTTTTTTTTTGTAGCCGCCGGTTTTGAGACTTTGACGGAGCTCTTCGGGGGGTCTGGCACCGCAACTTTCGGTTTATTTTTGTTCTTGGGGGTTGCACCCCCCTTGGTGCATGTTTTGCTTCTCTTCCCGTTTGGAGTTGCACCTCGGCTTCCTGGGCATCCGCGCGACTTACTTCCCGTTCTTGTACCGGTTGCCATGGTCCTCGTCCTTTCAGGTGCTGGCATCACGCTATTGCACACGCACTCGCAAGTATCTTGCCTCAGACTCTGAAGCGAGTTACACTGAGGGTGTGCCGGGCAGGAGCAGGCACACGTGGTCGGATCCAGTACCGTACTACCCGGGCAAGCGGTGTTGTTGCACACTGTCGCGCGAGAAACACATCTGCAGGTGTCCACGTCGAAGTAGTCCCCGTTTGCACATACGGTTTTGTGTAAGCACTTGCACTGGCAGGAATACGGGTGTAGGCTTAGGCCAGTTTTGCAGGGCTTACATTGAACACACCTGAAGAGTTTCAAGTCAAACCTCTGATATCGCGGGCATCGGAAGGGTTGCTGTGCCCCAAGGACCTGCCGGACCAAGAAGACAAACATGCATATACATACTCGCTATTATAATACTGAAATTAAACGATGACCAAACTTAGTTGGAATCATGCAGTCTTCAAAACGTATAATTCGCTATAAAACGCTAACTCGAGCACTATATGCAGCTATATTGAAGTCGTCTGCTGCTAATATCAGTACGCTATTAGCTATGCACGCATGCAAGGAGCGCGAATATATAACCTACCGTCCCCGCCAGTAGGCATAGCGCGACGAAGGACCGCAACAATCTTCCTCCGTGGAGGTTCCTCATCGATATCTAAGCGTTCGGCCAGCGTTGCAAGTAGTGCCAAGTAATTGTTAGCGGTCAGACTAAATAGAAAAGTGCTAGGCTCTGCTCGCCAAGTGTATTGTGGCGGGTATGTCATGTATGACCTTTAGGACAACACACTGAATGACCGCGGCCATGCATGGAGGATGACTTGAATTGAACTGTTGTTATGCAATTTTTTTTTTTAAATTGGCAAATTGAGTCACTGCAGCCAGCTTGCACACACTTGCATGCAGCTGTATGTATATACTGACATGCGTGCCGCGCTAACTTCGGTGGATTACTAACTACGCAAACGCTTAAATCATGCAGCATATACATGTACATGAAAGCAGGCAGACACAGAAAAAACGCAAATCAAGATTGATATAGTCTGTATCAGAATGTATCAGGATGTGCCTGGGTGTTCAATCAATCATTGATTTTTTAGATGATTATATTATTATTTTTTGCTGTGAGAGGCATCACGGATGGGGGGGAGGGGGGGGGGGGGGTCGCCTCCTCCCGCCCCGGGAAAATCATTCCTATTACAACGGTGAAACCATAAATGAAACGTTGATTACTCAATGCAGAGCTCGTGCCCAGTCCCATTTTTATCCGTTCTATTTTGCTATAATGCACGCATATGGTTTCAGGGCGCTTCAATTCCTACACGGGGAATAAATACTACACGTAATCCCTAATACATTCCCTAACGAGAAAGTTAGTTGGATTGTAATACATAATGCGAGTACAATTGAGAAGGGGTTACACAACCTCACACGTGCGCATACACTATCTGAACCTGCGGCAGCAGGTTCAAATAGGCTTGATTGAGGGTTGATGAATGTCATTAATAAAACTTCACTAGCGTCTGGAGGGACAACGGAGAAACGGATCGCTTATCTCTTTATCGCGATGGAATGAGAGCACAACGACCTACAGTTCTACGTTGGTTCCGTGTCATAAAACGGTGTGGTTATAGAGAAACAAACAATTTCCTGTTTCTCGTGCCCAGTCCTAAAATAATTCTTGGTCGTCGTCGTCTTCTTCTTCTTAGGAAGGTATAACTCGAGCTACGAACGGTTTTGAAAAACGGAAATAGTACCAATCGCTTCGAAATTTACCGGCACGTTATCCTTACATGTCATATAGACACATATAATATCAAGTTCTATTTAATAATGATTTTTATTAATAATTTTAGGCAGTATTAATACTCTAACCTGCACTAAATTTATTGATGTTCCTATCGCAGTTTAGTTGTTACTTTGGCTAGTGAAGTAGTCCTTTCTGTGGACGGACTACTACACAAAGAGGCTAGTCACTTCCTAAAGCACATGGCCACTGCTCTGTCTTCCAAGTGGGACAAAGCCTATTCCATTACCAGCAGCTATGTCAGATCACGGCTTGCTTTTGCAGGGGTTCGAGCAGTGAGCCTCTGTCTTAGAGGATCCCGCACCAAATGGAGAAGTGGGCTGGGGTTTGAAGATGGTGCTCCTCTGGCCTCATTCATGGATTAAATTTATTGTCTTATTATTTCTCTTTTTTTTAAATTGCTTATCATCTAATTGTATGTATTTCATGTTTTTATTTTATCCTCATGGTTATTATTATCGTAATACATAATTTTGCTTTACGTCATGAAAGGTTTTAATATTCTAAAAATGCCTTTGTGTAATCAAAAGAAGAGATCAATGCAATGAGCGGAATACCTCCAAAAGCAAGACGAGAACAAAGCTAAAGACCGAGCGCTCTACAAGGCCAATCCCGAAAAAAAGAAGGCCTCTGTTGTTAGCGACAGCTACAAGGCCGATCACGAAAAGAAGGAGGCCTCTGTTCGCGACAGCTGCAAGGCCGATCCCGAAAAGAAGAAGGCCTCAGGCTCTGTACGCGACAGCTACAAGGCCGATCCCGAAAAGAAAATGGCCTCTGTACAGATGCGACAACTACAACGCACTAACTAACGCGAGGAGAACCGTGCTGCTAAAAGGCGGCGATATGAAGAGGACCTCGAGGGAAACCGCGCTGCTAACAGGTAGAAATACGAGGACAATTCAGCTGCCATTAAAGCATCTAAAAGGAGTCGGTATTGGAATGACCCCGCTGTCCGATTGGCTAAATGTTCTTCCGAGAGGACGCGGTACCGCAGGGGTCACAGAACTACTACTACCACCCAAAGGTATGTTATGGCATGTTGTATTAATTAACATTAAAAAGCTGTCCATGCAACATTTGTACAGCTTAGTCGGGCGGCCTACCACCGCGTTTGGTCGGGCTTGTCGCCCTACTACCTGACCAAACGGGGTAGTAGGGCCCACCCGACTATGTACAGCACGGATCTGCACAAAACCATTCACTCCACATGTAAAGCATGCTTGGTGACTCAACTGTGTGTACAGTAATGTCTATTGTTTTAATCTGATAAGGCTTCCTTACTTATCGATCTACACTGAGCCATGTAGTTCACTTCATGAGTTCCCACACTATCCATCTATTGCATGTAGGCTACACCTCCATGTTTAGATGGGAGCATTTTTACTGGATCAAATTTGACCAATAGATTTTTAGCACAACTGACACACATACACCCCTTCCCTCCCTGTCATTTATATGATGAAATTGGACCAATAGATTTTTAGCACTGCAGTCTACACACGTGTTATGGCTTTGCAAGGTATGAAAGTCACTCATCCGCTGAATAATATACTTTGCAAAAAGAGGTAAAAATTTAATACTATGTTGATTCTAGGCTTTGCACTTTGCTTGAAAAAAGAAAGAGGTAAAAAATTAATCATACCCTCTGTCACGTACATGGAGATGGCAGCTGAAGACCTCAGAGGTTTTTTCACCAACAAGGGGTCGGAGGAGGGAGAGGATGACTACATTCATCCTCCGACTCCTCTCCCTTTCACCCTGCCACCTTCTGAAGCAGCGCTGCCCCCACCACCACCACCACCAGTGCTGCCCCCACCACCACCACCACCAGTGCTGCCCCCACCACCACCACCAGTGCTGCCCCCACCCACCACCACCAGCGCTCCCCCCACCACCACCAGCAGTGCTCCCTCCTGGCCTGCATGGCTACTGCCACCCTGGCCCACCTGGCCAGAACAAGCATGGCGAGGAGGCCAGGGAGGAGGATGTCCTCGAAGAAGAAGAGGGCGTGGGCGAGGACACATCATCATACATTCAACTAATTCTTATTTAAAAAATAATAATAATTAAAGATATTATAGGGCGAAAAAAAACTTATGAAACAAGTAAATAAAATCATTCTCTAACGAGAGAGTTGTTGGTATATAGGATTGACCAATGGTGGTGTAAAAAGCACGGAAACAAGAATGACAGATATTTTACTGGAAAATTGAAATAGGCCTATATTTAGCACACTCACAAAATAACAGTGCATGCCTGAGTAATGGGCTAAACATAGGCCTATTTCAATTTTCCAGTAAAATATCTGTCACTCTTGTTTCCGTGCTTTTTACACCACCATTGGTCAATCCTATATACCAACAACTCTCTCGTTAGAGAATGTTTTTATTTAATATATTATTATGCATAACAATTATTATTAAGCGATATATAACGCACCCAGAAGAAAATACATTTTTCTGTCGTTTGAGGAATGAATTAGACAGAAATATGCTCCCAGCAGAATATGGAAGCGTAGGCTACATGTATGCGTTGTCACGTTACAGTCCATGATTGATAAGATCGAAGATAGTGTGGGAACTTAGGGGTGTAGGCTTCTCAGGGGATGGAGCACGTGATGTGAAGAATGTATGCGCGTGCGCATGACTTAGGTTACTGGCAGATATAACCGCGCTTTTTCACAATATTGTGAGGATGCAGCTATATACATGTGTACAAGAGAGAATGGTTCAAAGCAGTTGACGCATAACGGCTCAAAACTGATCATGGTGGCATCGGCTATGGCAGTAAAAGTCTGCATGCGGCTGCACTTCATGAACAATTTGGTCAGCTTGAACTCGGTTTTTAAGGGCTTTTTCCAAGATGATCGAGATGTGGGCCCATGCACTTCCTCTAAATATATAGTCAAAATAGTTGGCCCCTGCTCATGTGTTAATTGGCAGTATGTGTAGTACATTGTGTACTGAATAGTACTGGTGTGCATAACGGAATATATACATGTGATATGTATGAGGCGGAGCATATGCATGATGTTGGGAGTAGTGCGTGCATGCAGGTTTAGAATTGACAACATCGACTTCATTTCAAACGAGTTAAATTGAAATCTGCAACTAGCTGATATGAAGTTACTACTTGTATAATAACATTGTAACCCTGTACATGATATCATTGATAAAAAATAAAAGAATATATAGGTATATTCATTAATAAACTGACATGCGTAAAAAAACCACTATTAGTATTAAAGTTTAAAACATATACTACTATCATAATCAAGTTAATTCATTGTTAGTTTTTAATTTGTTTCAGTGGCAATTGCAAAAGGCATCAGCCACCTGCCCAACTGGGCAAATCGGAAGCATTTGGTACTGGACTGGGAGCTGGGCTGGGAATTGGGCTGGGTATGGCGCCACCATCTGAGGTTGGACGAATTGGTAGCTGCTGGTCTGGGAAACAGCCTGGGTGCGTGCCTTGGTATGAGGGCCACGTGCAATTCGAAGAAGCTTCTCCGCGTCTCGTCTGCCTTTACGGGTTCCTTTACGTGTTCCTTTCTTTGTACCAGCGGAGACAACGTCCGAAACGATTTGAGCAGGCTGGGGGAACATGAAGGGGAACCACGGGTTGTTGAGCTGCGGTGGCGCTTGGGCCGCCGATACGATTGCCATCACCTGCATACACTTGCACTGGCAGGTGTTAGGGTCGAGCTGCTGGAGGGAGTTGCAGCTGCTTGCGGCGCTCGGGGAACACTCGCAGGCGCACGTGGTCGGGTTGAACCTCTGCCCCGCCCCGCAGGAGGATAGGCCGAACATTAAGTTCGGACACGCGCACTGACACCGAGTGAAGTCGAAGGCCATGGGGAACGGGCACACCTGCTGCACAGCTCCACACACCGATTGACAGCTGCAGCTCGTGTAGCTGAATGTCTGGCCTGCGGGACAAGGGATGACGGCCGGGCACTCGCACTGGCAGGTCTGCGTGTTCAGTCGCTGCGGCTGCTGGCAAGAGTTCTGGCAGAGCGGGGCAAGCGGGGCAATCGTTTCGCAGCGGCAGTTAACCTGGCTAAATATTTGGTTAGGAGAACACTGCATCAAGGAAGGGCACATGCATTGGCATGTCTGAGGGTTAAACAGCTGGGCGCCGAGACACGCCGTCTGTTGGTTACATCTGCACTGGCAGGTAGCGGTGTCGAAAAATTGACCCGGGAAGCACGCGACCTGATTGAGGCACTGACAGCTGCAGGTCTGCCGGTTCAGCACCTGGTTGCTAGGACACGCAAGATTGCAGGCGGCTAGGGCGGGTAAAGGGTTAAAACCTTTCAACGACAACGGGGTAAGTCCTTTCAATGACAACGGGGTAAGTCCTTTCAAATCGGCGACACCCTTGGCGCCTACACACGTACACGTGATGGGATCTTGCATCTGTCCGATAGCGCAGTTTTGCATCGGACACTTGACGTTAGTAGCGGACACAAACTGCACAAAAAAAGATATATAATAAATGGAAGGAGATTTAATCTATCTTAAAACACAGTTTTTCTTGCAAGTGTGAAAGAGAGATAATGGAGGAGGGATTACAACAAATAGCCCAACGGATAATGAAATATATATATAGTTACTATATGCTTGTAATACACTCTATACCGTTCTATATTGCATGCACCCTATACTGTATCACTCTTCTACAGCAAATTATTACCGTTGCTACACACGCCAGAAGAGCCACGCTGCATAGCCATGTCTGCACCATCTTTTTGCAGGAGGTCCGATCAGTGTGTGAAACTGATCCAAAATGGGTCAAATTTATATGAAAACATGTTATGTGTTCATGTAATTATGCGACGCCTCTAATGCGCATGCGTTATTTCCTTTCTCCCTTTTTGCTTTTCTGTCTACCCTTTTTCCCCCGTCCATGCACGTGGATTGCCAAGACAACAACGATTCGTAGACGAATGTAACAAAGCGGTTATGTCCTTCTCTCGTACACATGATAACCCAAACAGCCAAGTGTACGAGGTACCATGCAAGGATAGCATTGTGTATACCGATATACCTGATCAGAACCTGCGTTAGCAAGGTTCCATATAGAAATGATTGCTATATGAAATCATCGTATAGTTTATAATGTATAGCAAGGGATAGCATGTGTATATTGCAAGGAAGCATGCAAATGAAGTCACACTTAGTAAAGAAGAAAGCATAACTCTCAATTGCTTGTCGTCATATTACAAAACAGTTCTTGTGTATACTGATACAAACTAGTACCGTATATGCATTTTATGTACAAACTGTGAGGATCTGGATCAGGTGAGCTAATGTGTAAATGCAGTTCTCAAAGTATAGCTGGTGCATTTAGGCCTGAACTGAGTAGCACAAACCAACAAGTGGGTTACTGATATATATGATTAATCTCCTCAGAAATGTTGGCATTTATTTCATTCATCTCCTACTGAAGGATGCATCATTATGCATTCCCTGTGTGCACACATGTTCAGTGAATTTTTCAGTTTAAAATTTTACAGACTATACAATATGTAGGCATTTCAAATGATGCCGTGCTGTTGCTTAATTCTTATGATGTGTTAGCATTTAAACAAGATTTCTTTTTTTTTTGAGGGGTGGGAGAGGGGAGGGGTGGGGGAGGGGTGTGGAAGATAATGAACAATAAACCTTTGTACACTTTTCTCACCTTGCATCACAAGACATGCACAATTAGTTTATGGCCGTCTGTCTGACCAAGCCCTGCTGTACAACATGTTTAGGTTGATGTCGTATATACATGTATATATAATGATGAATACAACGCATGACTTATGAATTAAATGACAGCAACCCACACATACTCACACATACTCTTTCTCTAGCTCTCTCTCTCTCTCTCTCTCTCTCACACACACACACACACACACACACACACACACACCAAAGCAATACTGAAATTTATTGCTTAATTGAAAACGATGCGAAGTGTGATGAGCTGTGATGTCCCTGTGGCTCGGAACAGTACACACCCAGTGGAAAATTCAATTCATTGCATATTCATGGCGCCCTCAATTTCATTGTATGAAAGCAAATTTGGGTCAATTATGCATGGGGTTGCTGTTGCTTAATCGCTGTCATTCGCGATGATACAGCCATTTCATGTATTTTCCATGCATGCAGCGTACAATTGCAAAAACTGCAGCTTTGCATGCCCAGTAATGCAGCATTTGAGGATTGCTGTATGCTTGCAATCTGCCTGACAGTGAAACAGAAGCAATTGGCAGTTGGCTGAGCACACATCCCTGTAGTACTACTGTTCATCATGCAGTGACAATGCTTTCATTCTCTGGTGCCAGTAGACTACACCTCTGCTTTTTGGCCAAAGGTTGAATGGGAGCCAAGACAGCATGAAAGGCCTGTTGACAGCACACCTAGTCACATGTAACTAATGTCTCAATTACTGCCATGTAGCCTGTGCAAGCAGGTTGCCAGTCAGCCATGCTGCTCTGGTAGTAAGAACTTATATAGGCTTACCATGCAGCACAAATTGAAGAATTCAATAATCATAAGTAGCTATGTAAGTTAACTACATATCATATGGAATTGTTTGAAATACATGCAGAAATATCCAAGGTATGTCCAGGAGGCCAAGGGAAGGTGCACCTCTTGCCAGTAAGGCTCTAGCCACAGCCCTAGCAAGGGTGAAGTTTAGCCTGCTGTAGATCTCAGTGAGAACCTTACATTTGTGGGAAGAAGTGATGATGGCCAGGCAGGTTGGGCGCCTCTACCCCAATTCCCATAAGTCTCCACAGCAAGTGGGATACACACCCAACCCAGCTCCGAACACTTGGGGTCATTTGCCCTATGCTTCCTGACCTCTGTCTCCTCCGCTGCAGCCCATATATAATTAATTTCACTGAATCATATGCATAAATACACAACACGTCATTCTGCATACTGATATACATGAAGGGATGTTGTTTATTCTTCTATACTGACATGTGGTATGTATGATGTTACTTTGCTGCATGTGAGCAATTGTGAATTGAGAGGCTGGAATCCATTCCAAATGATTGTACAACGTCCCTTAACTCTGTTCAGTCGGAGCAAATGCTTTGTCCTGACGTGCATCCAGTTTCTGCGCATCTAAGCGAAACACTTCAAACCTACAGCCTAAGAGCAGTTTGTGTATTACATTTGCTTCCTAATCCAACATTAATTGGCCAAACGGTCACTCTAGCAAGTTAATAACATTTATTTATTAACAAATCAATTCAAGTTTTCACTATAGCTAAACAAGTGTTCAGCAAAATCTATTTTAAAGGGCATGTAAGCAAAAGGAAAGTAACGCTTACGTTGAAATTTAAAAAAATTAATGACTTGTAACTTCAACTTTTTGATAATTTTTCATTTGATAGAGGAACATCACAATTCACAGAAAATCAAGAAAAATACCTACAAGGGTTAATATGCTGGACACTGTCCCATGATATCGTGATCGTAAATGCACCACATACTGAGCATTAGAGAGCATTAGGTACAAAATACTCTGTTTGGCTTCTCCTCCTCACCCTGCATGCAACTTATCATCAACCCCCCCCCCCCCCCCCCCCCCCCCCCCCACCTCCCCTCGGGCCCCTTCCCCCCCTTCGTCCTCCTTGTTCTCTTCGCCTCAAATTTGCGTGTGTGGTCAGAGGAGGAGGCTTTATGTGTGGTCAGGGGAGGAAACTCATCCTCTATTTCATTCCATAATGCCTCTGCAACCTTTGCGGTTAACAACTGAAATGTATCTCATACTTTAATGCATATAAAACACATCACACAAGATATCGAATATACAAATATATATACACGAATTAACGATAACTGTTTATCAGCGGCAATTGCAAGACACATCTGCTATCTGTCCAGCAGGGCAGAACGGGAGCACCTGAATCGACTGCGACTGGGCGTACTGGACCTGACTCTGCACCACCTGAGGGCTCTGTACAAACTGATTGCTGATTGACACGCTAGGCTTGGCAGCCACCTTGGGCTTGGTTTTTGGCTTGGTACGGGGACCCCTTGCAACTCGTAGAAGGCTGTCGAGGTTCCTTCTGCCTTTACGCCCAGGACCTTTCGTACCTTTTGGACCCCCGGGACCGCGGGTACCGGCACCCCCGGGACCGCGGGTGCCGGCACCCCCGGAAGAACTTGATATGACCGCAGGCTGCAATATAGATTGCTGTTGGACCGGGAAGCTAGGAGCGCTCACCTGTGCTTGAGCCACCACTATCGCCATCACCCGCACGCACACACACTGGCAGGTGTTCGGGTCGAGCCGCTGGAGGGAGTTGCAGCTGCTTGCGGCGCTCGGAGAACACTCGCAGGCGCACGTGGTCGGGTTGAACCTCTGCCCCGCCCTGCAGACCGTGAACTGACACTGCGATACAAACGCAGGAGGATTGATGGGGGCGGGAGTCTGGGGAGAAGTGGGCGGAGTCTGACACATGCAGCCGATGGCGTCAAGCACTTGGTTTTGGCCGCACCCCGTCTGCACAAGGGGACACTCGCACTTGCACGTGTCCAGGTTGAACGTGGCCTGCCCTTTGCACAGCACAATGTTGGAGCAGCGGCAGGTACAGAGGATGTCGTCGAACACTTGCGGGTAGGCGCAGGCGGTAGTCGCGGGACAGCGGCACGCGCAAGTCAAGGGGTCCAGGGTCTGTCCGAAAGGGCAGGTTGAGACCGGGCAAGGGACGCACTGGCAGCTGCCGGTGTTGAGGGTGGAGAAGGGAGGACACTGCTGGGAGCAACCCCCTGAGGGAGGGGCCTGTCCCGGAGTGATGATTGCCGCTGGATTTGTTGAGCCGTCCGACACGCCTAGCTTTTTATCAGTAGGCTGGTAAGTCCCATATGCTCCCTGCAATGCAGAAGTTGTTAACATTCCTGTCAGTCCTCATGTTCACACACACGTACACATAAACAGACACACACACACACACACACACACACACACACACACACACACACACACACACACACACACACACACACACATATACACCCTATCACACACCCATTACCCCACTACAATGTAGGGGTCACACACAACACATGCACACACACACACACACACACACACACACACACACACACACACACACACACACACACACACACACACACACACACACACACACACACACACACACACACACAGCAGACTCACCTGGGTACTGGCCCACAGCACTGCAAGCGCAGCCACAAGTGTTGTTTGCCTCATTCGTAGCATGAAGGAGTGAGTTGTTGGCACACCACACTATGTATTGTGAGTCAGTTCTTGTCACAGCTTATATATGTATGAACAAAACACCCACCCTTATCCAATATGAGCGCAATGGACTCCATGTTTGGGTATTGTCTACCGGCACGTTGGACTGACTATATGGTGTTGGGGCTCTCTCTTAGTAACCTTGGCAAAAAAAAAAAACTAACTTTATTTGTGTAGACTGCATGCTATGAGCTGTTCTTATGTCTCCTTTGTCTGGCAGTCTGGTGAGCCGCTCTTATGTCTCATTTGTCTGGCAGTCTGTTTGTATTGGAGTGTTGCCTAGCAATCATTTGAAGTGTAACCGGGGTGTCCATAATAGGTGTCCTAGTATAGATCACTAATCAAAAGTCATATCACAGTGTGTAGCAATAGCATAAATCGCTTCACCCCCCCCCCCCCCCCCCCTCCCACTCTGCCTCTCCCCTTCTTTTTTCATGGGAGTGGGAATTTTTTAAAACAATGAATGAAGCTGACTCACATGCACGTAGGGGAACGAGGGGCATTACTAATTGAACCGGAGATAATAATAATAATATTAACTACTGCTCTGAACCATACTTTACAAGACTCAGCGCAATAGCAACACATTCTACAAACACGCACGTCAGAGTATCATTATATCATTGAGGGCCAGCGGTGGCCCGCCGATTATTTCCCAGACTCTAGCGTACTCGCGGTACAGCATGGTTGCATTCGGTCTCTGGTCGGGGTTCTCCCTCTTGCATCTCACGTGCGCGGCTGCCAGGTAGTGCAGTATCTCGCGGCAATGGCGGGAACCGCAGTGTGCCAGGAGGGACCAAGTGAAGTCGGGCACCTTCCAAATGTCGGCCTTCTCGTTGTAAGGCGGCTGCTCCCTGTGGTTGAACACCTTGTAGCGTGCGAAGGGCCACCTCTGCTCTGGGGCCACAAAGGTACCCACCAGATTGTCGTCGCTACACCTCACGCGGTGTTCCCGCCCATCGTTTTTAATCACCATCCGGAGGTTGTCGTAACCGCCTAGGACAAGGTGGAGGTCCTGCGTGACGAAGAACTGGTCGAGGAGCTGCTGAGGGGTGTGGCTGTTGCACATGACGTAGGAGCTGGCTGTCGAAGCGTCGTGTAACTGAACGAGGACCCGTACGTACTCGACGCACAGTCTGAACCAGAATAAAAAGTTATCGCAGGGGCCGGCTTTCACAACGTTGTAGACGTCACGGAGCGGCTGCAGCAGTAGCTTCTCTCCACTGAACACGACAACGCCGGTTTCTAGGCAGAACCCTATCGGTTGAAGCATGCTATGGAGAGCTGACAAATCTCGAAATGCCTGAGGAGTTAGCACCAGGTCGGCTGGGATCCCCTTAGCGTAGTATACTTCGTAATCCCTCCATTCTGCAACGTGGAATGCCCAGTTACCGATGGCGTGCAAGAACCGTATGAGACGCACGCTACTGCCAATCTCACTGCAGTCGATAAACTCCTTGCACACGCTCCATTGAGGGAAACTGAAGCTTCCCTTCGCGCACGGCACGCAAACGTGACCCTGCCGTACAGAACCTGAAGGACACGCCTTATTTGGATGCTTGGCGGGCTGCACGAGCGGACACGTTGATAGCACCTGTTCAATCAGTGCTGAGTCGCGGTCGATGTTTAAATGCACATTCCTTTCATCCAGAAATAGAGTAAAGAGAAAGGCAGATATCAAGAAACACACTATTGCACTCGTCGCAAGCAACACGCGCCTCAATGCAAGCATAAAAAACGTATAACCATTTTTTTTTTCATTTAGCGCGCACTATTAAAAAGTAAATTATATATCTCCCGCCAAAAATGAAGATGTAAATATATTATAGTGCTCGTGGCTCTGAGCGCATAACGTTGCATGCGTTCTCTTTTTAGTTTGATATCCGGAGATGTCGAAGGAAACATAAAAGCCTTCTTTGGTAAGGTCCAAGGCGTGCTTGTGAAAAGTGGTCCATTTGATGTAAGGAACACAAATCATATATGTAACGGACTAAGCACTACTACCACACCCTCTCCTTTGCATTAGTTGCTGCTATGTGTGGGGTCTTTCTTTGCAAATACTGCCGTATGCCGCGAAGAGTGGGCCAGCTATGTTGATGGAAAGGAACAAGGTTTGCATGATGGTTATAAGCGTATTCATCGATCACTGTTACATATACTTTTTTTTTTTTTCCTTCAGATATAGAGATCTAATTTTTTTTTCTTTTCATTTTTCCACCACTGTGTAGTTCCCTTGGCAACATACATACTTGGACCCACCTCCAGTGAGCAAGTTCAGTTCTATGGTGGGCTGGGTCTAGATGGAGGGGAACTGTGCCCCAATCTAACCTGCTTAGGTACGGTGAGATGATACATGTGTCAAAATGGAGGGAGACAGTGATATTTTAATTAGAATTTTTGACCATGCGCGCGCGCACACACACACACACACACACACACACACACACACACACACACACACATACAGCCTATACTTTCACATATCCTGGAGTTTGTGGCCTTATTATTTGGCTCCACACCTCCCGTATCCCTCACATGGAATGGAATGATGGGTAGAGGGAGTTATTTGCATGGCATCCATAATTGATACAGGACTGAAGTTGATGCCTTGTCTCCATCCCAATGGTGCCAGCTTCTCTGTCATGCCAACTGTCCACTTGTGCCTTGTCTCCATTCCATGTGCCTTGTCTCCATTCCATGTGCCTAGCTTGTGCCTTGCACCCATGCCATGTACCAGTGTCCTCTATCTGTGTGCTAATGTTCATCGTATGCCCTTTCCTTTGGCCCATAAAGGAAACTGATCAATTGCCCCTCCATTTTTTGTAATTATCCCTCTCCCTCTCCCCCACCTCCCCTTCCCCCTCCTCCCCTTCCCCCTCCTCCCCCTTCCCCTCCTCACCTCCTGCTATATAGGGCAGCGAGGTCTGTTCACCAGTTCATCTGGTCTTCAGATAGCTTACCTCAGTGGTGGGGAGTACTCCACCAACCAGTCCAAGACCAGCACCTTGGTAAGGATGTGCCTGTACAGGGTGTGTATGTGTATGTGCATGTACAGAGTGTATATGTGTATGTGCATGTACAGGGGGCATATGTGTATGTGCATGTAAAGGGTGTGTATGTGTATGTGCATGTACAGGGTGTAATGTTGGTTTCTTATTATATATGGGACAGTGTCTAGCAAAACCGACCTTCTGGGGTTCTTTGCAACTGTACGGCGCTTTCCTTTCAAATCTCATACACGTGTGCATTATGGTGAAAATAGCACTATTGATGTGTGTGTGTGTGTATGTGTGTGTGTGTGTGTGTGTGTGTGTGTGTGTGTGTGTGTGTGTGTGTGTGTGTGTGTGTGTGTGTGTGTGTTGTATGTGGTGAAAATAACATTAATGATGTGTCAAATGTCCACTTTCCCTTTCTCCTTTTCCCACCAGTCCGGTAAGTTTGGAGATGATGACATAGAGGCATTGCTCTCAATGGCAGGGGGTAAGGACTTCTGTGGTGTGGACATCTTCCTGAGCTCAGAGTGGCCACTGGGAGTTGAGAACTGTACAACGCTGCCAGTGAGGGAGCTGTGTGTGTGTGTGTGTGCGTGTGTGTGTGTGTGTTATGTCTGTATTTGTCTGTATGTATCCTGCTATATCTGAAAGGCTATCAAAGGAGGGGGTGGGTTTTGGCTATGACGGTGACCAGACCTAGGTCCTTATGTGCCTTCAAAGATGGGTGTGGCAGCAGTTTAAGTGCTGTTCTTCCACGTTGGCACAGTGAATAAATATTATCTGTGGATGTCCCATGTCTTTATTTTGATTACTGTCCGCCATATGAGAACGCTCGTATCATTTCAAGGTCTGGAGGCCTCCCCCCGCCCAACGATAGGGAGAGGGGCACTATGGGGTTAAAGACATATTCCCATTTGGCTGTTAAAAGTCTGTTAAGGCCCCCCTAATGATAGGGAGAGGGGCACTATGGGGTTAAAGACATATTCCCATTTGGCTGTTAAAAGTCTGTTAAGGCCCCCCTAATGATAGGGAGAGGGGCACTATGGGGTTAAAGTCACATTGCTCTAATTTATGAAGGCTGTTTGATACGGAGGTGCAGTGTGTTGTCAATTTAAACTAGTATATAGGCATGCGTGCACTCAATAACACAGATGTACGTGAATATGATCAATACATGTCACATGTCACACACACACACACACACACACACACACACACACACACACACACACACACACACACATACATCTCTACGTCAGCCAGAGATGGAGAAAATGAAGGGTCAGGGTTCTGAAGCGATATCGAGAGTTGCTGCCAGACTCAAACCACGATATCATTTCTCTGGCAAGCACCACGTCTTCTTCGAGAGAGTTCCCTATCGGTGAGTGCGGTTTAGTTAATAGTGCTTGGTGGACCTACGAGTGATTGCATTCAATGTTTGCGTGCGTGTGTGTGTGTGTGTGTGTGTGTGTGTGTGTGTGTGTGTGTGTGTGTGTGTGTGCGCGTGTGTGTGTGTGTGTTTTCAGTGGTGTGTCTTGTGATTGCATTCAGTGGTGTGTTTGTGAGTTGAACACCATCTGTGAGTTCAGTAGGAAGAAGATGTACATGTAACGGGACAAAAAAATTAATTCTACCTCTTAAAAAAAAAAAAAAAACATGTCCTCTCTTCTCAATGACCAACGTGCGTGCACACATGCCCTTTTATGGAACCACCCTCATGTGTCAAGGGAGGGTTGGTGGCTTCTCTTGAAATTGGCCTGATAGCCCAAGAACACCAGCCAAACATTGAGCCAGGAGACACCTGCCAACCATTGAGCCAGAGGTGGGGGAGGGGGGGAGGGGGAGTTTAGGGAGACACCGTAACAACAAGTTCCAAGACGTGGGTGGTTACCTTGGCAACCAATGAGCTAGTCTAACCCCAACCTTACTAAAGCACAAATAAGGACACCACTGGGTTTTTTGTGACGTGGCTATTTGATTGTGGAGCTGTTTTAGTTGTCATGCATTCACACCAGATGTGTGCCAAACAGTTTAGACAACACTAATGAACTCCCCTGTTGTAGGCTTATATGTCACCAATGGACCCCTCCCCCCTCCCTGTTTAGGCTCATATGTCACCAATGGACCCCCCTGTTGTAGGCTCATATGTCACCAATGGACCCCCCTGTTGTAGGCTCATATGTCACCAATGGACCCCCCTGTTGTAGGCTCATATGTCACCAATGGACCCCCCTTGTTGTAGGCTCATATGTCACCAATGGACCCCCCCTGTTGTAGGTCTTTTGTGTTTAAACTAAACACATTGCAGGCAGTCCCCTTGACTGTGGAGTGTCCATAATCAGTGTGTGTTGTTGCAGCCTGGTATAACTCTAATTTCAAAGTTATCTTTGAGGTGCAATGTTTTATTTTGGCTATATATCAGAGCACATAGTCATTGGTGACATGAGCCTACAACAGGGAAGGGGGGCGGTCCATTGGTGACATATGCGCCTACAACGGGGGGGGTCCATTGGTGACATATCAGTCTACAACAGGGGGGGGGGGGGGGGGTCCATTGGTGACATATGAGCCAACAACGGGGGGGGGGGGTCCATTGGTGACATATCAGCTTACAAAAGGGGGGTCCATTGGTGACATATGAGCCTACAACGGGGGGGGGGGGGGGGGGGAGGGGGGGTGAGCCTACAACAGGGGGGGTCCATTGGCGACATATGAGCCTACAACAGGGGGGTCCATTGGTGACATATCAGCCTACAACAGGGGTGTCCATTGGTGACATATCAACCTACAACAGGGGGGTCCATTGGTGACATCAGAGCACATAGTCTTGGGTTTTCTTTGACTCCCTTGACTCCCTTGTATTTATTTTATAAACCAAAGTTGACGTCTTATCATATATGGGGAGTAACGGTGGTTTAGTTGTTGCATTTGATTTATGGGGGTCACGCTTTCATATTACTTAGGGTGCAGTAGATATATTGAAATACATTTCGTTTGTATGTAACATAGAAGAATGTCATCTGATTTATTATGGAATAAATATATATATATTTTTTAATTTTAAATTTATTCCAGAGCTGTATGGCCGCCTTAGCTTGTTATTGGTTGGAGTTAACGCTAGATCAATCTTGATCTGCTCCTATCCGCAAACACTCCAACAAGAAAATGAATTTTACACGTAGTTATTTGTGTGTACGATTGTGTCTTGTGCCTTTGTTGGTTAAATACATAATTACACAATTTTAAAAGTGAAAAAATATATAATAATTTATTATGAAATTACTAAGGATTACAACATCCTACAACATAGTTCCTATACAATATACTTATAATTATAAACTGAAAACAAAAAGCCGCTAACAAGTGTATTGATTTTCATCATTAAGGATCGATATACGAGAACGCTATTTACCAACATGAGACACAACAAAACGCGGTAAACTTATGCTAGAAATTAGTCACGTGGCCACCTACTGCACAACTTTGCCAGCAGAGATCTTGCATTGGCCCTTATAAGAACAGTGCTGAGTTTGCCCTGTACAGCAGGGTGATGCTATGCGGCAATTGTATCTAAGTCACTTTGGGTTTATTTACTTTTAAAATTAAATCAACTTAGCAGTCAATTTATTTATTTTCAAATGTACTCATTTAATTTTCGATCTTGTCACAATGTTGTACATAGTGACATGTCTAACCAGCAAACACTAATGGAATGCCTGATGTGAGGATAAGAATGGAATGGGGCAGAGGACACGCTATAACGTGGGTAGAGAATGGAATGTGGGTAAAGAATGGAATGTGAGCTTGGGAGTTGAAGCAGCATGACAGTGGAACGGAACGTGGACAGGGAGCAGTACAAAATGTACATCCATACCTCCTCCCTGTAGGAACCATCAAGTATTGCAGGGAGAGCAACAACATGTCACCAGATTCATTGCACTGGCTCAGTTTGGAAACCCAGACAAGAAGAACAGGGTATGGCATTGGTGTGATTCTCCCCTCCATCCCTCCTTTTCCCCTCTTCCACTCCTCCCACCATCCCTCTACTCCACTCCTCCCACCATCCCACTCCCCACCATCCCTCCTCACCATCCCTCTCCCTCCATCCCTCTCCCCACCATCCCTCTCCTCCTCCTCACCTTGCTCCAACTCCGTCCTCCCAGTCAGCTTGTCACTGTCTCATGTTGGTAGCAAAGAGGTTGCACACAATGTGTTGATTTGTGGGGAGGGTGGAATAGAAGACAACACAGATATCTTATTTTGTCTTGGTAGAGGTCCATGCTGTAAAACATCCCAACTTGTGTGTGTGGGTGTGTGTGTTTGTACGCTGCGCTATTGAAAATGACAATTATTAACTTGTAGCTCTTTGTTTTTGTTCTTAGGTTTAATGATGCTAAAACTGAGAAATAGTTTTTTCACCGTTTGGCAATGCAGGGCAGAATCACTTTATCACCATCACCTACCTATAAAAATACATGCTTCTAATATTGTGTTTGTTTGACGGGCAATTGACACCCATTCAGTGGATGTTGTTTTTGTCATAATGGTTGCCCAAAGGTGAACTTGGCATGTTACGGTTGGCAACCCCATTTGCTTTGGGCTGAATTGTAACACTCCTCTTGGTTATCTGTGTGATTGCGCTGCTGTTTTGGGGGTTGGCCTTTGTACAGACTCCCTCCCTTTGGCATAAGAAAGGACCTTAAGTGCTATTGCGACTATTTTGTAATGGAAAGTAATGGAAAGTGTTGTATTGTCAGCTTGTTTGTGTGTGTGTGTGTGTGTGTGTGTGTGTGTGTGTGTGTGTGTGTGTGTGTGTGTGTGTGTGTGTGGAGTGTGAGCAAGCAGGATGTCTTTCAAGAAATATGAAATTGACTGCCATAAACCAAAAGATTGCCACACACCACGTGTATGCTTCATCATGTGCCTTCCTGCTATACTGTTGAGCACGATAGCTTCACACACACCACCTGTGGGCCTTAACATGTTGCCTTCCTGCTATACTGTTGAGCACGATAGCTTCACACACATCACCTGTGGGCCTTAACATGTTGTCTTCCTGCTGTACTGTTGTGCACGACAGCTTCACACACACCACCTGTGGGCCTTAAAATGTTGTCTTCCTGCTGTACGGTTGAGCACAACAGCTTCACACACATCACCTGTGGGCCTTAACATGTTGTCTTCCTGCTGTACTGTTGTGCACGACAGCTTCACACACACCACCTGTGGGCCTTAACATGTTGTCTTCCTGCTGTACTGTTGTACAGACAGCTTCACACACATCACCTGTGGGCCTTAACATGTTGTCTTCCTGCTGTACTGTTGTACAGACAGCTTCACACACACCACCTGTGGGCCTTAACATGTTGCCTTCCTACTGTACTGTTGTACAGACAGCTTCACACACACCACCTGTGGACCTTAACATGTTGTCTTCCTGCTGTACTGTTGTACAGACAGCTTCACACACATGACACACCACCTGTGGGCCTTAACATGTTGTTTTCCTGCTGTACTGTTGAGCACAACAGCTTCACACACACCACCTGTGGACCTTAACATGTTGTCTTCCTGCTGTACTGTTGTACAGACAGCTTCACACACACCACCTGTGGGCCTTAACATGTTGTCTTCCTGCTGTACTGTTGTACAGACAGCTTCACACACACACCACCTGTGGACCTTAACATGTTGTCTTCCTGCTGTACTGTTGTACAGACAGCTTCACACACACCACCTGTGGGCCTTAACATGTTGTCTTCCTGCTGTACTGTTGTACAGACAGCTTCACACACACCACCTGTGGGCCTTAACATGTTGTCTTCCTGCTGTACTGTTGTACAGACAGCTTCACACACACACCACCTGTGGGCCTTAACATGTTGTCTTCCTGCTGTACTGTTGTACAGACAGCTTCACACACACCACCTGTGGGCCTTAACATGTTGTCTTCCTGCTGTACTGTTGTACAGACAGCTTCACGCACACCACCTGTGGGCCTTAACATGTTGTCTTCCTGCTGTACTGTTGTGCACAACAGCTTCACACACACCACCTGTGGGCCTTAACATGTTGTCTTCCTGCTGTACTACAGGTTGTACACCAACAGCTTCACACACACACAGTGGCGGATCCAGGGGGGGGGTCCAGGGTGTCTGGACCCCCCCCTCGAACCTGAATATGAATATAATTAGCATATGACGTGTCGCACGTGAGATATACATTTCTACGGAGTGCACTTCGTGAAGTTGCTAAATAGCTTATCTTATTGCTTATTCATTGGTTAGTACTATATTTTAATTCTGTAAATTGCGAGATACGTAGTAGGCTGGTATTTATACGTAAGATAAATGTATTCCAAAATGCTAACCCACGGTCGTAATATAGAGCGATTCTTTCCGCAGTTATTTTGATTCGTGCTCTATTATTAGTACCCATCAAGGTTGAATGCATCTTGCTGCAAGACCAATGCAAATTTAAATTTTAAATTATAAATTTTAACAAAGAAACTAAGCCGGCGCATGTAACGTACAATGCAAATCTGCGACGAAACACACTAGCCGTATAAATCCGCAAAACCACAATAGCCTGGAAACCAGAACGTAACGGAGTGGCACGCATTTATTGGTTATGATTGCCTCCGTTTCTAATCCCCCTAAATGTACAATCTGTGGAATGTGTGTAAAACAATTTTTCGGTAAATTTTAAGTGGTTCAAATAGCAAAGGAAACCGCATGCATGTAACAACACAGCCATTTAAATCTATAAGACTACAATAGCCTGGAAACCCGGCAGAATGTAACGGAGTGTCACTCATTTATTGGTGTTGATTGCCTTAGTTTCCAATCCCCGGCCCCCTTACATGTACAATACATGTACAATACATGTACAATCTGTGGAAAAATTGGAATGCGCACCAAAAAAATTTTCGCGCGCTTCGCGCGCGCCCCTCCCCCTAATCAATTATTCATATCGGACCCCCCCCCCTCGCCAAAATCCTGCATCCGCCCCTGCACACATCACCTGTGGGTCTTAACATGTTGCCTTCTTGTATTTTTGTAAATAACAACCACACACAGGCACGTAACCAAACTTCTTTGCCTTCTAGCATATCTATGCTTTCTCCATTTCCCCTCTGTCGTCCTTGGATCGCAGAGAATTGACACAGCAGCCAACAGCCGTCACCGAATTTCCATATGGAGGCATTCTGAAAGCTTACAAGGTGTGTTTGTGGTATAGAATGATCATGTACATGTATGTGTGTGTATGTGTGTATATATGTGTGTGTATGCGTATATATGTGTATGTATCACTATGTGTGTGTTACATGTGTATGTACATGTATGTGTGTGTATGTGCGTTTGTGTTCGCTGTCTAGAATATGATTGGAGCGGGAAAGTTAGTGTTGGGCAGTGAGAGATGCAAGAAAGAATTCTGTGTTATCTTCCTTTGTAGCAGCTGCAGCAGAGTAATTCTGCAATGTCAGAGCAGAACTTCTTCTTCGACCCAAAGTCGTTGGAAGAAGGGAGGAAGAGGAAGGAAAGATCTCAGAGACCTTTCCAGCAAGGTGGGTGGTGTGTATACTCATTACTATTTTGAACAGGAACTGAAAACAGGGCATTTCTTTTTAGCATTTACAATTCTTGAATTCCGTGGTTGTGTTTTCAAATGCAGAAGGCCCATCTTCCAAGCGGAGACCACATGACCAGCACCAGTCTTCAGACTTGGGCAACCCACCTGCAAACAGACGACCAATCATCAAGCCACCAGTACCAAGAGGGCCATGCTGGTTCTGTCTGGGAAGCCCTGAGGTGGAGAAGCATCTCATTATTTCCATAGGAGAGCAGGTGCAGGAGAAAGGGGAGGGGTGAGGGGTGGAGTTTATATATGGGATCGTTGCCACGAAATGGGACCTAATGCTATGTAACAAAAGGAGCATCAAATTGATGCAAGCAACTGCAATCTACGCATGATTAAAAATTCAGGCCATTGTAACCGGATCAGTTTCCAGTGTGTAAGAAAAAGAGGATCTAGGTATTGTAATTAGGGAAAGGATTGCATTATTGTTATTTTTTTTTGCTGTTAACATTGCAGGTGTAACCAATGCCAACACGCATTTATATTAATTGTTGTTTAATTTTTGCAATCTCTGCATAAAATCGCAATGTCGCAATTATAAAACCACCTCAATCATTTCCCCAATTATGGTATCTCTTTGAGCACTGGTATTAAATGATTTCAAAAAGCGTTAGGTCCCTTCACGGCTACAAATAGGTTAATGATTCCAGTGGGTAACTGTGATCAAGTAGGAATGCCCCCCATTGTCCCACTTAACAGTGGTGTGCATATTTTTGCTCCCTCTTTGTCAAGCGACTTTGTATGTCTTTCAGAAGTGTTGTTTTCTCTTCCCCAGTCTTACTTGGCACTTCCGAAGGGTGGCCTTGTAGCTGAGCATGTTCTGGTATTGCCAATAGGTCACTATGGAGCTACTACTGATGCGCCAGTGGTAAGGTTGGTAATCAGTAGTCTTCATCTGTTAACTCCTTTTGGATTGTGATGCAGTATACCCTCGATATTGTCTGGCTTAGTAGTACTGTCCAGGTTTGGTACTATCGTATTGGACTACCAGTTTTTATATCAGCGTTATCCAGTTTCCCTGCTCCGAATAAATAATTAAATTACCTGGGCTCGATATTAGCCATGACTTACCTCTGGATAATATCAAGCGTAGACTGTATGAGTCATGCATACAAGCCTTCAATTCTTCGTACACACGCACAGTTGAACTGGAATTAACGTGGATTTGTTTGTGTATGTCTATAATATGGTGGCTCCACTACATTAAAAGAGAATACATGTATTTAGGAGACATGTATTAGTGTTGGTTGAGTAGTACGTACATATAACGTAAGGGGAGGAGCTGAATAATTTAATTGTGAACACCTACACAAACTTGCAATATTTTCCTCACAATCATTCTTTATTTATTGTATGGGGAGGAGTGTATATGGTGGTGAGGAGTATGTATTGTGAAGTGTCGCTTGTAAGGTCCCTCCGTCCGCCTCCTATTGAAAAACATCAGTCTCGTTTAATGTGCATATCTCAGTAACCGTGAACGTTTCTGCGTACCTTTTTAAATAAAGTCAAGTAGGAGTATGAATTGCTTCTTTTTTTTTTTTAAAGTTTGCGGAAGCGTTCACTGTTACGGAGATATGATCATTTAAACCCAAACCATTTTTTTTTTCGATGGGGAGCAGAGGGAGGGGGGCTTATATAAGCAATATGTTATGGTGTATATATGTTGTTTATTTGCTGAAGGCTACATAAGAGAAGGGGTGAGGGGAGTGGGTGGTGGGGAACAAATATTCTGTGGCTGTCTTGTATTCTTCTATCATTCAAGTCCCTGGTTGTCAGTTCAGTAGTCAAAGTACAACTTTTCTTTTCAAATCCTCTTTTCCATTTGGTGGAATATTATCTCAAGTGTCGTGTTATGTCTATGCCATGTAACAAGACTAGAACATTAGTGTAGATGGATGTGTGTGGGGGGGTGGGGGGTGTTGTCTTGTTGAGCTATGACAACACTTTAACGGACTTTAAAGGAAGTTTTGGAGGAAATGGCAAAGTTCAAGGACTCCCTGCGACGCTACTTCAAGAGTAAGGAACAGTCGTGTGTAATATTCGAGAGGAACTTCAAGTCACAGCATCTACAGCTGCAGGTAATGCAACGTCTATTCCCTTCTCCATCTCACTGCATGCTGTGTATTACCTTGTAGTAAATGTATTATGTGGGATTATTGCCACGAGGAAGGACCTAATGCAATATTATAAACTTTTCCAGGAAGATGCATCAAAGTTGACGCATGCAATTGAAATGTACACATAATTAAAAATTCAGGCCACTGTAACTCTATGATAGAAAGACCAATTTCCAGTGCATAAGAAAGAAGTTATAGAGGACCTACGTATCACTTAGAATATTAAATAAATTAAAAACTTGAACGTTGGTCCCTTTTCATGGCAACGACCCGATATTTAAAGATGGTAGATTGTTAACATCATCACAAGTTATAACTATCGCCTTTGCTGCAAAATATGGTTATTCAGATCATTCGTTTTTATCCACTCAAATCTAAATCTGGCCACCATATGTTACAGGTTTAATGTGAGGATTGTAATGTAATAATATTCATCACAGCTTTGTTTTGTTAAGTAGGCTAATTATTCCCTCCGTCACTTTGACTTCCTACTTATATGGTACATGTTTGTGTGCGTGCACCATCATGTAGATTGGTAGTCACTTTAGCGGTGAAAGCTTCATCTGCATTGTGTTTTACCCAACACTGCATAATAATTTGCATTTACAATGTATTTACTATTAATCAAATGTGCAAATATGTGACATCAACACAATAGAACATATAAAACTTTCATTTACTATAGCGGAAATGTCGCATGTACAATATTTACATACACATTTGCACCACATTTGAATAATAGTAAATACAATGTAAATCCAAATTATTATGCAGTGCAAGGTTTTCTTAACATTAAGTAAGATAAATATGTGTGTTGCCTTCAGGATATGGGACAGTGTCCAGCAAATTCATCTTTGTGGCCTTAACTTTTCAGGACAAGCAAAAGAAAAGTAACGCTCACATTGAAATGTATGGCTAATTATAAATTCAGTGCCTTTTAAATTTTATGATGGATAGTCCAATTTAAGATGTGTAATGATCATTTCACAGAGGCTCTTCACAGTTTACGGAAAATTTTAAAATTTTGAAAACTTGAAAAACTACTCGGAAGGATGATTTTGCTAGACAGTTCTCTCTGATCATTTGTAAAAATTACATAATTTGGTTTTTCCTTCAAGGTAATTCCCGTTCCCTGTACCTCCTCTGACACGCTCAGACAAGCTTTTATTGGTTTTGGTGAGCCCCAGGGATTGGAGTTCACAGAGCTTCCAAGGGATACCCCCCTCACACAGGTACAAGAAGGGTGTGTGTGTGTGTGTGTGTTGTGTGTGACGGGTTCACGGATGGAGATGCTATATGCATACCGCGAGCTATGGATACTGTGTGCTTATGTACACACACACACACACACACACACACACACACATCTTTTCTCCACAGGCGGTTCAAGTTGGAGCACCCTATTTTGTTGCTGAGTTTGATGATGGGCCAAGCCTCTTCATTAAAATTAAGGGACGATTTTCTCTTCAATTTGGAAGGTATTCTGATCCTTGTACGACAACAGATTGGCTTTAAATTTAATGTGATGTTTGCCCTTATAGGGAAGTGTTGGCTTCGCCACTGTTGCTAAACATACCTGAGAGAGTTGACTGGAAGGCCTGTTCAACTAGCAAGGAGGAGGAGACTCAAACAGCCAAGGCATTTAGGAAACAGTACCAACCGTTTGACTTCACCAACGATTGAACAACTTTGCATTATATTTTTATTATGACTTCTTGTGGTATAGAAATGCTTGTTTTTTTTTTTTTACAGGTGCATTTCCACTGACACATACATTATCAAATTAATTCATTTTAATGAACGAGTAAATAGATATCTTCAGACTTGGACAACGCACCTGCAAACAGACGACCAATCATCAAGCCACCGGTACCAAGAGGGCCGTGCTGGTTCTGTCTGGGAAGCCCTGAGGTGGAGAAGCATCTCATTATTTCCATAGGGGAGCAGGAGAAAGGCGAGGGGTGGAGTTTATATGTGGGATCGTTGCCACGAAACGGGACCTAATGCTATATAACAAAAGGAGAACATACCTGAGAGAGTTGACTGGAAGGCCTGTTCAACTAGCAAGGAGGAGGAGACTCAAACAGCTAAGGCGTTTAGGAAACAGTACCAACCGTTTGACTTCACCAACGATTGAACAACTTTGCATGATATTATTATTATGACTTCTTGTGGTATAGAATTGCTTGTATTGTTTTTTTACAGGTACATGCACATTTCTACTGACACATATATACGTTATCAAATTAATATTAATTCATTTTAATGAACAAGTAAATAGATATTCGATTGTTTATAATTTGTCGTCATTTCTAAATTTTAATTCACCTCTCTTTCATTTTCAGACACCAGTGTACGGCTTTAGTGCATTAACCATAACCAATTAGTTTTAATCAACATGCCAGTAATATATAGCTAAGCAACTGTCCATAAGGTGAAGACAAATTGACACATCCAGAAGTAGAAAAGTAAAGCACATATGGTTCTTTTTCAATAAATCAACACATAATCCAACATCATTAAAGGAAGTATATACTGAAAGAAGTATGACATATTCATATTTTAATAATAACGCAATCGATACAACATGAAGCATACATATTTTATTGTTCTTCGATGTCCAGATTTATATCAACATCTTCTGGTTCCTCTTCTATGTTAGTAGGTACATTATGACGGGCTTTGTTAAGTGGAAGTCTTTTAGATATTTTTTCTGCTTCAATCCGACCTTGAAGCGTTAAATCATGCACTTTCATCAGCATAGATTGAAGTTTTGTAATACCTTCCTGCCAATTTTTATTTTCTTTAATTTTTTCACACTCTGTACCACTGTTCTCTTTTTCAGTTTCCATTTTGTCCAGCAGCTCAGCAAATGGGCTGTCCTCGTCATAGTAAACTTTGCTCGCATGTGTCAATTCCTCTAGGACTTTCAGCATTGCGTTTAGTGTTTTTGAATATACTTCTTCAACCTCTGTGTATTTTTCAAATGTTTTTTTCCTATCAATGTGGACCTGCGACTGAACATGGTCCTCAAACAACTGTAGCTTTGCTGTTGATTCTACTCCATCTTTTGCTTCTGTTCCCTCCTTGCCATCCTGCTCATCTTTCCCTTCTTCTACCTCACCAGCTTGTTGGCTGTCCAATTCAACGTCACACAGGGTACAATACTTCCTATCCATCACATACTTATCTTCCAGCAGGTGCTGCTGCTGTGGTTGCTCTTCTACCAAACTCGCTTCGGTGATTTTCAGTTCATCAGTTTCAGTTTCACCCTCCAGTTGGACTTCTTCCTCTGTCTGTTCGCTGTACTCCTCTGTAAACTCTTCTTGCTGTGAGCTGGTGATGTCATCATACCCTGAGCCCTCGTCGGCAATGTTTGAAACTTCAAGGTCAGATGGTACAGAAGTGGAAAACAGTTTTGACCTGCACTTAATAGGTTTAAATACAATTTCAGAATAATTTATTCTAGCTATTTCTGCAACTCCCGAATCTGGATAGCACTGCTGAACGAGATACTGGATGAGACCAAACACCTCACCGCTCCACTCCTGCGAGCACATGACGTTGCAAGCGTCTCTCACGTACCCTGGACAGCCCTCCACGTCGTTTGCTGCACTGAGGATGTCGCAGAGCGCCTTAAACCCTTCGCTGCAGCGCTCTTCAATCGACTTGGCGTTGAAATGGAGGTGGGCGCTCGCACTGCTACGGCACGCCACAGCCAAGTTGGCGAGGACAGTGAGCGCCAGGATGAGACAGTGGCAGGAGGCCCCCGATGCGACCAGGCTGGGATCAGCGAGGGCAAACTTTAGGACGGGCAAGAACTTTTGGTACCCCACGAGCAGCTCCAGCACGCTGCACAGCAGTTCCAACGCCCGGGAGCTAACTCTCTTGACGCGATGGTTTCTCCAAGCCTCGTCCACCTGGTCTCCGCAAGCCTTCAGCAGCCACCTGTCCCCCTTGTTCGGAGCGTTGAGGTTGTCAAAGACCTGGACGACGTGATGGTACATGTGGGGGACACGTACCTTGAAGGTCAACGAGAGCCTGTGTCTCCACAGGACGCAGGTGATGATCGTCAGGAGCGCGGTGGAGTGCAGGCACAGCATCTCGACCACGTTCATCACCGAGATGCGGCCCCCCCTCTTGGCCGTGTAAGCGATGTGGGGCAGGAGGTGCTTCACGACGCACTCCGCTGCACTGGTGACGTCCTTGTCCTTACGTATCAGTTCGCAAGAGCGCAGCCAGAAGAAGAAATGGTGGTGGTGTAGGTTCTCCCTCTTCAAGAAAATGTATGCTGCCGGGGCTCTGTAGGACTGCCCTCTGAGCTTTGCAGTGTTCCTGATGTCGTTTGTCAGCGATTTAACTTTGCCCATGAGATCAACTGCATTGGGTCCTCCTCGACCCGCGATGCAGCTGGCTCTCCACAAAGTAAGCCACACGTCCGTCAAACACGCTTCCTCACCAGATGTGATCCTGTCCAGCACTTTCTTAATCCAGCTGTGGATGGCACTGCACACGTGGACGAAGGAGTGAACCCTCATGAGATGGTGCCTGCCCAGAGGGAGACAGATTGAGAAGTTGGGTTGGTACAGGACAAGTAGCTGTCGAATTGGCCCCTCTGCAGATCTGGGCTCTGCTGATTTCGAAGTTAGGCAGCTGTACTCAATCCAATATGCATATATTGTTATATACTGCATAATGACATTTGCGTCAAGCAAGAAAGATGGCGTCTTGAGCAAACCTGTGCCGAGTTGTTTACAGAACTCACGGATGTTAAATGCTTGAGTCAGACCTGCACACAAAAAGTTTTCAATTCCAGTGTCCTTATAAAACTGCTCCGAGAGAGCGGAAAGATGACTTGAAAGTGCCTCTCTTGTCTTGGACATGTCGAGCCTCACCATCCCATCCAGGTCGTACGGTTCATCCCTGACTTCACACTGCTTTAGGCCTTTAACCCAGATGTTTTGATTTGGGGGTGCGCAGTAAACATCTCCCGCTGCCTTTAGGCCATAGAGATCAAGCGACTGTTGGAGAATGAGCTTAGCGAGCAAGTTTTTTTCATCGGGTTGAGCCAGCACACTCACACATTCTTGGGCCTTCTGACATATGTCAAGGACAACTCTTGCATCTTTCGGTCCTTTAAGATATTCATGTTTTACAATCTGAAAAAGTTGACCGTAGGCTTCAAGTTCGCCAATTTTGTGGTTTAACAACCTGAACCCCTCAATGGCTTGAGAAAGGTAGTCCCTGTTGCCTGTACCTCGACCCAGCAGTAGCTGAACGGTTGCAACTGCCTGAAGCCTTCGGACCTTGGCATCTTGGATCTGAAGCAGCCCCTGCAAGCTGCTCACCGTGTCGCCATCTAAAGTGCCGGACTCTGTGCACAGCTTGTACTGTGCCTTCTGTATGGTAAAATTAACACGCCAGTCGGTTTTCCCAATTTTCTCTGCATATTCAAGCCCCTTGTCGTACCACCCTTGTCCCGATATCAACCTGTACGCACTGTCGTACAGCTTTTCTTCTATGTAGATGTCAAGGGCCTTCTGATAGCGGCCGCTCTCCTTCCAGTACCGCACCCTCCTTACGGGGTCAGGGATGTAATCAATGACGGCTTCGAGCTTGGCTTGGTCCTTCTGCTTGGCGTAGAGCCTTGCGTACTTGTGCGCCAGGGTGCTTGTGCTCATGTCCGCCGAAAGGGTGTGGCCGCTCTTTTCGTACCGGGATGAGTGTTGCAGAGCTTGCGTGCGCATCTTTGCCTTCTCGAGGACTTCCACTGCCTCCGTGTACAACCCAAGGCCTTCCTTGATTCGGACGCAGTCTGAGAAATATCGTCCCTTTTTGAACGCACTAAATGCCAGGTCAGCCTAGGAGATGGAGGTGTTGGTTTTGGGAGGAAGGGTGGGGGAGCGGGGAGAATTAGTAAGCAAGCATGGATACTTAGGTATGCTAAGTGCATCAGCAATTTTAGACACAAGGATCTTACCACAGAATACTTGAAGAAGCTTACTTACGCAGATACTTCATATAAGCATATAAGTGTGAAATATATTGATTGTTGCAGCAAAAAGGGACCTAATTCATATTTCAAATTTTGGAAGACCGATATGACCTCCATAAAATGACTCATATGCAGACGATCATAAGGCGCTGAATTTTTTAATTAGTCACGCATATCTGTGCAAGCATTACCTATTGTTTGCTGCCCTGGAAATACCCCAATATGTGTGTTGGTAGGTCTCTTTTTGCGACAGAAATCTCATATACATGTATACTAGTTGTCATGGTAACATACCCTTACTCCCTGTTCAGCTCATCCAGAAACTGCTGGGGGCATTAAACTGTCCCATATTACAAACCATAAGCACAACCATAAATGATCTCAGCTCCATCTCACACACTGAACAGATCATTTGTGATCTAACCTGAACACCTTACCTGTGCAATACCGTACCAACAAACCAAACCATATTTTTAATATCTTAATAAATCTTGCAGTCAAACCACACCACACCTACATTGAGACATGGACTCGGACAGTATCCCAAAAATGAGTTGCGCAAAATTAAAATTAAAATTAACAGCAACTCTGTTAAACATTTACTGTCTACCTTGCCAAGTTTCTCGTAGAGCTTTGCGGCCTCCACGTACTTGGGTGGCTGCGTTTTCATCAAGCACACCGCAGCATTCGACAGATAACGAATGTCGTGGTGCAGTTCGTCTGCTTCGAGCAACAGAACTGCAGCCTTCGTGTACAAAGCCCTTTCCGCGTCAGCATCTTGAATTAACTTGCAGGCTTGGACCTCCTTCATCAGATACAAGAACTCGTCCCCTGATTTGGTATAGCACTGTATTGCCTGGTCATAGAGATGCTTTCGCTTGAAGTAATCGCCCTGTGCCTTCCACTGCTCCTTGCTAGAAACTGAAGCAAATATCAGGTCCGCTTGGGCTCGACCATCAGATCCAGTCCCTCTCACCACACCCCTCTTAAACCAGTATTCAAACATGGGGTGCCTGTTCTCTTCGTTGGAGTCGTAGATCCACAGGTTAGACTTGGCCCTTGTCACTGCCGTGTACAGACATTTCAGTTCTGAGTTCAGGGCCTTGTGTTGCCTTGGGTCGAAGGGGGTGGGTCGGGAGTTCTTGGAGGTAAAACCCGAGGGAAGGTTGGTGGTTACTTGGTCAGGATTGTTGTTCAGGTAATTTGAGATCACTCTCCAGCCTTTGCTGTCGACCTGGGTTGGGGGAAAATGTGCAGACATATAACTAACGTTAAAATTCGATTTTCATGGGTACATGTTTTCCATGCGTGTGCCCTTTAGGAAAGTGAAAATACAATGGCTTTTTGTATTCGTTAATCGACTGAAGTTAAATGAAATCACAAGGAAGAAATTGAACAATCAAGTTATGGTTGAAGTCAAATTAAATAACATGTTATTTCAAGTATGGTATGACTGAAAACAAAGTAAATGCATCTGCCATATTGACTACATTTTAAAGATAGACTTTAATACACACTTTCACATTAGCATGAAAAATGTTTTCATAGTCTTGTTACCAGAACATATTGTGTCTATATAGATATTTTATTGATCACTTGAAAAAGATAACTTAAATGGTTTAGTTTGGAAGGTTTAATTTCATGCCAATTGGTTTGTAATGTTCCTTAATAACTTTATTGATTTGACAGACTCATGTGTGCAAAACAGATGTGTATGATCTTCAATTATTGCAACAGTTAATATTTCTGCCACCGTAATGTTCACCACAATGCCCTCTGAAGCAATCTGAATACAAGTGCACACAATCCTACTACCATCCCATTATTAAATTCAAGGCGGACCTGCCTATCATCCGGGCATTGTTAACATAAACATCATCACGTCTCTACACGTACCAATGAATCGCTGAAGAAGTTGTACAGAAGCACATCATCAAATTCCAGACCCTTGGCTTCAAAGACAGTTAGTACAATTGCAGACTCAAATATTTTCGGGAGCCCCTGCCTGACCTCCTTTGACCTCACAATGACCACTTGGTGGGCTCCGAACTCGATAACGGACGAGTCCCGTTTCTGGATCTTGAGAAGGAAGGCCAGGTCGTCAATGTCTGGGGACCACAGAAGGACTGGGTGTGGACCTTCCAGAATCCCCTTGTCCCGGGGCAGGGAACTGTCAAAGGACTGTTTGAAGAAACACAGTAACAGGTCGATAACGGTCCCGGCAAGCCTCAAGATGCCTGCGTGTGATCGGAAGTTAGTCACCAGCTTGTAAATTGTTGGAAGCTGCACCTCGGGGAGGCCTTTGCTAACCAATCGAAATATCGACCTCAGGTCCTTGAAACGGAATGCCACCCCTTGCATGATACTCTGTGCAGTATCTCCAGTGAAAAAGAGTCCATTGGGGTCCTGGCAGCAAGCTAAAATCAGCATTAGTTCCGCTTGGGTGAAGTCTTGGACCTCGTCAACATAAAAACGATGCGGGAGGCAGTGGAATTTCCCCATTTTGATTAGACGCCTATAAATATTATGGATCAAGTCACACTCATCAAAAATACGAGAGGCACAGTTCTGCCGAAACTGATTGTAGGCCTCAAACAAATTGTAGATAACCTTCCTCTCTTCGGCATAATTAGGGGCCAACTTCTTACCCACTTTTTCATATTCTTCAAGGTCCAAAGGTTGCTGCCGCAGGAGTGCTTCTGCCGAGCCCTTAATGAAAGACTTTATTTCTGTCCATACAAGAGCCGGGTCCAAGTTCTTCAGCGGGCAATGGCGAGAAATCTTGGGCCACACGGTTTTTGTGAAGTACGTAGCTGTGATTTCAGTCCACACCATAACCCTCCCATGTTGCGGCACATGAGCCCCACCCCCCTCCCCCTCCTCCTCCTCCTCACCCTCACTATCATGAAGCTCCACCATCATCTCGTGTTCATCAAAGTCATACTCGGCGCTCAGAATCCTCAATCTGTTTGGGTCCTTGGTGCCAAAGAGACTCTCCCCGGGCAGAGTGCGGTCTAGGAGCAGGAGGAATTGCTGGGATGTAATGAAGAGCGGATACTGACGGTCCAGTACCTCGGGCAAGGTGTCTGGCACCCTCATCTTTTCGCACTCCATGTGCTGATTCAGGTAGCTGTGAGCAGCAGCAAAGTCGTAAAATTTTCTCTTCAGCTGCGAACAGAGTACAGGGTTTTTCGTCACAAATATCTGTTTCAAGTGCTCGAACCGGTTTTGCGCCGCTTCTTCGGCATCGTCATCTTCAGAGCCCAAAGCAACAACGTCGCCATCCACATGGTCAACAGCGTCTTCAAACATCTCTGGAGTCTTGCCTTCTAACTCTGGTTCATCTTCCTCCATTCCATCATCTCCAATGTCTCCTCCGCTTGGTTCAATACTACTCAGTACGGACAGCGGGGTCCTGGTGTTCCTAGGTATGCCAGGGTCTTCTCTTCCGTTGGCCCAGTAGTCTCTGAAGTGTACCCAGAGCCTGTGCAGGCAACAGGTCGTCTTCCCCGTCCCGCTGCGGCCCAACAGGAGCACGGCTTTGCGGGGGTCCAGGCTGATGATGTGGTCTTCCGTGGGCCAGGGTTTGTGCGGGAAGTCGTACCGGGAAGAAGTGCCACTGGCGCAGAGGGCACGCACAAACGTGTCCGACAGAGCATAGAAGGGTACAGCACAGTACTCCCCCTCCCTCATGCTTGCCGCCGGTAGGAACAGGTGGTGGGACTGGGCACCGGGCTCTGCGCTCGGAAGGCTGTCCAGACCTTCGTGCGTGACGAAGTAGCAGCCGGGGGTGTTGGCTCCCTCGGACAACTGGTCGTTAATTGGAGTCAGCTGAATCGCGGCGTGTCGTCCCCGCCTGTAGGAACTTTGGATTCTTTCGATGCAGTCTGAAATGTAGGCATCCGATGCCTGGTCTAGGGCAGTGCTCACGTCCCACAGACGCAAGATCTGGACGTAGTAAAAATGGTCTGCAGTGTTTGCCTTTTTGGTCACAAACGGAGAGTACTGGGTGGCCTTTTCCCACAGGACACGGCAACCCTCCACCTCTGTTTGGAACAGTTCAACCCCATTGCAAGGGAGTGGTGTGGAAAGGCTGTTCCAACCAGGCTTGCACTGTGCTATGTCGGCAAACCTGCTGATCACGTCGGACAGTAGCGTCGGGTGCTCACGTCGGACCTTCTTGAAAAACAAACGAAGCGACGGAGTGAATTCCACTTCCCACGCAAAGTTGTCGAATTTCAAACCTTGGCAATACAACAATGCCTCCCTTGCTGTTAGATCGTCAACCATACTAGTGGGAACATAGTCTACGTCAGTGTCCACGAAGGTTACTTTACTAAAGGAGAAATAGTCTTCATCCAATTGCAGCAGGCGACTCAACTGCATATCCAGGGGCGTGGTTATGACTAGGGGCTGCCCTGAGACCTCTTCATTATTAAGCAGAGACTCCGTGCCCTGATTGGGCGACGACGGCTGGTGTGAGTCATTGGACTGGGCACCAGACTCGTTTCTGGGCTCGTCAATTGCAGTGTTACCCTTGCTATCCAAACTGGATTCTTCAGTGCCGTTCCTGTCAGTAGGAGGATAACTGATTGGCTCAGAAGTAGCACCAACCGGTGCGTCTGCCTGAACAGGACGTGTTCCTAAAAACGCAGCTTCTGCATTGGCAAGACACTTGTAAATTTCACTTCCTTGAGTGGCATACTCTTTGGCACTTTTTCCATGCCCTTTTTTCTTCTTTGATCCTTTGTCTAAGGTGGTGGGGTCCAGCAGTGGGAGGAGACTGCTGAGAGCTTTGCATACTTTCACTTTCACATCCATGCTGCGCTGAGATTTGGCAACCAGGTGGTAGGGACACTGTCCTCTCTCGTCAAACACCCTGCCATCGGCTGGGAGCTCAAAGCCAACACTCTGTACGGTCAACTGAATGATGTTGGTGTTACCTGCAGTGTTTTTTTTTTTAAAAAGAAAAAAGTAGTTTGATTTATACCCAGTGTTGTGTGTAGCAGCTGCCTATCACCTGTTGGAGTTAGCCCTAAAACATACAATACTCACTACGCTAAAATACAACCTCTGTCAGCATTACAAGCAGTGAATTATAAAAGGATAACTGAGAAAAAAAAAACATTGTATCAGTATTGTTTTTTAAATACTATTACAAGTAGTGAATGTTTAGTGGCAGGGAGTAGTATGCATACTACAACAAAAAACAGCTCCCCTCCCTCACCCCTCCCTCACCCCCTGTCTCAATGACCACACCGTATTTGGGGATGTGCATGCAATTTGGGATTTCTCAAAGGAAATGAATGCAATTATAAATCAATTTAAATCAATGCAGTTATAATTCTAAGCAGTTACAAATCGATGCTGTTATAATTCAACACAATTTAAATCTACGCTGTTATAAATCAATGCAGTTTTAAAATCAATGTGGTTATAAATCACGTTGGATGGGGAGGACTTTAATTTAGCACATCTGCATGTAAACAATGCTGGATGCAAAAAAGTGATCATCAATACTCATCACCCAAAAGCATCAGGTAGTACACAAAATATACACTTCTATATACACACAGACACACATATATGCTTCCATACACACACAACACATACACACACAACACACACACACACACACACACCTGACTCCAGAGCCAACTCAGTCGCGGCGTGAAGAGGAGTGGAATTCTGGAACCTGCATTGGCGCAAGTACGAACACCGGGCTCCCTGCTTCAGCAAAAAGCACAGCAGGTCGACGACCTTGGTCGTGACAGGCTCCACCTTCAAAACCTTAGCAACAACCTCCACTCTGCCCAGGTTCACGCCTTGTTTTGCCAATTCTTCAAGCAGCGCCATATTGCCAGTCATGTCGGTTACGTCCATAGGCACTATCGATACATGCTTTGCTACATTAGCACCCCCTAGCTGAATTAAAGTGCATAGTGTTTTGAACTGTTTTTGACTAAGTGCATTGTAGACAAGGGGACTGATTTCCTCCTGGCTCCCGTGAGTGGCTATGTACTTCAGCAGACCCTGATGGGGCTTGCTCCAATTGACAATGTCGATTATGTCTCCCACGGAAGGGGTGGCACCGCGGTCGACCAGGTAAACGAGGAACTGCAACTTGTTAGACTTGACGGCCGCTTTGGCTGCAAGCAGTAGGGCTGCCGGCAAACCAGATGGGGGACAGTGGGCTATGGCAAATTCCAGTACCTTAATAGCTTTGCCGTCTGGCAAAATATGGATAAGGTCCTTTATGTCTTTGTCTTTTATTTTCATCCCAAGCCGTAACATTTTATTCAAAAAGTCGTCATGAATGGCGTCCCTTTCTACCAGCTTGGTGAATTCCACTTCTGACGCATCGAACTTTGTTGACTGTAACTTGAAGATTACAAATTCTAAGTGTTCCATTTTAACTCTTGATGTAGGCATTTTTTCAATAAGGTGGTTGTATAATTTTGTCACAATACCATCAGCAACCAGCTTCTCATTCAAGTTTGGCAGCTGACGAGTTAATCCTACAGAGATGCAAAAAATTAACCCCCTAACACACAAAACATTAACCCCCTAACACACAAAACAATTTAACCCCCTAACACACAAAACATTAACCCTCAAACACACAAAACATTAACCCCCTAGCACATATCAAATGCAACTTTGTGAAACCAGGTCATACATAACTTCAAGACCAGCTGATAGACTCATTTAAATTCATATTCCACACTTGTCATAATTTATACCTCAAGTTCAATTATCAAGATAATTTTGAACAATTATGTATATAATGCTTGGTACCAACAGCTGCGTACGCCCTTGTCTCCAGACCTACCAAAGTCCACCGCCAGCAGCACTGCTTCGGCCAAAGCCTCAATTGTCTCCGGGTTCATTGTAAAGCATTTCCAGTAATCTGTTAGCATACCCAAACAAGGGTTATCATGAAGTATTAAGGTAGCACGGCCATCAAGGATAAGTCTCTTTGCGGCTTCAGCACGTCTATAGTAGGCCTATATGACGGATGTAGAATATTTTAATGCAGGGAGACCCCCTGGGGGGTGGGAGTGGGGGTAATACTCACTCCCCCAAGCATAATCCGAATGAATGGTGAATAGCCCCCCCCCCCCCCCCCCCCCCAAAACCTCAATATGACCAGTTACCTTCCAAACTAGACAATACAAGCAAACACTACACGGGGGGAGGGGGGGGGGGGGCGCAGGGGGAATGTTCTCAAAAGTACTTAGGGTTCACCTTTGGTGATAAAACATATTCAACGAGTATCAGTTGCCTAAGTCAGCAATGAATACGTTTAATTGAACAGAATCCCAAGGTTGGGGAAACAATTATTTTTTTTCTGTGATTACCATTAGATCTAAATATATATTACCTTTTCAAAATCTGGTTTAAGTGCAATGCAGCGTGAGGCGTAGTTGTAAGCCATCATTTCTGCCTGGCCCCCTTCCTCCATCTTCAGGGCCACAAAGGCACAGTTGGCATTGATGACGGCCTCTTCGTCCACTAGCTCATGGTTCCTGCAGACACTGATGGCGTGCTGGTATTTCCACAGCGCTGCAATGTAGTCATCTGATTGGAGAGACCTTTTAGCCGACTGCTTTATCTCTTTAACGATTGCAAGTGCGGGCTGCAATATGTGGGGGAGGAGGAGATGGGGAAGAGGAAGGGGAAGAGGAAGGGAAGTTGGAACAGCCATAAAATTGACAACACACACACACAGTGTTGGCACTGCAAGGTGTGAGTCCGTGTGAACTCTTAAGTGTTATCAGAGATGTGGTGTTTATTCATTTCAGAACAGTGTCTCTTCTCCTTCCCAACCCCCCCCCTCCCCCCTTTATTTTTCCTGCTCGATTCCTAAATGGCAGGCCAGTCACAGGCTGTGGGAGTGAAAACTCCTAAAGCTACCGTACCATAATAGACATATGGCTCCCCTCCTGAGTTGATCTCAAAAAAAAAACAAACCAGTACCATCATTGTTGACCGCATGTGTGTGTGTGTTACTGTGTGTGTATGTGTGTTTGCGTGTATGTGTGTACATGTGTGTACATACGTGTGTATGTGTGTACATGTGTGCATGCATGTGTGTATGTGTGTGTACATGTGTGTGTACATGTGTGTGCATGTGTGTATGTCATGTGTGTGCATGTGTGTATGTGTGTTTGCGTGTACGTGTGTGTACATACGTGTGTATGTGTGTACATGTGTGTGCATGTGTGTGCATGTGTGTGTGCATGCATGTGTGTATGTGTGTGTACATGTGTGTGTACATGTGTGTGCATGTGTGTATGTGTGTGCGCGTGTGTGCGTGCGTGTATGTGTAGATGTGTGTGTACGTGTGTGTGTGTGTGTATGTGTGTGTGTGTGTGTGTGTGTGTGTGTGTGTGTGTGTGTGTGTGTGTGTGTGTGTGTGTGTGTGTGTGTTATGTGGGACCATTTTTGTGGCACCAGACCTCTGACCAAAAAGAATTTCAGGTGCGCTAGGGATATTAGATTCAGATAGATATATTAGTAGTATCCATGGAATTAAGACCAATTAAGACCAATTGGAATGAATGCATGCATGCCAGAATACTAACTAAGTATAATACAAATCAATTGTAGTTAATGAGAGTTGCTGCTTTTTGACAGCTCGTGTTATCACTGCGCAAGCTCAAGGTATGGATGGATGCGTGCATTGCAGCTATGGCCCCCCACCAGGCAACCAAAGACCATGGCTTGGGTTAGATGGGCGTAGCCCGACTATTGCGTTTTGGCGGAAGGTTGGGTATACCAAGATTTGTATCATCTGATATATGGGCTATTATCACAAATATGGGCTATTATCACAAATATGGGCTATTATCACATATATGGGCTATTATCAACATATAGCCGCACTAGGCTAGGAAAATTTTTCAAAACGTCAGGCTACGCCCAACCAGGCTTGGGTAAGATAATCATATGACCTTCTCTTTGATTTTTGTTCGGAGGAGGTGGGGGGGGGGGGGGGGGGGGGGGGGGGGAATAGGCCTTTTAATCGCAAAGAGTGTAGATAATCAAACCTTTTTGCATTAATATGCATTACACCACCCCCACCCAACGCCCCTCTCAAAAAATGTCTGACAATGAAGAGCAGCGGTATGAGAACTTCGACGCCGAGACGTATTTGACGCAGTTCTTCAGTGAGATAGAATCCTTCCACAACCTGCCTGCGTACGTGGAGTTGTTCTCACGCTTCGAAGACGGCAGCATCACGATGCTTGACCTTGGGGGCGGGCCCAGCATCCTCCCGCTCATCGCGAGCGGACAAAAAGTCAAGCGCTACGTTCACGGCGACTTCGCCAGGAACAACAGGTTAGCGGTGGAACGCTGGTGGAAAGAGGAACCCGGGGCCTTCGACTGGCGGGAGAATATCAGGTTCTACTTGACCCTTGAAGGAAAGGTCGGAACTAATGATGAGGTGACGACCAGGGAGGCTTGCATGAGGAATGCGTTGGCAGCTGTGATTCACTGCGACGTGATGGCGCAAAGCGTCGTGCCGCCTAGTTACGAGGGACCGTACGACGTTGTGAGCTGTCTGAGCTGCCTGGATTGCGTTTGCAAGTCTACGCAGGAAATGGAGGAGGTGATTTCACAAAACCTGTCCCCGTTGGTTAAAAAGGGAGGGTACTTGATGATAGAAGTTTCCTCGGTCCGCGATGACTACATGCCCGAGGAAAAGCAAGACCCCGGAGCGCAATACGTAGTCCGTACATCAGTGAGGTACGACCCCACGACTGTGAAGGTTGCAGGTTTTGAGTACAGCGGGTTTCTTTACGAGAAGGGTGAAACTCTCGCCAAGCTGTTGGAGTCTTGCGGTTACACAGACGTCAGGCAAACAGAGTACATATACGAGAATGAGGACGCTCGCTACGCTGACAACATCGTCTTGCTAATAGGAAGAAAGTTGTAAATTGTGTGTGTTTTGAATGGTAACGTCACGAAATTGTTGTTTCGAGAGCAAATGATTTGCCTTGGCTTACAAATAAATGCGCCTAAGCCCTTCGCCTCCTTCAGATGTATTTAGGAGGGAAAGATGGATTGCAGCGATACAGGTTAGTCGACCGAAGGCCTCTTAGAAACATCATCTGTCCACCCCCGTATGAGGTTGTTCACTAGCCTGGGGGACCCGACTGATTGCGTGCTCTGCAGATCCCCAGCCTAGCCTGCATGGGCCTTGTTAACTAATGATGTAGGGCATCAAAAAACATGGCGGCGTGTGAGTCAACGTTTCAGCATAGCAACCTTATCAATAGGAGATGTGTGGTCCTTCCTCAAGGCAAACAACAATAATTGCACTGCTTTCACGACGATAAAGACCATCGAATACATAGGGCAAGGCGCAGCATAACGCAACTATTTTCTCCATTGCAAATAAATACATCCTTCCTTGCATTGCATGTAGAAAGCTCTTTATGGCCGCATGCGAATGGAATAGTCACGTTCCCAGACCCAAACCTACGTAAGCTTTACCCGCTTTCCGTGCTTTTAAAAAATTGAAGCACCAATCAGAATGCAGCTTCCGCGTGACGCCACAGCGCTTTTGTAATTACCATGTCGACTCCATGATGTCTAGTGGTACGAGCGAGGGGGTCCATGATGTTGCTAACCTTGATGGGATGACACTGCAACCCCCTAGGACTTTTCTACATACATGCACATACCGATTTTGTAGCGAGTTGGACATATTTTTAAGTTTTGGGTTGACGCCCTTTGTATGTTCCCTATGGGGGAACGCTTAAGGGACAGTTTTATATATAGAAATGCTGTAACTTGATAGGTGGAAAATAAGAAGTCGATACCCAAAGCATTCTGAAAATATAGCGATTGTAACGTGAAGCATTCTAAAATAGCTTTTTATTTATATTTGCTAAGTATCATTTTCATCAAAGCTGTTCCATTTGTTCATAGACGTCACTATTTTCACACGAGGTGCACACAGAAGATACATAAACATTAGCTAATATTTTCATGAAATGAAAATGTAACCCTCTCATGTAAGTGTGTGTGTGTGTGCAAGTGTGTGTGCAAGTGTGTGTGCACATGTGTGTGCACATGTGTGTGTGCAAGTGTGTGTGTGCAAGTGTGTGTGCACATGTGTGTGTGCACGTGTGTGTGTGCAAGTGTGTGTGCACGTGTGTGTGCAAGCGTGTGTGTGTGTGCACATGTGTGTGTGCAAGTGTGTGTGTGCACATGTGTATATGCACGTGTGTGTGCACATGTGTATATGCACGTGTGTGTGTGCACATGTGTGTATGCAAGTGTGTGTGCACGTGTGTGTGCAAGCGTGTGTGCACATGTGTGTGTGTGCAAGTGTGTCACATGTGTGTATGCACGTGTGTGTGTGCACATGTGTGTATGCACGTGTGTGTGTGCACATGTGTGTGTGTGCATTGTTTACACTACTAAAGACCTTACAGTTTCAGTGAAACATTATTAGTTTCACTACAACATACAAAACATTGCCAACTTTAATACAGAAGGACACAATAACTCACCCCAGGATCACGGAACACTGGTGTGTTGGCAAAATATTCTGCATACCACATTTCCATTGGAGGGGGCGGCTGCTCCCAGATGGGAACTGGAATAGGCACTGTTGGGACAAACATGGGTAAGCCATAAGGCAGGTAGGGGGTTGCCCCCATCGTGGGGGGATGGGGCATGGAATGGGGTATCCCCCTGGGAGGACGGGGTGCGGAAGGGGGCACCCCCCTAGGGGGCCGTAGTGTGGAGGGAACTGATCCCATGGTGGGCCGGGGCGTGGAGAAGTGAAACTTGAGGTATTCACCAGGATCATCCATCCGAAAACCTAACAACCATTGGAGTAAATTTTTTAAATAAAACATCCTTTACAATGCATGCACGTGCACACACACACACACACACACACACACCCACACACATGCATGCGTGCGCACACACACACACATATATATATATACACACACATATATACACACACAAAACATACATGAACACACACACATTCACACTTGCGAGCACACACAGTTTGCAGTACTAATTGTGTTTGCTAAATTCTGAACCTACATACCTTGCTACAACACTATTCTTTCTTTTACTCCCATGTAAAATGTGAAAATCCATTTGTTTCACTATTTATGCAGGCTTTCAGCAAATAACACAGTGAAGTCTCTTAGCAATGCCTTCAATAGCCCCGCTAAACCGCCCAATGCCAGGTAGGCAATTTTTACTCCACACGTAAATGACACTGCCTAAGATTAACATACTCCAAAATTTTCATTAAAGTTAATAGTGAGAATACTATTTCTGCCTTCAGCACCGTTTAAATACTTCCTCATGTTGTGTGATAAGGATTGTAACAAAAATTAATATCCTTGGTTTTTAAAGGTCAAAAGACGTACTTTTTACAATCATCAGTTCTGAGACAAATAATTAAATACTGTACACTGTGTATATATGTCATCACATGCCACGATTAATAAATTCGATTAAAACAAGGCTAGGGGATCTAATGTGTCTTCAAGAGATTTTGTACTTTTTCAGTAAAATAATACCTTTTCAAGGGAAGACATGAAAATTAATACCTTTTCAATATAGTGTACGAACCTTGCGTCCCCTTCACAGAAATGGGCATAGCATGTAATATTGTACAGGTGGGTGGTGACATGCTCTAAGGGTTAAATGTCCGAAGAGTTGGTCTAAGTTTACTAACAGTGGCAGAGAGTTGCCCCAATTAGGATATAAACTCTTTGGGCTTTGGGGTTTGGGGGGGCCGAAGGCCCGCTTCGGGAATCAACTTTTCACCCCCTCTCCGAATCTGCCCTCGAATTGCACCCGTCCCTCCCTCCCTCCCGACACTCTTCATTGAAACTTTCTAATAGCACCACTCGCCCACCCTCGCCATCTTTGCTCTGGGGAGGTGCCTACGGTGCCACACTACCACGCCTAAAGCTAGCATTGACAACGGCCAAATATCCATGGCAGCTTGCCATGGAGGAATGTGGTGGTGAGGAGTGTTCAGTAAGCTACATAGTTGTTGATGATGCACTTGCTCAATACACTATGCATAGCAGCAGAGTCTTGGCATGTTTCATAAGGCTGTATTGAAAACTAAATGCCACTACCTAGCATGACTTCTTAAAATTTTTTTTCCATGAGTCAAGGCCGCCCCCCCCCCAAAACCAAGTTAAGTTATATTACAGGATTGTGGTGAGAGTAGTTTAGGGTATTGTAATACGGTAACAGCGTTTTCACGGGACAATCCCGTTGGCGCCGAGTTAGATTCCAAATAACGGCATCTGACCACGTTTTAGAACTTGAGCGGCTTGTCTTCGTGATCGATCTTTAATAAGTCTCAAATCCCGTTCAGCTACATTGTCTTTGATTGTTCTATCGGCAAGTTGGCAATGAAGAAGGGTGGCCTCGGGCAGCTACTGTTTTTCCGCCCTCCTCCCCATACACACACACACACACACACACACACACACACAGTCCCAACTTAATCATGGCCATCATTTCAAATTGTCGAACGACGATGACATCTTAAACAGCGGGTCAGTGTTCGAGTTTCCCAGCTGCTATGTGTGAATTGCTTCAACCACAAGGTCTAGGACCTCCTACATCAATCGATGCACCTATCACTGCGATTCATCCACCCACAATCTAAGTGTCCGGGTATTATTAAACTATTCAACGCATGTCCCATGCGCAACATCTCACGGACACACACACACACACACACACACACACACACACACACACACAATCACACAATAAAATCAACACACGGTAGAAAGCCTATAAATTCTCGTTGCCAGTCCCTTGCGATATGCAACAGCCTAGGTTAACGTACAGACTAATGTGTTTATTAACTCCACGGCTACAACTTACGTACGTTCAATCTGGATGTAAGTTGATGGCAATGCAAAAACAAGTGGCCGTTACGTGTAAATAGATAAATATTCCGTTATATCGAAAAATAATACGCGGCGTTAATTGCATTGCAACATGACATTGAAAGGTTGGCATTTCTCGGATGGCTTTGTACGAACGGACGAGGTCCGGCTAACTGCTGCCGGCTTCTGGGCACCTGGTTTGAACGCTAAAAGTTTCCCGCTCCTAAATTTCTCCCGTCTCTTCAGATACTCTTCCCATTCAGCCTTGTGCTTTTGGTAAAGTCTCATGGCAGCTTGCGAGTCCTCCACCTGCGGTAACAATAAAAACATTCTACTGGATAGATAGACACGCGCGCGAGCTCACCGAGCTGTGCTCCCCTTCCTGAATGTCAACACCTAAAAGCTCCTTTGCTAATTTCTTTAGCGGTGGAGTCTTGCCCTTTGGAGAAAGGACAATACAAATACAAATACTGCATAGCTGCCGTGTAGGGTGTATGGTATGGTGTGTGTGTTTTGTGTTGTGTTTGTTATTGTGCTAATGTGTGCTGAGTGAAATCATTCTTTCAGTAAAATTAGGAACTTGGCTTGTTTGCGTGTTTACGTTGCATGCGTTTGCACCTGCCCCATTATCGCTAAGCTAATAAGCCACGGGGTTAATTATTAATCGTAAATGATAATCGTTATTGTGGTTTACAGGTGCAATGTGGCGCACCTGGGACACAGCTCTGAATGGCTTGTAGGATATGGTGTCCCTCATGTCCTTCTTGGGATGGGAGAGGAGTAGGGCCTACGGGAGGAGGGGGTGTATGGTGGGGAGGTGTGCGATTAAATACAGTCACATCGGTATAGTCCCAAGGCATCGCCACCCTCTTCCAACAGTAAGCCTGTCCTTATTCCCTCTCACCCTCCTCCTCTCACTATCCCTCCACCTCCTCCCCCTCCCCTCCACCCTAAGCAGCATACCTTGAGGTCATGCTTCAGGCCGTGTCCAATAAGAATCTTTCCTTTCAGGAGATCAGATATCTTCTTCTGCACAGTTTTGAACGTTGGAGCTTTACGTAGGGAGGTGTGCGTGTAGAGGTGTGTGTGAAGGTGTGGTGTGCATGTAGGTGTGTGTGAAGGTGTGTTAGTGATGTGTGTAGCACAAGTTTGTACAGTGATGTGTGTAATGTGTGTGTGTGTGTGTGTGGCAAATGGAGGCAGGGCAGTATAAGTACACACATGCACACACATGCCAACATGCACACACATATATGCACACATACATGCACACACATGCCAACATGCCAACATGCACACAGACATGTCAATATGACACACATATGCACACACGCACACACACATACACACACACCATCCTTGAGGTCCTCCTGACGCACACCACTGTAGCGGGTTCTGTAGTCCGTGATGGTATCCATGGGAGCCACAAATGAGTCATAGACCACATTGCCATGGTGATTGACAACAGAACACCTGGCCAGCATGCTCTGACAGCCTTCAGGCCCAGTCCCTACCATCTCACAGTCCAAGGCAACATATCGGCCCACACTGTGTGCAAGGGAGATGTTACTGTTGTGAGCACGTAATTAGGGTAATCTGTTCTCTGATGCCCATGACAGGGGGGCATTATTTAGGAGCCCCTGTACATACTGTTAACACCCAATAGTGATGAGCCCCTCCCCCCCCCCCCCCCGAGTGGATGGGGACCTCCAACCACCCCACAAGTACGTAGTTATCTCAGTTAACGTGTCCCTGTGAGTGTGTATGTATGTATGTATGTATGTATGTATGTATGTATGTATGTATGTATGTATGTATGTATGTATGTGTGTATGTATGTACGTATGTATGTATGTATGTACGCATGTATGTACATATGTGTGTGGATATGTATGTATATGCATGCATATTTACATGCGTTTGTGTATGTATGTGTGCATGTATGTATGTATGTGTAATGTGTGTGTATACATGTGTATTACACTCGACGTGGTCACCTTGTGTCTTGTCCACTTATTAACATGGAGGCTCTAGGTCTCTTGGCCTCTGCCATGTCTCCAAGGTCCACGTCATCAAACCAGAAGTCAGCAGGCCTGGGCACCAGTTGATCAACACATACGACAACATAGCACCATGCTGTAGTAGCTATTGATTGTATATGCACAAACACACACACACACACACATGCACACACACACACACACACGCCACGCACACACATACACACAGATGTACACTTTTTAAATGTGTTGCCCTCCGAGGTTGCACAATACCTCTTTCTCAGAACAGCGGTGTCTCTTTTCTTACATAGAACATCTCCTGAGTCCTGTAGCAGCTTAAGGTTTGCATCAACATCCTTCGACCTCTTCTTCTTCTTATCAGGCACATCCTCTGTCTCTTCCACCAATCTCTTGGGGGCATCGATTAATGTCCTCACCTTGAGGGTCTTCCCAGCATCAGTCACTTCCTTGGGGACTTTCCCAGCAATAGTCACCTCCTTGGGGGCTTTCCCAGCAACAGTCACTTCCTTGGGGACTTTCCCAGCAACAGTAACTTCCTTGGGGACTTTCCCAGCAACAGTCACGTCCTTGGGGGCTTTCCCAGCAACAGTCACTTCCTTAGGGGCTTTCCCAGCATGAGTCACTTCCTTGGGGATTTTCCCAGCAACAGTCACTTCCTTGGGGACTTCCCCAGCAACAGTCATGTCCTTGGGGGCTTTCCCAGCAACAGTCACTTCCTTGGGGGCTTTCCCAGCATGAGTCACGTCCTTGGGGGCTTTCCCAGCATGAGTCACTTCCTTGGAGACTTCCCCAGCAACAGTCACATCCATGGGGGCTTTCCCAGGATGAGTCACTTCCTTGGGGGCTTTCCCAGCATGAGTCACTTCCTTGGGGGACTTCCCAGCACAAGTCACTTCCTCAGGGGCTTTCCCAGCATGAGTCATTTCTTTGGGGGCTTTCCCAGCATCAATCACTTCTTTCACTACATCTTCTGACTTTTTGGCTCTCTGTACAGTATTCTTTGATTTAGTTTCTCCCGTTCGACCTTTCTTTGGTTGCCTTACTTCTTCGGTGGGCTTCTCTGCATCCCTTTTCCAACTACTCATACCTTGTCTGTCCAGTGTGACACTTTCACCACCCAGCCCTCCGATGACTTGGGCTGCAAAACCACTTTCAGATTCTTTTCTGTGTTTTCCTTTTCCCTTCCTGTGGGGCTTACACTCTGCCACGTCCAAGCAATTCTCTCTTATTCCTTCCGCAGCTGTCTCGTCATACTTGCCAGCATCCTTGATGACGTCACCAACCACCTTCCTCGTTCCTTGCATTTGGTCCAACGAAGTTCCCTTTCGGTGTCGCTGTCTCCTCCCGCCATGGGTGACGCAGTCATCATTTTCAATAATCGCTTCTACATCTTTGCTTTCCCTTTTTCTTCCCTCTCTCTTTTTTGACGACTTGGATTTCTGTGTTACTGGTAACACGTGCGTTTTAACATTTTCTTCAGTGACTTCTTGTCCCTGTGTGTTCTTATCACTTGCATCCTTTTTTACTGCAGCTTCTGTTTTCTCTCCGGATTTCAATGATAGCTGCTGCAGTAATATATGGAAGAGGGGGCGGGGACAACATGATGACACGTGCGTTCATTTGTACGCGCACTCCTCTCGTGTACAAATGAATAGTTCATTCCTGCAAGCTCTTAAGACGTTTCGTTTAAAGCGCTCTCAAAGCTTTCGAACACACGCCGTAATGACAAAAAGATGCAAACAGTAGAACATACCTGACAGAGTGCCTTCCAGTTAACAGACACATCCCCTACCAGCATTCCTTTACGACACACGGGGGCTCTCAGCGGGTCGATTTTGGACACCGCTGTGCAATTTCGAGGCTTTGCTGAGACTGCTTTTACCATTATTACTCACTTAATTTAACAGTATCCTCGTTCCCAGTGCACTAATATTGTTTGTTGGAAAGCCCAAGCGGTCAGGCAAATCGAAAACACCCGTTTCAAATTGAATCGCCCGATTTAACGTGCTTGCGGAAACCACGTGGGAATCAGTGTGTACGTGTACACGTGTTTTTATGTGCGGCTGTTGTGATTGTGTGTCAGATCTTCCGACTTGAAACGTAGCGGTGAGGTAATCCACCCGCAGCTATGACGTATGGATCGGGGACGAGACACACGCAAAACTCAAATCACCAGGCACACCATAGTTAATTGATCATTAATCGTCCATCAAAGGGCTTTAAATTTATTTATTTTTACCAGATACGGAGATGATGTGAGGATGTGTGAACAAGGTCCCTTTGTTGAGTAGTTGAACCATACCTAATATCTATGGTTGAACCTCTGCATGAGGCAACATACGAGCATAGAGCTGCATACAGCATAGTTAGATTATTTAACCCCACCACACATACACCTCCCCCCCCCCCCCCCCCCCCAAAGAAGATGAAGTGAAGGGGAAAATACAACGGAAAAAAAAAAGCAGTAAAACTACACAATAGCTAAGAACATGAAAAAGAACAGGCAAGCTCATTACATAGCACAAGAGAGGATGAGATCAATTGAGAGAGTTGACATTACTTTCACCAATAGCGATAGCCTTTACAGAAAACGGTTCAGCTTCACCCTTCCACAAGTGTGGCAGGGTTACCACAACGGGAGAAGAGTCCTTTGAACAGGTCCACCTGTGCTCCAAGGGCAGAGACGAAGTGCCTGGGTTCATCACAGCAAGAGGTCTGCGGTCACCATCGCTTACAACCCGTTGCATGTCGGACGAGTTTCTTAATGCTGCCTGCTTGTTGCTACTACTAAGGATGTTATTATTGTTGTTACCGTTACTGTTCAGTTTCACGTCGACAACTTGCATCACCTCGTGCTTGCTGCTTTTCTTTCCCGCCACTTTCCCGCTATCACCGCCACCACCACCACCACCACTGTGCACTTCCACCCCAGAAACCATGGAGTGGACTAGCTGTGGGTACCAACCTCCCTGCCCGGGCATCATGTGAGCAGGGTGCATACCGGGGGGAGGCAACTGTCCCCCATGCGACTGGGGTGGCCAGAGGTGCATCTGCTGAAGCCCCGCCCCTTCAAAGCCATAGGGGAAAATGTGGTGGGCACTGGGGTGTCCAAAGTAGTCAGGGGGAATGGCCTGGTAGTGACGTTGCGGCACGACGCCAGGCTGCATGTGGTGACCGTGCGGGGTCGAGTGGTGGGCGGGGGGAGGTGGCCGAGAGGCCTGGGTCATGGCGCTGGGGGGGAGGGCGTCGCTGGTCAAGGGAGGAGGGTTAGGCAGAAACATGGCCCCCGGACCTTCCTTGACCGAGGACCCACTTTCCTCCATCATGGCGGTGGGGGGAGGATGCATGTAGCTGACGTGAGACCCCAAGGCTTGCTGCTGCTGCTGCTGCTGTGGGTGCATCACGTCCTCTGACCTGAGCTGGTGGTGCCCCATCGCGTGGTGCATGGGTGGGAGGGGCCCCCAGGGGTACGACACTGGGTACGGGTACCCAGCCTGCATGGCCGACACAGGATGGGCAGAGTAGCTCAGCCCTGGGAGCTGCTGCTGGTGGTGGTGGTGGTGGTGGTACCCGCCACTTGGCAGCGGGTAATGGTTGGAGGGAGCCCAAATGCCAAGCTCGCTTCCGCTGAAGGGTTCGGGGATCTCCATATGTTGCTGCCCTCCATGGGGGAGGGAAGGGTGAACATGGGGGGAGAACGATGCCGCTTCCGATGACGAAGGTTGCTGTACCCCCCTAGTGGTGGTGGGAACGGGGCTCGATATGTCCCCTTGCATGGCTGTCCTAGGTGTACCATGGCAGATGGTGTAATTTGTCTCGTCCATAGCAGTGGCCCCCTGAGTGGCCGGCGAGGGAACAGCAGGACTTGTTGTCTCCACCTCCAACCTGTTGCTGTTGGGAGCACGATGGCTGGCCTCAGACTGGTCCCTTTGAGGAGGTCTGGTCACCGCAACGTGTTGAGTGCGGTCCACACCATCACCGTTGCCCTTTTTACCCTGCAACCTGCTCCACCCTTCTTCTCCTCTGCCATCCTTGTCTTCTCCCTGCTCTCCCAAGCACTTACTGCCGCTCTGGTGCTCCTTCCTTTGGTTGCCATGGTTCCCCCACTGCTCCCAGACCTCTTGACTGTCGGACGGGCTTTTTGGGTCAACGTAGGGTGAAGGCGAGGCCTTTCTAACCCTCCCCACACCTTCCAACGTGTCTCCGAGGGGAGGAGAGTGTCCAGTGCTCCCGGCCCACGAGGACTGCTTCTTGAGCTGCCTGCTCTGCCTGCTCAGAGGACGCGAGGGAAGTGAGGCCGGAGATACGTGGGCGTCGCCGCGGTCCTCCCCACTACCACCACCACCCACTTCCATGCCAGGGGACGAGGCTGCTGATTTTCTCTGCGTCGTGGAGGCGGGTGAGTGCCTCTGGATCACACTGCGCGGTCTCGCGATGTCGTACGAGTCATCTCCTGGGGACCGGTCGCACCCGCCCTGGTGCAGTTCATGGGCAGAACGGAAAAATCCTGGTCCTTTCGGCTGCGCCTGATGGAACTGGACAATGCTGTCAAACTCCCCCCTCTCAACACTTTCGGCCGCTCTATTTGCCAGGTCGGTTGAGAAGACAAACATCCGTGTAAGGGCACTGCCGGTGGTGTGCTTCCTTGCTGATTGCCAGAGGGGTTCATCGTCTGAGAGTTTCCTGCGTCTCTTCCTTCTCTTGTGGGTGAACTGGTTTCTATGGAACAAAAAAAAAAAAAAAAAAAGGACAAAAAAGAGTGCTTGGAACATGCAATGTTTTCAAAAACCTCTTTTAGTACCTTCCCCACTTATTTTTGGGCCGTCCCCCCCCCCCCCCCCCCAATCCCTCTTTAGTACCTTCCCTCCCCCATTCCTCTTCAATACACTCCTAGCACACCTCTTTAGTACCTTCCCCCCTCCCCCATTCCTCTTCAATACACTCCTGGCACACCTCTTTAGTACCTTCCCCCCTCCCCCATTCCTCTTCAATACACTCCTGGCACACCTCTTTAGTACCTCCCCCCCCCCCCCCCCCCATTCCTCTTCAATACACTCCCCTTCCCCCTCCCGTGCCCCCCCCCCCCACTCCTCTTTAGTACCTTCCCCCTCCTCATTACTGCTTAATATGTGTGTGAAGGACACAATACAACAATATTGAAGCAATACTGAAGCAATATTGAAGCAATACTGAAGCAATATTGAAGCAATATTGAAGCAATATTGTGTGTCATAGTTAAGAGAAGAGCTTTTTACTGAAACTTTCATATATTTACTATCCATCCCAATTTCTGCTAATAAACTCCATCATTAGCTTTTAATTTAGCTCAAACAAACCAGATACTGAAGGTACAATGTAACCTCTGACAGATGGGCCTTTACGATACTAGTGTAATAATGATTCCTTCATCTCTGAAGCTACACAAATGAAATACAGATGCAGAAGTCATGCAACTATACATGTATTCCCATTTCAGATTCGATAAAGACATTGCAAAATAATAGCTTTCAGAGATTTTAGAGGTATTACACATTTTTGTGGGAACTGATGATGTTTTTCAGTCCAATTATTTATTCTGTGTCATATCCATCCTCCTATATACCCCAGACATATCTCTCATCACATTGTGTACACCACATCACCATATTTGTACTGACAAACATAGGGTAGCATATAGGGTAGCATATAGGGTAGCACATAGGGTAGCATATAGGGTAGCACATAGGGTAGCATATAGGGTAGCATATAGGGTAGCACATAGGGTAGCATATAGGGTAGCACATAGGGTAGCATATAGGGTAGCACATAGGGTAGCACATAGGGTAGCATATAGGGTAGCATATAGGGTAGCATATAGGGTAGCACATAGGGTAGCATATAGGGTAGCATATAGGGTAGCATATAGGGTAGCACATAGGGTAGCATATAGGGTAGCATATAGGGTAGCATATAGGGTAGCACATAGGGTAGCATATAGGGTAGCACATAGGGTAGCATATAGGGTAGCACATAGGGTAGCACATAGGGTAGCATATAGGGTAGCACATAGGGTAGCATATAGGGTAGCATATAGGGTAGCATATAGGGTAGCATATAGGGTAGCACATAGGGTAGCATATAGGGTAGCATATAGGTAGCATATAGGGTAGCATATAGGGTAGCATATAGGGTAGCATATAGGGTAGCACATAGGGTAGCATATAGGGTAGCACATAGGGTAGCACATAGGGTAGCATATAGGGTAGCACATAGGGTAGCATATAGGGTAGCATATAGGGTAGCACATAGGGTAGCACATAGGGTAGCATATAGGGTAGCATATAGGGTAGCACATAGGGTAGCATATAGGGTAGCATATAGGGTAGCATATAGGGTAGCACATAGGGTAGCACATAGGGTAGCATATAGGGTAGCATATAGGGTAGCATATAGGGTAGCATATAGGGTAACACATAGGGTAGCACATAGGGTAGCATATAGGGTAACACATAGGGTAGCATATAGGGTAGCATATAGGGTAGCATATAGGGTAGCACATAGGGTAGCATATAGGGTAGCATATAGGGTAGCATATAGGGTAGCACATAGGGTAGCATATAGGGTAACATATAGGGTAGCATATAGGGTAGCACATAGGGTAGCATATAGGGTAGCACATAGGGTAGCATATAGGGTAGCACATAGGGTAGCATGTAGGGTAGCACATAGGGTAGCATATAGGGTAGCATATAGGGTAGCATATAGGGTAGCACATAGGGTAGCATATAGGGTAGCACATAGGGTAGCACATAGGGTAGCATATAGGGTAGCATATAAGGTAGCACATAGGGTAGCATATAGGGTAGCATATAGGGTAGCACATAGGGTAGCATATAAGGTAGCACATAGGGTAGCATATAGGGTAACATATAGGGTAGCACATAGGGTAGCACATAGGGTAGCACATAGGGTAGCACATAGGGTAGCATATAGGGTAGCATATAGGGTAGCATATAGGGTAGCATATAGGGTAGCATATAGGGTAGCATATAGGGTAGCACATAGGGTAGCATATAGGGTAGCACATAGGGTAGCATATAGGGTAGCATATAGGGTAGCATATAGGGTAGCACATAGGGTAGCATATAGGGTAGCATATAGGGTAGCATATAGGGTAGCACATAGGGTAGCATATAGGGTAGCATATAGGGTAGCATATAGGGTAGCACATAGGGTAGCACATAGGGTAGCATATAGGGTAGCATATAGGGTAGCACATAGGGTAGCATATAGGGTAGCACATAGGGTAGCATATAGGGTAGCATATAGGGTAGCACATAGGGTAGCATATAGGGTAGCATATAGGGTAGCATAAGGCTGTGATCGGTATCCACGATAGCATAGGCAGATTTCTACAGCCGTTGTGTTAATATTTAAAGGGAACAAACGTAGTTACATTAAACCATTACTGCTTCCTTAGACAGCCCAGAAGGATGGTTGTGATCCCGTTGGGAAATACTGAAACATCCTCTTTGAGGCTCTGTATTGTGTTGAAAGTGTGGCTGCCGACCACTCCCAGTGCTGCAGATAGCGGTCGGACATGGGACATTTCCCGACCATAATAAGCGTTTGTCCGAATATTTCATACTTTGTTCAGTCATCTTTTCCGACAGTATGTTCGAGCTAATTTATTCTAGCGTTGATGCGTAATAATCTATTAAGTACGTATCTCTTAATTAGAACAATAGATTAAACGGCTCGCACAGTAGCGTGCTAATTAGCTAAGGCTGACAAGTGAAGCGGTGATGATTTGGAATCTCCAGCTAAAACTAAAAGGTTGGTTACTAAATCATCGGTGGAAAAATGGATTAGTGTGCATTAAAAATACATGTCTGACCATCCTTGTAAAATGTCTGACCAACTTTTACATTGATAAGACACATTGTCAGAACAAAATAAAAATACTAACTGCAGCACTGCACTCCCCACTGCTGACCACACACCCAGCCACTCCCCACTGCCGATCACATTCTATACCACCCCCCATTGCCGACCACACCCTATGCCACTTCCCACTGCTGACCACCCCCCACTGCCAAACACCCCCCAATGCCAACCACTCCCTACTGCCGACCACACCCTAGGCCACTCCCCACTGCCAGTCACATCCTTGGCCATTTCCCACTGCCGACCACACCCTATGCCACTCCCCACTGCTAACCACACCCTATGCCACTCCCCACTGCTGACCACAACCTAGGCTACCCTATGTTCCAATATGAAACACCTCCTTTGCCCTCAAGCCTAACTAATACCAGATCCTCTTCATCCGCACAACGGTACACCGCCCAAACTCCACCCCCCCCCCCAATAACCTACCTGTAACCAGACCTTCTGCTTCTCTTGGTCGCAGAGGTACCACCATCTGTCTCACCCACCCTCTTCTGCGAACGTCCCTTCGACCTCCCAGCTGAAGGAGAAGACGCCTGGGCATTGTCACCTTCCAGTATCTCCCTCAGGCGATGGATCTGCTCCCGAACACGAACACAAGTTCTTTTGGAACGGGAACCAGAGTCAAGCGGCACCTCCACCGCGTCTGCTTGAGAGGATTGGGTGATCTCGTTGAGGGTGCTGAGGTCCAGTGCACCCTGATGGGCGTACAGGGTGGCTAGATCCAGAGGGTGGTCGGCCATTATGTCCTGGGTCAGCCTGTCTGCTTCACTCTGTGGAAGGTCATGTAGGTAGGGGAGCGAGGGAGCGAGGGAGGGAGAGAGGGAGGGAGGGAGAGAGGGAGGGAGGGAAGAGTATCTGTTGATGCTGTTGCCATGAAACAGATGCTTTTCCCATGACAGCCATAACTGCAGCTGTCGGTGGTCTTAAACATAAAACGACCACCACAGCAATGATAAAGGAACATCCCATGAGGTCAGTAGTGACCAGCTGCTAACAGTATATATTCTGATGCTACTCCAATCCCCTTATGCTTCCACCTTTCCATTTTGCTTCTTAATGCACATACCCTTAAAACTTTAAGTACATACATATGCATATGCACATACCACACACACACACACACACACACACACACACACACACACATACAATGGCCTCACCTCAGCAGATCTGGAAGATTTATTCTTCAATTTCTCTGACAGTAGGTGCCGAGGGATCTTTACCACATGGCCCCTCCTACCAACAACCTTTCGCCCGACACCCCCGGCTGCACAGGGGTCCCCAGCCATGAACATCCCATCCTCCACACTGACATCCACGTGACTCCCTTCACTGGTGGTCTCAGTGCTACTCCCTTCTGTTGAACTCCCCGTATCAGAACTGGAACCGGACGAAGACGTATCGCTGTCAGAATCGGTATCGATGACATACTCCTTCACGGGTATCTCCGACTGCCGCGCCTTTAGCTCAAACAGCTGATCTGAGGCTGCCCTGTTGACACCGTTCGCATCAAGGCCTCCACCCCCTGCCGGTACCGAGGCCCCTGTGATGCAGGGAGCGGCGTCTTGATGCTGTGTGATGTCCTACATAAATAAATTTTAAATGTAACTCTTGAGTCAAGACGTTTAGATGCACACACACCCACATCCACAGTACACACACACACACACACACACACACACACACACACACACACACAAAGACAAAGCTGGAGGGCCAAATATATATGGGATTGTTGCAGCGAAAGGAACTAACACGTTCCCCCCCCCCCCCAAATTATTTAAATTTTCTAGGTCCTCTAAAACTTCTTCTTACACACCAGAAATTGGATGACCATCATGGAGTTACAGTGGCCTGAATTTTGTAATGAATTGCACACGTCAACTTTGATGGAAAATGATTACAATATCGTGTTAGGTCCCTTTTTACCATAACAATCCCGTTACCAAGATCCAGAATTACCTTTACAGCTTTCCTACGAACTGTGCCAGGTTTTCGAACCCTCTTTGTTACCAAAGGTGTAGCAACGACAGTGGTGGTGGTGGTCCCAGCAGCAGGCAGAGAGGTGACACCCCCCTCCTCCTCCACCACTTTCCGCGCCTTGCCACGCCCCCTGCTTGGGGTCTTCACAGGGGCAGCCAGGTCAGCCTGCCTGGCACTGGCTATGGGCTTCTGCTTGCGCTGGGTCCTTTTGGAGTGCTGCGACGTAGAGACATTCGAGTCCGACTGGGTCGACAAACCAGACATAGTAAAAGAACCGGTCAAACCAGTTTGCAGGGTCGTTGACAACGAGGTTGCCATGGACACGGCAGATCCCTGGAGGGAACTGTAATCCGGGGAAGCGCACCACTCCTTTCCAGTGAGCGAAAGAAGCATCTTGGCGGACATGACCTCCGTAGACGTGTGCGTATGAGAAAGTCCAGCGAGTTCACCCAGAGAAGCAGCATCGTCAGCAGCTCCTGCTGCCGTACCACTCAGAGGCACAGCGCCGCCCGCACACGAGGTCACGGTAGCAGCTACGACAGGCGAGGGGTTGATCGATGATGTCTGAGGTGCGACACTGTCCTCACACAGACCGGTGATGCTATGGTCCGCGTCAGGGTCATCCAAATTGATAGCCCTGATGGGGGTCTCACCAGAAATCTCTATCGACTTGGACGTGAAGTCGATCGTGTCCACACGCACCGGGTCGGTGACAGACATCTTCAGCAAGGGGGGCACGCTCAGTATGATTGGCTGGCCCAAGTCGGTCTTCATGATGGCAGACGTGCTGAACAGGGTCTGGGCGAGCGCAAGCCCCTGCTCCGCCGTCAAGGCCCGGACGTCCTGCCCCCCTCCTCCCCCCCCTCCCACTATCATCGCGGTAGGACTGCCCGCAAACGTCGTAGCAAAGGTACCCGGCTTGTCCATGTGGGGAGGTGCAGTCGAAGTGAACATGAAGTGGGGGTTAAAAACAGGTAGAACGGGGATAGGGTGGCAGGTGGTAGCTGGTACCATCAGCATTCCTGCCCCCACGGGAGATGGCAGAAAGGGCGAGGTGGTGAGGATGGCGGGTGGTTTCACATCAGTCGCGGTCGCGATGGTTGTGGAGGCCTTGGACTTCACGGCTTCGGCTAGATGCTTGAGGTGTTCCATGGGAACAAGACGCTGGATATGGTTGGGGTCTTTGGGTTGGCGCTAGGCAAGGGGGGGTTGGGGTTGGGGAAGAAGACGATAAAAGGAGCAAGAGGATGAGTAGATAATTCATATGATCACACAGTTCTGTATCCAAGGCATGCCTCACACATGCACACACATATACATACATACACTCACACATATACATATATACATATATACATACACATACACACATACATGCACACACACATATACATACATGCACACATACACATACACATACACATACATGCACACACACATATACATACGCATACATGCACACATATACACATACACACACATACATACACACATACATGCACACACATACAAACACATACACACATACACATACACACACACATATACATACACACATACATGCACACACACATACATGCACACACACATACATGTACACACACAGTACACATGTCATACACACAGAAAAAACAGGCGCACTCTATGCATCCCCTCCCTCCCCCCTCCCTCCTTGATATGGTACCTGGGTTGCACACTTGACTCGAGGCATGAAGTGATCCTTTATCGCCTGTGCAAGCTTTGAATCTGCTTCAGCCACACTCTGCCTCAGTTGCCTGCCGTGGGGGGGGGGGGGGGGGGGGGGGGGGGGTAAGCCTAGGGAACAAACGATGTGCTCATCTTCTCACTTCAATTTGGTGCTCCACTGTAGCATAGACTTACAGACCAGACTGAGTTCTGCAATGCTTGAGGCACAAAAGACAGTTGTTATAATGAATACAGAAGTAAGCACAACAGGGGAAATATTAGTACTCCATACCATTCACCCCCATTAAGACTACATACCACCCACCTGCAGGAAGTGGTGTACCCCTCTACATACCATCCACCCCCATGAAGTGGCGTGTCCCTCCACCCCCATGAAGTGGTGTGTCCCCTCTACATACCATCCACCCCCATGAAGTGGCGTGTCCCTCCACCCCCATGAAGTGGTACAATACCATCCACCCCCATGAAGTGGTACAATACCATCCACCCCCATGAAGTGGTGTGTCCCCTCTACATACCATCCACCCCCATGAAGTGGTACAATACCATCCACCCCCATGAAGTGGTACAATACCATCCACCCCCATGAAGTGGTACAATACCATCCACCCCCATGAAGTGGTGTGTCCCCTCTACATACCATCCACCCCCATGAAGTGGCGTGTCCCTCCACCCCCATGAAGTGGTACAATACCATCCACCCCCATGAAGTGGTACAATACCATCCACCCTCATGAAGTGGTACAATACCATCCACCCCCATGAAGCGGTGTGTCCCCTCTACATACCATCCACCCCCATGAAGTGGCGTGTCCCTCCACCCCCATGAAGTGGTGTGTCCCCTCTACATACCATCCACCCCCATGAAGTGGCGTGTCCCTCCACCCCCATGAAGTGGTATGTCCATCCACCCCCATGAAGTGCTCTATATACCATCCCCTCTACATACCAACCACCCTCATGAAGTGGTGTGTCCCTCCACCCCCATGAAGTGGTATGTCCATCCACCCCCATGAAGTGCTCTACATACCATCCATCCTCATGAAGTAGTGTGTCCCACCACCCCCATGAAGTGGTATGTCCATCCACCCCCATGAAGTGCTCTATATACCATCCCCTCTACATACCAACCACCCTCATGAAGTGGTGTGTCCCTCCACCCCCATGAAGTGGCATGTCCCTCCACCCCCATGAAGTGGCATGTCCATCCACCCCCATGAAGCCATGAAGTGCTCTACATACCATCCCCTCTACATACCATCCATCCGCATGAAGTGGTGTGTCCCTCCACCCCCATGAAGTGCTCTATATACCACATACTCCCCATGAAGTGGTGTCTCCATCCACCCCCATGAAGTGGTGAGTCCACCCCCATGAAGTGGTGCGTCCACCCACCCCCATGAAGTGGTGTGTCCATCCACCCCCATGAAGTGGTGTGTCCCTCTACATACCATCCACCCCCACAACATACCTAGGGACTCTCTGTGGGTTGTCAGCAGACGAAGGACATGAGTATAGATTGCGCCCTAAGAGAAATAAGAGTGAGCAGTGGGGACTGGGAGGTGAGACCAAATTATATGCCTGCAATATGCATACACACATGCATACCCTCTTTGATATACACACTAACACACTTACACAAATGCACTCACATACAATACACATACACACACACCTGCACTATCACAGACATAAATGCACACGCATTCATACATACAACACACACACCTGCACTCACACAAATGTACTCACATATACAACACACACCTACACTATCACACAAGCACACTCACATACATACAACACACCTGCACTCACACAAATGTACTCACATGCAACACACCTACACTATCACACAAGCACACTCACATACATACAACGCACACACCTGCACTCACACACATACCACACACAGATGCATCGATACATCTTCAAAAACTCACCTCCATCATACCAGAAGCCCAAACCTTGAGAGTCCACTCCCACGTACTCCAAGTTGCCCTGATAAACAAAAATCTTTTGTTAGCGTAACATTTAAACAACCTACATGTCTGAAACGTGTAGTACGTAATGTGATTAGACACCCAAATGCACACCAGTCACTGAAGTGATCATCATACTCCACAATCATGTGTCGACCCTTTTATTGACTAAGTGACCTCTAGGGTGTGACGTATAAACAGAAACGTCTCCTTCCCTCTTACTAAGCCTAACAGCCCATAATGGCTAGTAAGGAAATGAAAAACATTACTCCAGATCAAAGCTACACCATGTCACCGGTCAGTGCTCCGTCAGTGCTCCACCACTACCACCACGACATCACCACCAACTCCCCAGATCAAAGCACCACCACCCCTGATCAATGCTATACCACATCACCATCAATGCTCCACATCACCTCCACACCACCACCACCACTGCTACTAACTACCACCACTACCACCATCCCCCATCAAGACCACCTAACAACTCACAGGGTCCGGTGGGGGTACATACACCTTTCGCCCTGAGCCCGCTAGGAACGACGGTGTGAGAGTGACTCCTCCAGACAAGTCTGAAGTGTTAGTCATCTTCTCGTGGGTAGTTACCAAACCAGACTGACAAACTTCCAAGAGGCGTTGTTTCCTTTCCGAACTGGTGCCGCTGTTAGCAACAATGCCTTGACTACTATCACCCACGATTCCTCCTTTCTTTTCTGGAGTGCACTGCGATACCTTCTCCCCCCCAGCCTCTTCAGATCCATCGCTCACCAACACAAAGGAGGAGTTGACTCCACCTTCCAGCATGACTGTGAGATGGAACACTTCACCAGGGTGCACAACAGCTGGCACAGGTGGAGGGTTGTCTGCAGCTGCTGACTGAGGTACGTCACCTGCAGCTGCTGCCAGCTGCCAACCTACAGGTAGCAGCAGACGAAAAATACAGAGAAAGAAGAAATAAGAAAGAAAAGGCTTAGATTTAGCCACAATCACACACACACACACACACACACATACAACACGCACACAACACACACATCAAGAACAGAGAAAGGACAACCTGTCTACCTCTACCTTGCTACCCTGCCCTCCCCCAATAACCACTACCATGGTCACAGCTCACTAAGAAACATGTAGTTGAGGAGGAGGGGATATGTGAAAGGAGGGTGTGTGGCCTGCACCAGAAAGGTTGTGCATACAGATATAATAATAATACATGTGTGCGTGCAATTTCAAAATGTCATATAATAGCCATTGTTCTTGAAGACTTCAGGGTCACCAATCCCAGATAGTTGAGGCATGGGGTACACCTAAACCCATCATGGATGCCCTCAGAGTCCATTGCCTATGCATGGCTTCATCATGATTGCACTCCAATTGCTTATATGAGCCCACTGTCTATGCATAGGAATGGATCCATTGCCCATGCATGGGAATGAGCCCATTGCCCATGCATGGGAATGAGGCCATTGCCCATGCATGGGAACGAGCCCATTGTCTATTTGAAAACACAAGTTCAGATACCTTAGCACACATACGTTGGATGACTTTAGTGCAAGTGGACTGACTAGGGTGTGTGTACATGTGTATGTGCTATGTGCGTGCATAGGTGAGTGTACGTGTTTGTTGTGTGTGCGTGAATGCGTGTGTGCGTTGTATATGCATGTGTAGGTGTGTGTTGTGTGTGTGTATGCGTGTGTGTGTGTGTGTGTTTGTGTTTGCTGAAGCAGTAGGTGCTGTGTTGCCAAGCAGCAGCTGCAAATGACGGACGTGGACACATGCTGACCCCAACATGTATTTAACAGACTTCACGCCCACTCAATGTGTACCCACATTAAACCCTGCCCTCCCCCCTCCCTCCCCACCAAATAAAAAATGAGCAATAACCTCTATCATTGCAACAGTCTTCAGTAGTTGTGGCCACAGAGGCTAAGGAGACATGGTGGTTCTCCAGTGCATTGATCTGCAATGGCTCTTCCACATCAATGTAGATTTCAGGCTCGTTTACCACCATCAATGTTCCATCCATTCCTGCAGCAACAAAAGGTGTTCCCCTGTCATGTATTACACCCAGGGCCTTCAAACAAATAACAGCACACCCCCCACTTCTCCCCCCCCCCCCCCCCCCATCCATTCACAATCCTAATTCACAATCCTAGTCTTAGCTCCCTCTTGGTATCTACTCTACCAATGTGGCTCTTCCCCCCCCCCCAACCAGATTATCCCTTTTCCCACCCCACAACTCCCAATCACCCTCCCCTACTACGGATCTCCACCCCTCCCTCCCCACCACCTCCACACCCTCAGACACCTTCCGAGACCATCCTACACCTCTCTCCCTACTCCACACCCACACTAATTCATAAATAACCTTAAAGCAGTATGCACAAAACAGTGACTTCACAGCTAAACCATCAGTGACTTCACTACTTCAAGCTAAACCATCAGTTACATCACAAATACATGACATCCTTTCATATGAAACATCCTATCCCCTCCTTTTTCTGCAAATATATCCCCTGATACCAGTTGACCTCTCCAGAACGCAAACTAGTGAGACACTTTCATGATGAAACAGAAACCATACCACACTTCACAACTGAACAAAACTACCTGCACATGCATGGGTCAAGTCAATTTCACATCCAACCCATACTAAAAGGTCACTGCACAAATATTGTGATCTCAAAGTTGAACGCAGACAAGAAAAGAAGCCAACGATTTCCGATTTAATAATCAATTTAACCAACCCAACCCTCACACCACTCAGAAGAAGAATAGAGCCTCCATTAATAATCAATTTAGCCAGTCTCACCCTCACACAGAACAAGAATAGGACCTCCATTGATAATCAATTTAGCCAGTCCCACCCTCACAAGAATAGGACCTCCAAGATGAACCACCACCTCCCCTCCCCCCCATCTCCTTCACCTTAATGAGTTATGACCCTTTAAACTGAGCAAACCGAAATAAACTTATCTACAACATTTGTAGCACGGAGCATCAGAGCCTAACTATGGGCTACAATGTTATCACATTAGCAATACTACTCCCACAGCTGGGAGGACACTTCCACCCATGGCAATCGAGCATTAAAAACAAATGCCATTTACTAACCACAACAAACAAAAAAAAGGAGAACAAAAATCTCAACCACGTTCCTTTTCAAAATCATGTACCAACTTGGAGCAGAACTGGGCTTCGATGTTAACCTGTCAAAACCTAACCCTCGGGTGTGGAGAACGTTATTTTCCGTTAGAATAGGTTGGCAGTAAAACAGAAAAGGAACATTCAGTGTAGTGTATGTACTCCATTAGTACTGACCAAGGTGAGGCAATCATTAGTGCTATGGTGGAGATGGGGAGGTAATCCTTAGTGCTATGGTGGAGATGGGGAGGTAATCATTAGTGCTATGGTGGAGACGGTGACCAAGGTGAGGTAATCATTAGTGCTATGGTGGAGATGGTGACCAAGGTGAGGTAATCATTAGTGCTAGGGTGGAGGGGACGGTGAGGCAATCATTAGTCTATGGTTGAGATGGGGAGGCAATCATTAGTGCTGGTGACCAAAGTGTGGTAATCATTAGTGTTATGGTGGAGATGGTGACCAAGGTGAGGTAATCATTAGTGCTATGGTGGAGATGGGGAGGTAATCCTTAGTGCTATGGTGGAGATGGGGAGGTAATCATTAGTGCTATGGTGGAGACGGTGACCAAGGTGAGGTAATCATTAGTGCTATGGTGGAGATGGTGACCAAGGTGAGGTAATCATTAGTGCTAGGGTGGAGGGGACGGTGAGGCAATCATTAGTCTATGGTTGAGATGGGGAGGCAATCATTAGTGCTGGTGACCAAAGTGTGGTAATCATTAGTGTTATGGTGGAGATGGTGACCAAGGTGAGGTAATCATTACTGCTAGGGTGGAGGAGACGGTGAGGCAATCATTAGTGTTTGGATGGAGATGGTAAGGGAAGGAGAACGTATTCTCAAGCTGGGGAGTTACTTCTCCAAAATGTAAAGAGTGGGTACACCTTCTCCAAAATGTAAAGTGGGTACACCACCCTAATGCACCGTTGTCGACAGTGCTAAGTATGGCTTCGAATGATACAAAATGAGCATTGAGAAACGTGTTGACATCTACCAACCACCCCCCCCCCCCCCCCCCACACACACACACACATTTTCGAAAACTTGTAACACAATACGCGCACGAGTTTGAACGAAAGTTGGACGAACACCAATATATGCTCCGCTTCCGCCTCGCCGTCCGCAGTTCTTTTTCCCTCCCCTTCCAAGTTTGAAAACTCCATCTGCTGAGGAGTGCGGGTCAAGCTATGTTACAGAAAAGGCTAAGCGAATAATCACGTGTATGTATTTGAACTATGCAACGACCATTTGAAGCCAAACCAAAAATAAAGAAGGAAAAGTTAGTCCTATTTCAAAATACTTGTACGACGAAAGATATAGTTAACGAAATATTAATTGATAACAAGTTTTCCTATCATAAACGGCGAAACGGTCTACTTACGTTCCATTTAGAGCACACTTCATGATGAAGCTGAAAACTCAGAACCGACAAGTCAAGTACACAGTGTTATGAGGTAGTAATGCATAGTTACTCTAAGGCACGGGCAACCATATTGTTTAATCACGAAGGCGAGGGATTACAAGACCTCATGAATAGCGTACGAACAGACCCGACGATTTGTGGCAACCGTTGACAAGGGCGTACCGCTAAAAGGGTGCATAAGTCAATTACACTGCAAATGTGTTATCTGCGCATGAATGTGTGCGTGTGCGTGCGTCTGTGTGCGCCACACAACACGTCATAACACACCTGCTTTAAGCTGACTTTCCATCTAGACAACTTCTATGGACTCTCTCATGCCACTTTTTTTTTTGCTGAAAATGGGCTTTCTTCCAAAATGCCAACGCCTAAGTACTGTTGACGCATCAAGAGTAGCTCCACTACACTATTACAATTACTTACACCTGTTGCCTAAGTTATGAATAGATCATAATTAACTACCACAAGACGCAATTGCTAACTAATCAAAAACACGCGCAGCGTTCACGTGACACTTCGCGCGCACGTGTAATAAAAGTGTTTATTTTATTTTATTTTATTTTTAAAATGTATACATATAGCATTAATTGGGAGCTCCAGTAGACTAAATTGTTGCAACCCATGTCAATGATAGTGCAACGTTCAAAAACGCGCCATTGGTCCACAATCAAGTTGGTATCACGTGATAAGTTAACCGGAAACCCTAATTATATAATGAAAACCTCCAAAATGCTAATCTCATTCTCAGTTTTCGAAGTATTATAGTAATCTGCATAGCAATGCCGGCCTTTCACACGAAGACGATCCACGCTATTCTGGACCCTGTCGCCCAGCAGGTTGGTTCGCTAGTCATCACCATACTGCATAGCGGCATTTTAATACCTTATTTTTGCTCGCAAAGTGTTAAGTGTCAGAGGTGCCATGGTTGTGCATTTTGCGGGTTTGGTATGCAGCGGTTGGAGCGTCGTAGCGTGCCAACGCTTTTATGGAAAGATTCGAAGGCCTTGTGTGGTGACCAAGGGATAGTTAGAGGGGCGGTCTGCACTGATCGAGTGAAAGAGTGCGTGTGCAGAAATGTTGTGCTGCCCTAAATGTGTGCGGGAGTGCCTGTGTGTGTGTGTGTGTGTGCGTGTGTGTGTGTGCTTGTGCGTGTGTGGGTGTGCTTGTGCGTGTGTGTGCATATGTAGGCGTGCATTCCACATGCCTTGTCGCGGCTGCCAAACGTCAGAGCTTGTTCCCATTCCTACACACCTCCGGTTCACCACCTTAGCCTGTGCACACCCATCTGTTTTTTTTTTATTAATATATTTCGTTACGTTATACGCGGTAACGATTGTGGGCAGAAAAATTAATTCTTGAATTCAGCATCATTTTTCCGATCCAACTCTTTTACCTTATATGGTCACATCTACATCCCCAGGAAGCCTTTTTTTTTTTTTTTTGCTTCCAAACATTCCATGATTTACACCAATCCCAGACACAGCCTGACCCCCCATTGCTGGTCGTCTCGTGCCCAAATATGGATGTAGACACCTGCCTTAACACATTACTGTGCCAGGCTGGGTATGTTGGTCGTATGAGGTTGGTGGAAGGCTTAAGATTGGGGTGTGTCATCACTTTCATTTCTGTTGATATTATCTGAAACCAAGAAAAGTTCAGAAACAAGGAAAAGTTGTGGCATAACATAAGGATTGACAGTCCCCTCCCCCTCTCTTCCTCTCCCCCCCTCATTCCATAACCACCAATCACACCAGCTCCTATCATTAATGGTCCATTAAAAATAAAAACCTTTCCCCCCCCACCCAACCTCTCCGCACTTTTGATTCACATTCCTTTGGTTTGTCACTCATTTAGACTTGGCACCACACCACACCACACCCTTTCTCTGGTCCATTGATGTGCGTAGTAATGCTTTGCTCCACGTTTGTATTATTTGCAAATTTATACACCTAGTTCATCAGGTTACTCCAAACATCTCAAGATTTGTACAATGATTATAGAGATGCACTATGTGTGTAATAGTACTAGCCTTATTTATTTACCACAATGTATGTAAACTACTTAAACCCAAAATTCATCTTTTTCCTCGTAATTTCTGAGGAAATGATAACCGTCACAGCAGGTTAAAATAACTTGAATTTGCATTTGCTCTTTAACCCTATACCTACTGATTATGAATTGCTGGATGGAGCATAATCTGTGCCAAACCCACTATATATTTTAACGCTTGCCACATTGTACATAATATATGTTTTGGTATTCTGTGTATTCACACACTGGATATTGCTTCGTTGCTCTCAAGAGACTGTGCTTATCAGACACACCTACATATAAATTCTTTAAGTTAACTGATAATGGGAGAGGGGTTAAGGTGGGACGGGAAGTGGGGGGAGAATTGGAATTAGTTTCAACATGGCAGTGATGCAGGTATTAAGTAGGGACACATGAAGCAGCTATGTTGTAGAGGGAGCAATAGTCGCCAACAATTTTTATTGTACCGTTTTGGCATTTGGGTTAGTGGTGGTTATGAAATACTGGTCGGCCTTTTTGGTATGTAAGTCCACATGTGGAACCGTAGCTTGGAGCATTGGATGGGGGGGGGGGGGGGGGGGGGTCACAATTCCAAAATTTAAAAAAACTTGGCACGTATACCTAGACCACACATTATCGTCAGTGTTAATGTTGTTGGTTTAAAGTGCACTAGAATTATATGGCTTCAACTCATCCAATAGTATGAATCTGTTATCTAATTATAGGTAGCTTCCTGTTTTCCATCCGATTTTACACTCTAATTATACATGACTTCCTGTTTTCCATCTCTTACACTAATTACACATGGCTTCCTGTTTTCCATCTAATTAAATTTTACACACTGTCGTACAGCTACAGGTCTGTTGTCACCATTAGCCATTGTTATGACTATGTCTTTTGCCAAGAGGGCTCAGTTTAGACAATGAAGGTGACAAATCACTTTGGAGCGGCTATAAAAGGCCAAGTCTTTTCTTAATCTGGCAGTATTCTTCGAGCGTTGGATAGTTGGTAACAGGGATCTATTTGCAGTGGTAATTAGATTTGGCCTCTGTGCTAGTCATTTTTTTAGCATCTGACCATAGAGTGACCGTAGTCTGACCATAGTGTGACTGTCAGCTTCCTTGTGCTGTCATCGATATTTTGTTCTCCGAGAGGGAGTAGCCTAAAAACCCCAGCAGGTGGGGGTGGATTTGTTTGTCTTGAGGTAGCCGTTCTGTTGTATTTGCTGAAAGCCATGTCCAGCATGTCCAGCTACTTCTAAGTTTCCTGTGTGTACGCATGTGTTGCTCTGGGGTACTGGTGCGAAATGCCCGAGCAAAGGTTAAGTCTTTTAGCTGTGCTGCAATGGATGCTCACAACTGCTGCAAAAAATGCAAGTTCTTCAACTTTTGGAGTGGCTGTCAGTTTTGTGCGTGCGGATGCGTGCTTGTGTGTGTGTGTGTGTGTGTGTGTGTGTGTGTGTGTGTGTGTGTGTGTGTGTGTGTTCATGTGAATGTGTGTATATGTGTGCTTGATTGTGTGCTTACGTATGTAATTCACATATGTATGTGTTGTGTGTGGTGTGCATATAGTTATGTATGTATGTATGTATGTATGTATGTATGTTTGTATGTATGTATGTATGTATGTATGTGTGTGTGTGTATGTGTGGGGGGGGGGTGGATAATTTTCCAGTACTTATGACCTATGGCCACTCCCCTAGCCCCCCCGTTTTATAACCGTTCCACGACTTCCCATATATGGTTTGTTTCATGACCTCTTCATTCAAGGGGAAAAGAGGAGAAGGTTAAATACTGAGGGAGGGAGGGGGTCTAATGGGAGAGTGGACAAGGCAGTGAACGATTTATGGGAGGACGGGGAAAGCATCACTTGTTAGCATTATATAGTGTCACACTTTTTATGTATTTTTGCCCTACTACACCACACTGTTAACCCTTTTATATAACCCCTCTTATACCACAGTTGACCTCTCCTACATCGCACTGTTAACCCTTTTATATAACCCCTCTTATACCACAGTTGACCCCTCCTACACCACACTGTTAACCCTTTTATATAACCCCTCTTATACCACAGTTAACCCCTCCTACACCACACTGTTAACCCTTTTATATAACCCCTCTTATACCACAGTTAACCCCTCCTACACCACACTGTTAACCCCTCGCATACCCTCTGTACAGGTGTCTCAGCTGGTGATCCTCCATGAAGATGCCCAACAAGGTCGCATCATGCCAGACATCGAGGCACCAGTTATGGCCGTGTGTGCAGCTGTCCAAACACTCATTACGGTATGTGGCCACACCTCCTGTTACCATGCAATTTTTGAGTGTCCTGAAATAAAGACCATAAATACATGGTACTTCAATGATTTTTCTTTTTCACAATGGATTTTACAATGTTAGAAAATGGAAAATGGAGATTGAAGGGGGGGGGGATGTAAAGTGGAAGGGATTAATTTTTACTTCACCCATTACAAAGATATAGCTATGCACAGTTTCCCAGCTCATTTTGTGCCAATGGTTTAGGCAAAAGCGCGTCCAATTCGATGTATTGGGGTGGGCTGGTGGGCTGGTGGGCTGGTGGGCTGGTGAGCTGGTGGGCTAAATCATTGGCGTGAACAACCGGGAAATGTGCACGGGGGAGGGAGGGGGGGGGGGGGAGAAGAAACTGGTTCTGAGGGATTCAATGTGAGAGCACGTGTGTGCATTGCTCATCAACCCTACTCATGTGTGCAGGTTGGGAAGCAGACAGTGGCCCAGAGCAAAGACGAACTCCTGAAGAAGGAGCTGCCCCTCACCTTGGACATGGTGGAGGGCTCGTCCAAGATGCTGGTTGAGTCTGCCTCAGGCTTGAAGGCGGACAACCAGAGCAAAAGGCACCTGGAGCTGCTGCTAAATGGAGCAAGGGGTGTGTGTGCGTGTTGTGTGTGTGTGTATGTGTGTGTGTGTGTGTGTGTGTGTGTGTGTGTGTGTGCATGCGTGTGCTTGTTTATCTGTGTGTGTGTGCATGCGTGTGCTTGTGTGTGTGTGTGTGTGCATGTAACATTACCGCACTCACCTATACTCTGCGCTTCCCTCTCATTCTGCAGTGCTTTGTCCAAAATTTTCCCTTTATGTTTATCTTCCCACCTCCCCCTCCTCCTCCTCCTCCTCCTTCCCCTCCTCCTGTCTCTAGGAATCCTTCAAGGCATATCAAGCCTACTGCTCGTCTTTGATCAAGGGGAAGTGAGAAAAATTGTGAAATCCTGCAATGGTGTGGCTGAGTACATCAAGTGTGTGTGTGTGTGTGTGTGTGTGTGTGTGTGTGTGTGTGTGTGTGTGTGTGTGTGTTTGCCCTGCTGTCATTGTGTACTTACAAAACAGAAGATATTGTTAATAATTTTTTCTTTTCATGGGAAGGTAAATGAAGGTGGGTGGGTGTTTTCTGATGCAAAGATTATTTGGGTACTGATATTGTCCGTTCAATGACATCATGCAATGACATCACATGCAGCTAGTGCGATGACATCACATGCATCTAGTGCAATGACATCACATGCAGCTAGTGCGATGACATCATATGCATCTAGTGCGATGACATCACATGCAGCTAGTGCGATGACATCATATGCATCTAGTGCAATGACATCACAGCAGCCAGTGCAATGTACAACTAAACATCAGCCTGTTGGAGATGTCATTTTGTCCTCTCCTTCTTCCCCCGTCCTTCCTCATCAGGTAGCAGAGGTGGTCCAGTCTATGGAGGACCTAGTCACCTTCACGAGGAACCTTTCCCCAGGCATCACCTCCATGACTAAGATGGTGGAGACTCGCTACCAAGACCTAACCAATCCTTCTCACGCAAGCATACTGGCGGCTGAAAATGACCAGGTAAAATGGGACACCTCTCTGTTCTCTCATTCCCCTGCTTCCTACCCATCCTTCCCCTCTTCCTCTCCTCCCCTTCCCCTTCCTCCTCCTCCCCATCTCCCTCCCCATTTTGGTCTTCCCAAGCCTTTCAGTAACTGCATCTCCCCCCCCTCCACCCCCCTTTGTGGTTGCCTAGGTGAAGCAGGCGTTGCCACTCCTCCTTTCATCAATGAAGGCCTTCGTCACGTTCCGTCGTGACAAGAAGAAGGGAGAGGCTGAAGCCCAGGAAAACAGGTTAGTACTCCGAGGGGAACAAGATACCCCCCCCCCCCCTCCCCCCCCCAAGGGAACAGATTTTCCTCTGTATGTAGGGTTCACATAGGGACATGGGGAAAGGGGACATGAGAACATGGGGGACAGGGAGTAGACTTGGCTGCAGTGTTGTGATTATAACCCAATCCCCATCATGAAATTGCCATTTGCTGCTTTGTCATATTTCTTCACTCCCTTGCTATTCTCTTTTTCCCACTTCTTCCCCTACCTCCTCCTCTCCTCTCCTCCCCTTCCTCCTTTTCTCTCTTCCTCCTCCTCTCCTCCCCTTCCTCCCTTCCTTCCTCCTCCCCTTCCTCCTCCCCTTCCTCCTCCCCTTCCTCCTCCCCTTCCTCCTCTCTTCCTCCTCCCCTTCCTCCTCCCCTTCCTCCTCCCTTCCTCCTCCCCTTCCTCCTCCCCTTCCTCCTCCCTTCTTCCTCTTCCTTTCTTCTTACGATGCAGGAACTACATCGTGCAAGCCATGGGAGAGTCCATAGCTGAGATCATTAGAGTGCTCCAGCTGACCAGCCAGGAGGAGGTCATGTTGGCTTTGGCCACTGAGACTGGCTCTGCACAGGGGACCATGGCTGGTGGGCTTCTTTTGGGGTCATTGGCAGCTAAAGTTCACACCGCCAAAGAGCTTATTACCCAAACAGGTACATTGGGTGCATGTGTTGCACACACGGGGCTTTGTCAAACAAAACCTGGGCTATGCTGAAACCTTCCAGGGCGCGGCAAAGATGTGGCAACGCTTAGATTGAAATGTGTACCTTACAGTGAATAAGTAAGTGGAACTGTGTCCAGCAAAATCACCCTTATGATACTATCCAGGACAAGCAAAAGAAAAGTAACGCTCCCATTGAAATGTATGGCTAATTAGGAATTCAGATGATAGATAGTCCAATTTAGGATGTGTAAGGACCATTTGATAGAAGCTCTTTGGAGTTCACGGAAAATTAAAGAATTTGAAAACTTGAAAAACTATCCAGAAGGATGATTTTGCTGGACATGTCCCATATATAATGTCCAGCAAAATACTTCCTTCTGGGTAGTTTTTCAAGTTTTCAAATTTTTTTATTTTCCGTGAACTCTAAAGAGCTTCTATTAAATTGTCCTTATGCATCCAGAATTGGGCTATCCATCATATAATTAGCCATACATTTCAATGCAAGTGTTACTTTTCTTTTGCTTGTCTTGGAAATTTTGAAAAAGTATCACAAGGGTGATTTTGCTGGACACTGTCCCATATATATATTTAAAAATTATAATTATGCATGTAACTCAGCAACAGGAGGCATTCCAATTCTAAATGCAATCAGAATCATAAGCAGTCTCCCAGAAAGTTGAAATAGTAAGGCATATTAATGCCCATATATATATAAAACACTATCACGAAAAGGACATGATATTGCCTTAATATTCTGGAAGACTGATATATGACCTCTACAAAATGACCTTTTACGCACTTAGAATTGTTGTTGAAATTTTAACTAACCATACATTATAATGCGAGAGTTATTTTTCCATTGAAACTGGTAAATATATAAAATGTTAGGTCCCTTTTTAATGCCATCAATCATACATTTCCTATTGGATACTGTTACAATTATCATAAGCAAGCTTTCTTGTCAGCATTTTGCTTCCATTTAATGGCATTTTTTAAAATGGTGGCCATAGGAACTGACTCTGAGACCAACAAAGCTGGCATACTGGCTGTGGAGGCAGTACTGGAGGAGGCAAGACGCATCGCCAAGACGCTGGCTGCCGACAAGAGGACCGCTATTGAGAGCCTGTGCAACGAGATTGATAGCCTCAAGAAAGAGCTGGCTATGCTGCAGAGCAGTGGACAGGTGGGCAATAAATGGAATGATTCTGGAGGGATAGGGTTTGCAGCAGCTCCATAATTTGATTAGCTTAGTGCTAACACACCCGTACACTATAGGCAACATGTTGTCTGCAACTCAAATGAATATGAGGAGAGGTTCAGTTTACAGATGGTTAATGTAGTGGCCATAATCATAGATTGACCAAGGTGAGAATTGCAAAACAAAAATCACCATATGCTTTATATAAGCAGATCTGAATTATGTGGCTGATTGCTTAGATAGATAACAATGCTACAATTGTATGAATTCATTGAGCTTGTTTCACATCAGAAGCAGAGTTTTGCAAATCGCCCTGATGTCATTCTTTTTTAACTGCCTCAAATGATAAAGGTTTCCTAGTTGTGACTTCATCACGTGCTTTTTATGTCCGCTCCCTGAACAGTATCATGAGTTCCTTTTGTGCACATGTGTCTAATTTATTAACTTTTATTTTTCATCCATGGTGTCTGAATTATTAACTTTTATTTGTGCACAGGTGTTTGAATTATTAATTTATTACTCCAAAACTGAATTTAGTTACAAGATTTCACTGTTGCTTCAAATCATTATTGCATATCATTTTATGCATACATAAACACACATTCCTGAGTCTCTCATCCCCTAGCCTCGTCCCCAGGCCCTATTTTTATATTAAAGTTAGCGTGTCCCCGCTAACTTTAATATTAAAATAGGGCCTGGGGACGAGGCTACTCATCCCCCTGATTGATTTTACTCACTCCTCTCATCCCTCACCCCTCCCCTCTCATCCCTCACCCTCCCCTCATCCCTCACCTTCCCCTCTCATCCCTCACCCCTCCCCTCTCATCCCTCACCCTCCCCTCTCATCCCTCCCCTCCCCTCTCATCCCTCCCATCCTCTCTCATCCCTCCCCTCCCCTCTCATCCCTCCCCTTCCCCTCTCATCCCTCACCTTCCCTCTCATCCCTCACCTTCCCCTCTCATCCCTCACCTTCCCCTCTCATCCCTCACCTTTCCCTCTCATCCCTCACCCCTCCCCTCTCACCCTCCCCTCCCCTCTCATCCCTCACCCTCCCCTCTCATCCCTCACCTCTCATCCCTCACCCCTCCCCTCTCATCCCTCACCCCTCCCCTCTCACCCCTCCCCTCTCATCCCTCCCCTCCCCTCTCATCCCTCCCATCCCCTCTCATCCACCTCCTCCCCTCTCATCCCTCACCTTCCCCTCTCATCCCTCACCCTCCCCTCTCATCCCTCACCTCCTCCCCAGGGTGACAGCGCCAGGGCTCACTCCATTGCCACTGCCCTTGCCTCAAAGATGGATGAGCTGCAGGCTAAGCTAAAGGAGGCCATCACTAGGAAGGTGGCTGAAGACTTCATGGACCCTCTTGGACCTCTCAATGCCCTTACAGAGGCCAGCCAGGCTGCCCTTAGTAAGGCAACCCAACATATGAACACACATGATCCTTAGTCCAGTCCACAACAGTGCCTATTCCTCTATCTATGTACTTATTTCTATTTATGTACTTATTAAAAGTTCCTTCCTCACTTCACATCTCTTTCCCCTTCTCCTTCCCTCCTCTTCCCTCTCTCCTCTCTCCCCTCCTCCCTCTCCCCTCCTCCCTCTCCCTCCTTCCTCTCCCCTCCTCTCTCCTCTCTCCTCCCTCTTCCTCCTCTCCTCCCTCTCCCCTCCCCTCCTCCTCTCCTCCCTCTCCCCTCCTCCCTCTCCCTCCCCTTTCCCCTCCCTCCCTCCCTCTCCTCCTCCCTTTTCCCTCCCTCCTTCTTCCCTCCCTCCCTCCCTCTTCCCTCCCTCCTCCACTCCCTTTAGCTGCACCAGCACGTGCAGAGAACTACGCTAAGAGGGTCACAGACTTCCAGGACCACTCTAAGAGGATGGCAGACACGGCAATAGCTCTGGCCAAGTCTGGAATTGTGACGGACAAAAATCTTGCAGACAGCCTAGTGTCCACTGCAGGAAAGGTTAGGAATGCTCCTACTGTGATAGCAGAGTCTGTTGTGATGATGTTTTTTTTATTTTAGTACATGTATAGCATGTATAGCATACCATTTGCATGTGTGCCGCAATACCAATATGCCTCTCTGTCAATACACTCTTGCACATTGCATACATGCTTGCATACACACACACACACACACGCACGCACACACACACACATACACACACACACGCACACACACACACACACACACACACACACACACACACACACACAGCTAAAAGCGGTGGCACCTCAAGTTGTTCACGCTGCCAAGATCGTTTACGAGAATCCTGACAGCAAGGTAGCTTAAGCCCTCTTTCTCGAGCCCCCCCCCCCCCCCCCTTTCTCCTAGACCTCCCTACACCTCCTTGTATGGCATCTTCACTTCTCATCATCCCTTTTGTTCCAGTCCTCCACCCCCACTCCCTCACTCCCTCTCTCACTCCCTCCCTCACTCCCTCCCTCCCTCCCTGTACACCTCATTTCCACTCTAGTTTGTGCATGTGTGTGTGTGTTTCCATATGATGCCCCCCTCTCTTCCCCAGGAAGCTAAGGAACACTACGACATGCTGAGGGAGGACTACCAGAAGCAGGTGCAGAAGCTCACAAAACTGGTTGACAGCGGTCTGGACACCGTTGAGTTCCTGAAGGCATCAGGTACAGTATCACCTGACATCACATGATACCAACATCACATAGCTAAGCTGGCTGGTTGCCTTGCAGATACACATCCATCCCTGGTCCCTTGGGACATTCTAAGTAATGCCCATAGGAATGGCCTATTGTTTACTTTTCCACCCCTAAGGGTGAAGGGTCTCTATAAAAGCAGAGGCCATAGAAGTGTTTCTTTTGGCCTTTCTCTGTGCTCAACCCACCTTAGCTAGGCCCTAAGTCTTCCAGTGTGTGTTAGTTAGGTGGCTTGTGTTAAAGCTATTTGTGTGAGGAAAAGTCTCTCTCCCCCCCCCCCTCCCCCATGTATACAGAGACACTGCTTAGGGAAGAGTTGGAGTCGGCCAAGACCATCACCAAGGCTGGAACAAATCCTCAGGTGAGGGGGTGGGAGGGGGAGGGGGGGCAGGAACAAGCCCTCACGTGAGGGGGTGGAGGGGGGAGGGGCTGGAACAAGCCCTCAGGTGAGGGGTGGGGGGAGGGGGGGGCTGGAACAAGCCCTCAGGTGAGGGGGTGGGGGGAGGGATGTGTATCAAGCAGAAGAGTTCTGTAAATCGGATGGCTTTGTGTGGAAGTACAGCCCAACAGCAAAGTTTTCATGTGGATGGGATGGGGGGGGGGGGGGGGGGGGGGGGGCAGGGGGGCCAATTTGTTGAAGGACTAGGGACCGTATTTCCCACTCTTGGTTGGTCAGGGTTTATTCCTCTTTGTAGAAGGGAGAGAGGGGGGTGGAGGGGGGAGGGAGGGTTGATGCCAACCAAAGCAGGCTAGATCACATATTCCTGCACAGTGATTTGAGCTCTAATGTAACCTACTTAATGAACAGTTAATGTAACCTATTTAATGAACAGTTAATGTATACGTTTTATAACCTTTCAGTTTTGTGTCATCCCCTGTTCACTCTCCCAAGGGACCATGTGATCCTTGCTCCCTTGCATCACATTATAAGTATTGTACTGCAAACCCCTCTCTCCCCTAGGTAGTCCACTGCAAACCCTCTCTCCCCTAGGTAGTCCACTACAAACCCTCTCTCCCCTAGGTAGTCCACTGCAAACCCTCTCTCCTCTAGGTAGTCCACTGCAAACCCCTCTCTCCTCTAAGTAGTCCACTGCAAACCCCTCTCTCCTCTAGGTAGTCCACTGCAAACCCTCTCTCCTCTAGATAGTCCACTAAAAACCCTCTCTCCTCTAGGTAGTCCACTACAAACCCTCTCTCCCCTAGGTAGTCCACTGCAAACCCTCTCTCCTCTAAGTAGTCCACTGCAAACCCCTCTCTCCTCTAGGTAGTCCACTGCAAACCCTCTCTCCTCTAGGTAGTCCACTGCAAACCCTCTCTCCTCTAGGTAGTCCACTGCAAACCCCTCTCTCCCCTAGGTAGTCCACTGCAAACCCTCTCTCCTCTAGGTAGTCCACTGCAAACCCTCTCTCCTCTAGGTAGTCCACTGCAAACCCCTCTCTCCCCTAGGTAGTCCACTGCAAACCCTCTCTCCTCTAGGTAGTCCACTGCAAACCCTCTCTCCTCTAGGTAGTCCACTGCAAACCCTCTCTCCTCTAGGTAGTCCACTGCAAACCCCTCTCTCCCCTAGGTAGTCCACTGCAAACCCTCTCTTCTCTAGGTAGTCCACTGCAAACCCCTCTCTCCTCTAAGTAGTCCACTGCAAACCCCTCTCTCCTCTAGGTAGTCCACTGCAAACCCTCTCTCCTCTAGATAGTCCACTAAAAACCCTCTCTCCTCTAGGTAGTCCACTACAAACCCTCTCTCCCCTAGGTAGTCCACTGCAAACCCTCTCTCCTCTAAGTAGTCCACTGCAAACCCCTCTCTCCTCTAGGTAGTCCACTGCAAACCCTCTCTCCTCTAGGTAGTCCACTGCAAACCCTCTCTCCTCTAGGTAGTCCACTGCAAACCCCTCTCTCCCCTAGGTAGTCCACTGCAAACCCTCTCTCCTCTAGGTAGTCCACTGCAAACCCTCTCTCCTCTAGGTAGTCCACTGCAAACCCTCTCTCCCCTGCAAACCCTCTCTCCTCTAGGTAGTCCACTACCTGTTGGAATTACTTTTGGCTCACACATCTAAGTACACACATATGTATGCATCCAGTTTGTACTGGTGAGGGGAACATGTTTACATTCATGGGTAATCATCCATGGATAGCCCACATTCCTTTCCATGACCATATAAGGCTCGGTCTAATTTAGTGACCTCAGTGTTATGTTTGAGAGGGACAAGCCTATGGCCAGTTAGCTGCACACACACACACACACACACACACACACACACACACACACACACACACACACACACACACACACACACACACACAGCCCTAAAATCCCCAATTGAGGCTCAAGCCCATCCATCCTTATACACACCCATTATCATAACCACACACACATATACCATATCACTGTGAGCGGACTATGGTTATACAAACTATAACGGCTTTGTATAACTAAAAAGCATAACTAGCTATAGGGATAACTTGTTCTAAATGCACATAATTGAATTATGTGCATTTATGTAATCTACACATATGATCATTGCCGTAGTAATCTGCATATACTTATATGGTCGTTACCACAGTTATCTGCATGTCCTTATATGGGTCATTTCTCACAGACGGCCTTCAAGCACATATCAGTAGCTGCCCGAACAGCCAATCGCGTGGTTGCCGTGGTACACGGAGAATCTGAGAACAGTGAGGATCCAAAGTTCAAGACAGAATTGGGATCGGGTTCCCAGTCCATAACTGCAGGTATGCATGTATTATATCACCTTATATGGATGGCCTCCTCCCCCTTTATCACATTATATGGATGGCCTCCTCCCCCTTTATCCCATTATATGGATGGCCTCCTCCCCCTTTATCACCTTATTTGGATGCCCCTTTATCACCTTATATGGATGGCCTCCTCCCCCTTTATCACCTTATATGGATGGCCTCCTCCCCTTTATCACCTTATATGGATGGCCTCCTCCCCCTTTATCACCTTATATGGATGGCCTCCTCCCCCTTTATCACCTTATATGGATGGCCTCCTCCCCCTTTATCACCTTATATGGATGGCCTCCTCCCCCTTTATCACCTTATATGGATGGCCTCCTCCCCTTTATCACATTATATGGATGGCCTCCTCCCCCTTTATCACCTTATATGGATGGCCTCCTCACCTTATATGGATGGCCTCCTCCCCCTTTATCACCTTATATGGATGGCCTCCTCCCCCTTTATCACCTTATATGGATGGCCTCCTCCCCCTTTATCACCTTATATGGATGGCCTCCTCCCCCTTTATCACCTTATATGGATGGCCTCCTCACCTTATATGGATGGCCTCTTCCCCTCTTTTAGCCATTGGTCCCATGGTTACCAGTGCAAAGGTCTGTATCCAGCAACCAGGCAGTGCTACAGCACACCATGACTTCTGTGTGAAGGCTGAGAACGTAAGGTCTAACTTACAAAGCATTGGACAAGGGAGGGAGGGGGTGGGGAGGGAGGGGGTGGGGAGGGATGGGGTGAGGAGGGGAAGGAGTGCGTAATTGACAAGGCACTGGAAGAGGGAGGAGTGTGAAGAGGTGGGGGAGGGAGGAGAGGGTTGGGGAGGGAGGAGTGTGGAGAGGTGGGGGAGGGAGGAGTGTGAAGAGGTGGAGGGAGGAGTGTGGAGAGGTGGGGGAGGGAGGAGTGTGAAGAGGTGGGAGGGAGGAGTGTGGAGAGGTGGGGAGGGAGGAGTGTGAAGAGGTGGGAGGGAGGAGTGTGAAGAGGTGGGGGAGGGAGGAGTGTGAAGAGATGGGGAGGAAGGAGTGTGAAGAGGTGGGGGAGGGAGGAGAGGGGTGGGGGAGGGAGGAGAGGGGTGGGGGAGGGAGGAGAGTGAATAAGTGTTGCACAGATTGTATTGTTCCAGTGGTTTCCTGGGCAGCAAGCCGTGAAATTGTATTTGCTGACATATATGGCCAAAAAATAAATAAAATTTGTGGCCACAAATATTGATGTGTTCCTGTGGTGTATTGATGCATGTCTGTGTGCGTGACACGTGTGTGTGTGTGCACGTGTGTGTGTGCATGTGTGTGTATGTGCATGTGTGTGCGTGACACGTGTGCATGTGCGTGTATGTGCATGTGTGTGCGTGACACGTGTGTGTGTGTGACTTTGAGACATGACTGTATCACTCTCCACCCTGTGCCCTACCTCTTTGGGCTCATCTCCTTCCCCCTCCCTCCCCCCACTTCAGCTGGCCAAAGCAGTTCACGACGTTTACAACGTGGTTGACACTCATCACAACCCACCTCCACCTCCACCTCCCCCACCACCACCAGTTGAGGAAGGTAGGCATTTGCATTTGGTACCGTGACGAAAGGGCTGTGGAGGAGCAATGTGAAAGGGCTGGGGAGGAGCAATGTGAACGGGCTGGGGAGGAGCAATGTGAAAGGGCTGGGGAGGAGGAAACAAAGGCACATTGGATAAAGGAGCAGTCAATGACTATTGTCCGTGGGATATGGGTGTGGCCCCGTGAGATTACATTCTAAATATAACTCCTTGCTCTTAGCTCTGGCCAGAAATAAATCACAACTGCAGTCACTATAACATTACACAGCACTCACTTAATCTTTTATCCTTAATTTAGGATGGAAATCCTGAATTACGCCGCTCGTATAAACAACCATAGATGACGTTTCGCGGTAATTAAAGTCATTGTAAAACGTCATCCCGCAATTGTGACAACAGCTAGCTATACATGTAGACACCGCACGTTTAATGCGATCAGTAGCGCTAGTGCGTAAAGGTGGACTTAGTGCGAAATGGGACAATGACCCCTGCGCGCTCGCTCTTTTAACATGTGATAGGAAGCAAGCACGCACAATGTGTCTTTGTTTGATTCTGTGCAAAATAATGGGGCAATAGCCACCGCTGATCGATAGTAGCCGCTTAAAACGACATGAGGGCTCCATTGTAAACGAACTGTATAAAACAATGGGATGTATGCGCTGCTCTCTCAATACACTGCATACAACTTTGTGCAGCTTTACTTTGTGGTTGATGACGCGTTGTTGTAACAACATGTTATGATTATGATAGCGGCAAAAAATGCTATGATAGGCGTACCACATAAATGAAGTCATTTATGGTAACCGTTAAATCGACCCCTGATAAACTTCAATTCGCATCGTGTTGGATATTTTGGGGGGATATTAAGCTTCTATAGGCCTTCATCTAAACAGCGCTATCCAATTAGTCGTTATATCTTTTTTTTTCCAAAGCAAAACCACCGACTTTAGGCTTTGTTTAACGTTCGTTGGTAATACTGCCGCTTACGATCAAAGTCGAGGAAATGTAGAAGGGAATAACGGCTAATTAGCTAGCGCTGTTTAGATGAAAGCCTATTGAAGCTTAATATCGCCAAAAAAAAATATCCAATTGAAGTTGACATGAGCGGCGTAAAGTCATCCTAGGATTTCCATCCTTAATTAAGGATGACAATAGATTAAAGATTAAGGTACCACCAGCAGTAAGCCCCTCCCCCTCCCCCCTCGAGAGAAAAAATGGCTTGTTTTTAACAACATGTATATCTCCATAACCATGAATACTTGTGTTACCTCTTTTCTCACACACGTATTAGTACACATTTTGTTTCGTGAAATGTTGAAAAAGTGTTCACCGAAGCGCTCACAGTATGAGCCTTTTGTGTGTGTGTGTGTGTGTGTGTGTGTGTGTGTGTGTGTGTGTGTGTGTGTGTGTGTGTGTGTGTGCATGTGTGTGCGTGTGTGTATGTGCATACATGTGTTTGGGCGCACACATGTGTACACGTGTGTCTATTTGTTTGTGCACAATAAGGTGCACCGTCACTTATTGCTGCATCCATAAGGAATGTTAGCTATGAAGGTTGTAGCTGGCTACTGGGCAATGGTATTTGCAGACCATATGGCTTCATCTGTGTTTGTGGTCCATTGCTTTATCACAGAAGCCAGTCCCAAGGGAGGCATTGGCTCGGAAGGGTTGTCCGTACACAGATATGCACACACAAACACACAGCACATGCACACACACACACACACACACACATACTCCCATGCACCAAGGACTGTAGTTGTCTCCATGAACCCATGGTTGCCATGCATTCATACCTCCCCCCCCCTCCCCCAACCCCAGCCGCCACCATTGAAAAAAAAAAGACTCGTGTTTAAACTTACTAACCGTGAATGCCTGTGTTTGCCTCTTTTTTTAGACACATGTAGGATTTTATTTCTTGATTGCATGGATCCATACATGTTGTGTTTAACCCCAGAGTGCATCATTGCCTCACAATAGGGTGTGTGCCTATGTGTAGGTGCTTTGCACACTTGTACGTACAATGCATGTGTAGGTCTTCTGTAGTTGTGTTAATGTTTAAACCCCTTTAATCTCATCGCCACCTTTCAACTCCCACATGTGGGGAGGTACTACATTGTTCATTGGTACATTTACCCTAAGTACTGTATCCACTCTTACCACTTCACTCTCTCTCCTCCCCAGCCCCAGAACGGCCACCTCTGCCTGCCGAATCGGAGGCCCCTCCCCGCCCACCATCACCTGAGCTAGTGGAGGTGGTGCCTCTGCAGTCTGTGGACCCTATTGGTGTGAGTGCAGAGGGGGTATTTTGGGGAGGGGTGGGGGGGGGGGGGGGGAGGTGGAATTTGGCTGGAACCCTGCTGTGATGGCTTCTATGTACACATATATGTACATGTGTGAGCTCTGTCACAAATGTGATGACTTCTTTACAGCCATTGCTGTGGTTACTGAACACTTTGACACTGCCTGACAGCGGCATATATTGATCTTCATTTTGTAGTGCATAAATGTTATGTCCTGTGTACTCAAGAATGCTTATAAACATTGCCATAAACAGATGTGTATTGCTATTGTTCCATAAGATGTGCTGAAACACACTCGCATTCTTTCAAATATGTCTCCCTCACACAACACACACACACAAACACAGTATGCAGCACACAAGTTGGACAAGGATGCTAAGCAGTGGGAAGACAACGAAATGGTTGCCACGGCGAGGAGGATGGCCAAGCTGTTCATGCAGATGTCCAAATTTGCCAGGTTGGTTAAATGTCAGGGTTAAATGTCAGCTCCTCTGGGTGGTTAAATGTCAGCTCCTCTCGGGTTAAATGTCAGCTCCTCTGGGGTTAAATGTCAGTTCCTCTGGGGGTTAAATGTCGGTTCCTCTGGGGGTTAAATGTCAGCTCCTCTGGGGTTAAACGTCAGCTCCTCTGTGTGGTTAAATGTCAGCTCCTCTGTGTGGTTAAATGTCAGCTCCTCTGGGGGGGTTAAATGTCAGCTCCTCTGGGGTTAAACATCAGTTCCTCTGGGTGGTTGTTGTTGTGCTTTTAATAAATCATGTGCTTGTCTTTCAGAGGAGAGGAAGGAGAGGTGCACTCTAAAAAGGAACTGATCAACACAGCTCGCCAGATAGCCAAGGAAAGTGAAGATGTTATCAAGATGGCAAGGAAAGTGGCCGATGCTTGTACCGATAAGAGGATGAAGAGAGTGAGTGGAAACCTTGGAGGGAGGGAGGGAGGATGGGTGGATAGGGAGGAAGAGGATGGGTAAACAGAATAAAGGGGTGGAGAGTGGAAGCAGACACTAAGTGCATTTCTTCTCTAGGCCATCCTGCAACTTGTAGACAAACTTCCGACTATCTCCACACAACTGAAGATCATAGCAGCAGTGAAGGCCACACGCCAGGGTGGTGATGGTAAGCGATTTACTTTGGAAGGGGATTTCCCCTCTAGAATAATGAATGGCTTCCTTGAGTGCTGTGGTTGTGTATGAGGTGTAAACAGCTGTAGTGTGTTTTGTTGTTACACGTTCCTAAGGATATCACTTACCGAATTTGCATTTTATGTGATTCTGCATGATCCATGGTTACAGTAAATTTGACCCAATACTGTGTAGCGTCATACCAATTTAGGTTTTTTTTAAAGAGAAGTACTTGAAATTTTGGAATGTTATTTATCTTTGTGTACATGCATTACTGTGGTTACAGTAAATTTGATTCACACTGTGTCATGCCAATTTTATAGAAATAGTTTCGTTGTTTGTTCCCAGTCGCCACTAGATAAGGGAAGGGCAGCTGTACATGGGTGTGGTTTGGTCTTGACTGTTTCTAGCTTTGGTATGGTAAGGCACTGTTAATTTATATCAGTCTAGTGAATCAGGGAACGAGTGAATTTTGCGTAACCACGCCACATTAACGGAGTTGCGTGTGGATTACATCACCGCAAAAGTTTTCAACCCCCTACCCGGCCACCCACCCCCCTCAAATAGTCAATCCCAGCTTTCTGCCTGCTACCATTTCCACAAGGCTTCTCTGGAAATGAGACCCATGGGTATTTGATCTCAGAAGTCTAACATCTAACGTGTCCCACGCTATTATACCCGCCATTGTAGCCTTTAAGAAGGGAAGACCACAGTTGGATACTAGCGCATCGGTGCCCTGCTGTCGTCAAAAGTAGTGTGGCCAGTCTTACAGCTACAATGGCCTCTTTCCACCCCCCTCCTCCTCCTCCCCCCCCTCCTCCCCCCCCCTCCTCCTCCTCCCCCTCCTGCACTCCTCCATTATGTGCATCAGAGGGGGAGGGGGGGGGAGGAGGAGGGGGACGATACAATCATCTGTGGACCAATATCAAATCAGCTAATTATAAGGAAGTTTGCAAACAGGACAGTATGAGTAATTGCGTTACCTTACCAAGAAATCTCTGCCTTACCGAAAAGAGTCTTATGGAAGACAAACTAAAGCAACGCAAGTGTGTATGCCAAGTGTTGACATTTGTCAGAGGAAGGCAACTCTATAGGAAGAGCCCTGGTTCTAAAGGCTGACCCTGACCAAGAGCCCTGGTTCTAAAGGCTGACCAAGAGCCCTGGTTCTAAAGGCTGACCATACACATGTTGCACGCAACACTACGAAATATCAGTAGCTAAATACATATTGGATTCATTTGACAACATTGTTGCCTGCTGCGAAAAAGTTGGGCCTGGGCACGACATCCACACGTCAAGTGGGAGGCAACCTTATAAGGAAGTTAACTTATTAGCTTTAAACCATAGATATTAAACATGTATGATAATACCTTCCTATGAAACATCAATAGTTTCATTTTGAAGCTCTTACAAACCACTTTATTTCTGTAGATGCAGTTGCTGACAAAGAAGCCACTGAAATGCTCACCGATAACGCGCAGAACCTGATGCAAGCCGTCTCTGAAGTCTTGTTCGCTACGGAAGCGGCTACTATTCGGGTCCCTCCGGAGGAACGGGTCAAGCTTGGGCTGCAATGGGTTAAAAAGGGTGCGCGTACATTCTAGAACAGAACTGTTTAGTCATACATTATGTGACGTTTATTGCATTCCAGTGTGTAACTAATTGTAATTCGATACATGTACTGCATTTATATAAATAAATGAAAACATCGGCAATGAACATATGTGTTAAGTGTTTAAGAATGGCCGACACGGTTCTTCCGCTTAAACTGCACTGTCTCCTTGGGTCATACCTCGACCTGCCTTCGTTGCTACCCCTTTTGAAGAATTATCGACTTCTGAAGGACGACGAGTTCCTGGGGCTGTCCAAGAGGTGGGAATGCGGGCAGAGGAAGGCATCGGTGGAGGAACTGCTGGCACTTTTGCCTCGAACCGGTCCGAGTTGGAAGGAGGAATTGTACAGCATTATAAAGACTTCTGTGCGAGACGAGAACGCGGACTGCCCCAGAGGTCATTGCTACATTATCGAGGAGTGGGAAAAGTTGTGTAGGGTTGACGAATGTACGCGTTCGAGTGGTTCGTTGGTAAGCCTGCACGAATATGGCGGTAATTTTAAATGTTATTGAATGCGAAATAGATTCAACTGGTACGTAACGTACGTTCTGCTCAGGAGGAAGAGGTACAATATCTCAAACAGGAAGTAAGAGCGCTAACGCTGCGCGTGAAAGAACTAGAAGACCAGCTATTTGAACGGGAGAAAGGCGCCACTGTTTTTACAGCCGACGAATTTAGAAAGGCATGTGTGGTGAATACCTTAACTCGCCTGCCCGTTTACATACTTACGTGCAGAAACCGGCTCCAACTCTTGTGGAGATGCTTCACGAACACATAGACGAAGTGAAGCGTATGTTGAGTGTACTGGTTGAAACGTAAGCCAATTAACTTCTTCGTACGCATGCGCAGCTTAATTGTTTAATTATTATTATTTTTTAATTATTTGCGTAGATCATCCACAAGGACGGTGGGGCTAGTTCTCGAACGTCTCAAAGTTCTTTCGGCTCTGGGCACCCATATCAAGCTAAAGTGTCGCGATCATGGCTTTATGATCGAACAGGTGAGGCAGTTAAAAGAGCGATACCCACTGGTCTCTTTAATGTTAAATCTGTAACGGGCTTGATCCATGCTTATTGTTTGATCCCCACAGAACCTACAGACCAGTCTAGCGCAGGTAGACATTGCAACGGAAGCCTTTAAGCTCACCATCCATAGAACGCTGCCAAGCGCAGGTATATATATATATATAATATATATATATATGTGGTGTTTAATCAATTATGCAAGCGTCAGACGTCACAGATATTATTGGCAATATTATAAACACAAACATACAGTACCGGCTCGGAACAACGGAAAAGTCACAGCTCGCAACAACGGGTATTCATGGTGGAGTTGGGAAAGCTGATGGTGTTCATAGCACACCCTTACATGTACCGCTTTCATCGGTAAAAATTCATTGGGTGAAGGCCAGTCCAGATCGATCGATATATGAAAGTAGTAAGGTTGCGCTATGAACACCATGAATATGCCTTATTTTCCGTTGTTCCGAGCCGGCAATGTACAATGATCACCACTGAAAGCATTATAGCATGAATACAGTCAGCGTCGTACCACCATCACCCCCCCCCCCCCCCCTTCTCTATTTGGTACCGTTAATGTATCTAACCCGTGTTGTCAGAACTTATTCGAAGAACGATGAACTCATTGTAATGCGTTCAATTGGATTAACGGTATTCCTCCAATACTTCAATGGGCCATTCCTTCAATACACAAGTACTGGAGGAATACCGTTAATCCTATTCCAATTAAAAGTAAATAAATGCATTCATCGTTCATCGAATAAGCTGGATCATTGTATGCCATAAATTTTAGATATTTAGATAAATCCACTACAGATAACGTTCAAAGGAAATTAACTATGCAAGACTTACACACAAATATACTTGTGAAAAACGTCCTATAAATAGGACAATTGTTCTATATATAGGACGAAGGTAGACTAGACATTAAGGAACCAAGGCAAATAAGTTTTGCAGTAACATTAATTATTCCAGTCTCGCTTTGGGGAAAGTCTAAGGGGGTTTTCCTGAAGTTATTAAATTATCCCTCCACTGATAACCACTTACAGGGCTGCAGTTTGACCAAGTTACCTACGTCATTTTATCACTTAATGCAGCCGTATCTGAGCTGGCAAAGTACGCTGTGGCTGCTACAGGCCTTCTCTGGCAGACATAACCATTGGATAATGGTGTTTATTGTACGTCTGTATGTGTGTTATCAGATGTCATATCACATGCCTTGTATGTACAAATATATAAATTATGTTTCATATCAGAAGTTGCCAAAATGGTGCGAGTATTACGAGGGGGAAGGGGAGAGGGGAGGTGGGTGGGAGATCTATTATCAATGGCAGAGGGTGATACTCATTCCAAGCCTCCAGTTACTCACTTGGGACTGGCGGCCCATCTTGTGAAGTTCAAGAAAATATTTTCCATGTCCATGTATGTACTTAGCATATATCGATGCAGCTACAATGTACTCACAGCAGTCATTAGACAGCAATTTGACACAATCAATCAGACTTATCTACGAAAAAACCCCACCCATCCGTAATATCATAGGTAATCACTTCAGAACATCCATTAACTCCAGGTGGACATAGCCTCTTGTCAGAATGGATACAAATTACAAGAACAGGTGAAGTACCATATTTTGCCATTGCATACAAGAATTAGGCCCTTGTAAGAGAATGTTCAGTTTTACAGATAACTTGGCAAACTTGGAAGAGATACACTTGATCACGCAACATTTGCTGCAGGAGTGTGTTGTGTGTGTGTGTGTGTGTGGGGGGGGGCAGGAATTAATTACCCTCTTCCTCCTGTAACATTTCATCCCCCCCCCCACCTCCAAGTAGACATACCTCTCACTCTACACACCTCCACATCAGCACCCCACTGCATCAGCCGTGACAGCCACACCACCTGCTTAGACGACAGCCTATCTCGAGGGCCTTTCACTTCAACAAACTGTGTGCAAAAGAAATCAATAAGATTTGTACCATGCCAAGCGTGTGGGTGCGGCTTTGAAGGGTCACCATGCCCCTGATGCACAGCAGTGTGTGCATGTGTGTGTATTGTGTGTGTGTGTGTTGTGTGTGTGCACGTGTGTTGTGTGTGTGCACGTGTGTTGTGTGTGTGCATGTGTGTGTGCATGTGTGTATCGTGTGTGTGCATGTGTCTGTGTGTTGTGTGTGTGGAACAATATACACAATGCACACACTACTTATGTGAATGTCAGCAAAATCTTTGAAACATGTTTGTAAACAGAACCACTCACTTGTATGATTTAAACCTATAGGGCCAACCTTGCATTTCAATGTTTTGGGATTCCACAACGTGAGGTCAGGCAGCCCACCAGCGCTGTGGCCGTAGTCCAAGGCAAACTGCACGCAGACAGAGCTCAGGAGGGACACACCCATGCATGAGGCCAGCGTCTGGAACAAGTGGAGAACAATACTCTGTGTAACTTCTAATGGTAATAACGTTCTTCACTAACTACAGGTATTAATAACTTTTAGGCATTAATAACTTCTCACTAACTACAGGCATTCATAACTTATCACATACTACAGGCATTAATAACTTATCACTAACTAGAGGCATTATAACTTCTCACTACCTACAATTATTTTGTTCAATGACTAAATTCTTGATTACAAGCTGCGGCTTCTATTCAGGACACAAATTGTACCCGCATTTTAAAAATTTAACTGCTACTTTGACTTGCTACAGTTGGATGAACGGACCAGAGTCAAGAGCCAATCGGAACACGAGTAGAGCGAAAAGGTGCGCAGACACTACTACACAACTATAGCAAGTCAAAGTACCCGGTAAATTTTTTAAATGCAATTGTGTCCTGAATAGAAGCCACGGCTTGTAATCAAGGAAATACGGTACTTGTTTCAAATAAAGCTGTCAAGAAAATAGGTTTTTATTTATGGCCTGATGTTCTTGCATTTCTTGATCACACTCTGTAGTGCTCACTGACACCTCACAGCTGACAACTGTCGACACCTCAATACACCTCACAGCATAGCTGACACCTCATACACCTCACAGCTGACACCCCACAGCTGACACCTTACACCTCATACACCTCAAACCTAATACACCTCACAGCTGACACCTAATACACCTCATGACACATCACAGCTGACATATCATACACCTCACAGCTGATACCCCACAGCTGACACCTCACAGTTGACACCTCATGACACACCACAACTGACACCTCATTCAACATCACAGCTCACACCACACAGTATTAGAATATTTATTCAAACTCTTATTAAAGGGAAAAATTCTTCCCCCAGCATTGAAATTCAACACACACTAACCTTTGCATCTTCCTGGGTGGCAAATAATTCCCAATTAATGCCCACACAGGCTTTCCCATAGTGCATATTCCAAGTCTTCTCAATTTCACCCAGCAGACTCTGAAGGAGGGGGGTAAGGGTAGAAGGTGGGAGGGGAGGGAGGGAAGGAGGCTCTCCACACTTCAACCTCTCTAGGGGAACAGGTAACAGCTCTAACAATGTAATACTTTCCATTCCCCACCCACATCACTGCCCTCCACCCACACCTCGCCTTCCCCTACACACACCTCTGCCCTCCCCTCCACCCACACCTCTGCCCTCCCCTCCTCCCACATACCACTGCCACCCCTCCTCCCACACGCCATTGCCCTCCCCTCCTCCCACATACCACTGCCCTCCCCTCCACTCACCCACACATCTCCACACCTCCCACACACACACCTCAGTACCAGTCCCCCTGAGCCAGTCCAGTCTGGTCTCTATAAGCTCCTTCCTCCTCACAAAGAATTCTGATGTGAAAAGGTCCAGCGGCGCTTGCTGTACCAATAAGGGGGCGTGGTGAACCACATGGGCATTATATAGAGTACAAATGGCAGGACACACAAGCACCTGCTAAAAAAATTAATGGCTCAATATATTTTTAAACTCTTTGGTAGTAAGTTGATGATGGAGGATGTAATGTTGAGTACAGAGTCAAGCCTTCCTCCTGACAATGGTAATTATCCAAATAAGATAAGGCCCAGTGGGAGGGAGGTGTGTGTGTGTGTGTGTGTGTGACCTAATACAAATAGATGGACTCTGGAGGGTGAAACCACTTTAAGATTTCATATGAGACCTTACAGTAAGATTTGTTGAGATGCGATTCAAAACTTGATCCACTTTTAAAACTAAAAAACTATTAATTGCCAGCAATACATACAGACCCCCCCCCCCCCCCCCCCCCCTTCCCCCATCTTATTAGGTCACTGGTCATGGTCCTTCTTGAAATATATAACGGACAACACATGCATGGCTAAAATAAAGATTTTAGATCACAAAGGACTATACTGCTGGTGTCTCTCCATTAAGAGTCAAGATATTGTAAAGGCTCTCTCTCCCATCCTTGGCTCCATGGTGATGGTCACCACTCATGGTCCCTACTCATGGTGATGGTCACTACTCATGGTGATGGTCACCACTCATGGTGATGGTCCCTACTCATGGTGATGGTCACCACTCATGGTGATGGTCACCACTCATGGTGATGGTCACCACTCATGGTGATGGTCACCACTCATGGTGATGGTCACCACTCATGGTGATGGTCACCACTCATGGTGATGGTCACCACTCATGGTGATGGTCACCACTCATGGTCACTACTCATGGTGATGGTCACCACTCATGGTCACCACTCATGGCGATGGTCACTACTCATGGTCACTACTCATGGTGATGGTCACTACTCATGGTGATGGTCCCAACTCATGGTCATTACTCGTGGTGATGGTCCCTACTCGTGGTGATGGTTACTACTCGTGGTGATGGTCACTACTCATGGTCACTACTCATGGTGACGGTCACCACTCATGGTGATGGTCACTGATTGTGGTGATGGTCACCACTCATGGTGATGGTCACTACTACTCATGGTGATGGTCACTGCTCGTGGTGATGGTCATTGATGATGATAGTCACACTATGCAGTGCGTCTCTGACAGCTGGCGGTATGTTGTACAATGTATATACGACAGGCCACACCCACCTGATATGGTGACCTGAAGACGTCATCAATACCTCCAGCAAACACAATGTCCCACATCAGAAGACCAAACATGGTTGCAAACACAGAGCCTTCAGCATGCAGTATGCATGGCCAGCCTTCTTGGTTGGCATAGTGATGTGACGCGTAACCCTCGACTGACACTATGGCATGGGGACCAGTCTGATTTGACAACATGAACAGAGCGGCCGAGTTTGAAGTACACAGCTTCCCCTTCACAAACACCTGGAAGAAGAGGGTGCATAGTGTGGGGAGGGTGCATAGTGTGGGGGGGGGTTGCACAGTGTGAGGAGGGTGCATAGTGTGAGGAGGGTGCATAGTGTGAGGAGGGTGCATAGTGAGGGAGAGTGCATAGTGTGGGTAGGTGCATAGTGAGGGAGGGTGCAGTGTGAGGAGGGTGCATAGTGTGGGGGAGGATGCATAGTGTGGGGAGGGTGCATAGTGTGGGGGAGGGTGCATAGTGTGGGGAGGTGCATAGTGTGGGGGAGGGTGAATAGTTCCCAACAAAAAAGGGTTGTGTTTAAACACGCATAACCATGAACGTTTCTGCATACCTTTTTTTCAGAATCATAATTGCTACTTTACAGTACTAATATTCTGTGAGCAAAGTATTATAAAGTGTTATTATTATTATTCATATCATTAATCAGAATACACATATACATACAATTATGCACTAATAACACTGGAACACTACACCTAACTTAAAGCATTGTAAGGAACGTATTTTATTAATTACTAAGTTTCTCTCCTAAATAAAAATAACTGATTTAAAATACATGCATCTTGTGAGATCTAAAAATATGCGTAACATTTAAAATCAAAATATCACCTCAGGTGCATGGTGCAGTGGCATTTCTGGGATGACACGCCCCTCCTCCCCAGCCTCACACGCGGGAGGGAGAAGGCACACATCGGTGTCCCTACCCCTCTTCCTCCGGGCACGCTGCTGACAGATTTTCTGCTTCCTCTGAAGTAGGGTTAGTCTGGTGTGAGGTCTCACATGGACGTCCTGCAGGGCCTTCTCTATGGCATCCAGACTCTTCATGTTATGTGCACGTGTGTGGATGTGATGTGTGATGTGTGTGTGTGTGTAATGTGTATGTATGTGTGTATTTATGCGTGGATGTGAAGTGTGTGCACAATGTGTGTGGATGTGCATTATGTGCATGTGTGTGGGCGTGATGTGTGTGTAATGTGTGTGGATGTGATGTGTGTATGAATTATGTGCATGTGTGTGGATGTGATGTGTGTATGAATTATGTGCATGTGTGTGGATGTGATGTGTGTATGAATTATGTGCATGTGTGTGGATGTGATGTGTGGGTGGGTGTAATGTGTGTGGATGTGATGTGTGTGGGTGTAATGTGTGTGTATGTGATGTGTGGGTGTAATGTGTGTGGATGTGTGTGGGTGTAATGTGTGTGGATGTGATGTGTGTGGGTGTAATGTGTGTGGATGTGATGTGTGTGTAGGCGTAATGTGTGTGGATGTGATGTGTGTGTAGGCGTAATGTGTGTGGATGTGATGTGAGTATGTAAGATGTACACATGTACATGTTGCATACAGTGAGAAGGGTCACAGCAAAATCCTAATTATGCCAAGTGCTGGCAGTGTGGTGGGCAGTATTACCATAGCCATGACATTACCAATGGCAACAAGCCAGCTAATAAGACACAAATGGGGTTAAAAAAAATAGTGTGGTCCATTTTACAGAGCAGCATGTGAATTCTAAATAAAGCACACAATGTCAATTTTATTTTCAACAAATACAGACAAGAACAGTGAAGCTTCCCAACCAATTGAGACACCTCCCTCCTCACACACACAACAGGATAACACCCTAAACAAAGCAACACATGCATACAAACACACACACACACACACACACACACACACACACACACACACACACACACACACACACACACACACACACACACACACACACACAGATCCTAACCTCTTCCTTCTTGTCCAGGTGTTGGTCCAGGTTCAGAACCAACCTCTCCCACCACCTCCCCCTTCTAGAGGTAAACACCTCTTGAGAGAGCAGATGTCTGAGGAGGGAACAGGCCTCCTGATAACTGCCCATCTTCTCAAAGTGCTCCACACAGTGACCAAGGGTGTGTGTGTACACAGAACCCGCCATGAAGGGGAGCAGGAAGCGTGGGCGTGAACCACCAAGGCCACTCTGTACATCTGTGGAATGGGGACAGCTTGAGTGATGGAATGGGGACAGCTTGAGGTGATGGAATGGGGACAGCTTGAGGTGATGGAATGGGGACAGCTTGAGGTGATGGAATGGGGATAGCTTCAGGTGATGGAATGGGGACAGCTTGAGGTGATGGAATGGGGATAGCTCGAGATGACGGAATGGGGACAACTTGAGTGATGGAATGGGGACAGTTTGAGTGATGGAATGGGGATAGCTTGAGGTGATGGAATGGGGATTTCTGCTTTTGAGTAAAGATCAAGCAGTAGTTGGCACATGTGCATGCACACATACAATGTTCATACACACACATGTACACATACGCTATTCACACACACACATACATTGTATGTACCGTTCATATGCACACACACACACACACACGCTTCACGTGAATTGCAAAACTGTGATATGGCACTTTGCAACACATGTGTCACCATTGCTCCACCCACAGACTCCACCCACCGAACCTCTAGTGTGTCTGGCAACCTCCTCGTCAAGTTCACATCTCGCTATCTCTGACAACTCCTGCATAGACAGTCCGCTGGTGACATCATCAGGGGAACTCCCCTTCTCAACAACCAGAAGGGCCTGCTGCTCCAGCTTTGTAGCAGCATAAAACCTATTGCCAGTGGGAGGAGCATCATGTCATTCCTGTCAGTGGGAGGGGCCTCATGTCATTACTGTCAGTGGGAAGGGACTCACGTCATTATGGGCAAACAGAATACACCCAACCACCCACCATCTGTATTTCACTTTAAACCTGCTTTTTACCATGCGGAAGACTTGAAATTCAATATCTGGGCCGTCATTGGTTGTGGTTGCCTCTGAATGTGCTACCATATTCCTCATCTCTACGCGCAAATTCCATGGACCTTAGCCCTCCACCCTCCACCCCTACTTAACCCTGTGCACTGTGACCTTTAACCTTGCTCAGTTACCTTTCAAATTCTTGACTTGTAGGGAACAGAGGTTGGGTTACCCTAACTTCAAATTCAGGATAGACAACTTGTCCAATCTTGACTTGCAGCATTCTGTACCTGAAGGGGAGGAGTGTGGAGGGTGTGTGGAGGGCATGTGAGGGTGTGTGGAGGGCATGTGAGGGTGTGTGAGGGCATGTGAAGGTGTGAGGGCATGTGAAGGTGTGTGAGGGCATGTGAAGGTGTGTGGAGGGCATGTGAGGGTGTGTGGAGGGCATGTGAGGGTGTGAGGGCATGTGAAGGTGTGTGAGGGCATGTGAAGGTGTGTGGAGGGCATGTGAAGGTGTGTGGAGGGCATGTGGTGTGTGAGGGCATGTGAAGGTGTGTGGAGGGCATGTGAGGGTGTATGCTAGAGTGAGCTTTTATTGGAACACCATAAGACATTTTCTGCGCATATACGATCTGACTGCATTTGCACACAAGTGGCAACTACAGGCTAACAGGCTACAGCTCACACAATCTGCTGACAGCTGTGGTCCTCTTCAAATGCCCAGGAGTTTGATAGAGAGAACAGGAGCACAATGCGAGAGAGCTGTTCCACTGGGGCCTCAGCCACACGAACACACTGCCCAAGGATGGCCTTTGCCCTGTCAGTATGAGGTGTGCTGAAGATTAACCACGCGGGTGTGCAGCCGTGCTCCTAACTAGCTTCTGGGCTAGCCTAAAGGATGACCCTCTGAAGCAGTCAAAATAAAAATGTTCTCAAGAGAATGTTGGTGAAATATAGGATTTGAAGGTAAGGGTTGGTGTATAAAAGGAAGGGAACAAGGTTGTGGGAAAAGGAAAATGACCCAAGTTATATTCACCACCAACTGGTAGTATTAAAGCTGAGATATACAAAGGGCTTGTGGGGTCTAGGGTAGCCAAGTCATTTTCTCCTGCTGGGACACTACATCAAGTCTCTTCCTGTTCCGACTGATGCATGCAGCAATGAATAATAACTTAACAGCTGCAAAACGCACATCTGGTTATAAAATAAAACATGCAGTTGCTAGGCAGTGACAAGATGTTGCTGGTGGACAGCTGGACAACCTTAATAATGTTATGCAGGCCCCCAACTACCTTTGAGCGGTAATTTTAGTTCCTCATGATCAGTTCCTATAACTACCTTTCAGTACCACACATGACCCATATTTACCTTCCTTTAATGTTTCTGTATCACTACCTTTTAACGTTTCTGTATCACTACCTTTTAACATTTCTGTATCGCTATCCTTTAACGGTTTCTGTATCGCTATCCTTTAACGGTTTCTGTATCGCTATCCTTTAACGTTTCTGTATCACTATCTTTTAACTGAGATGAGTGCAGGCCTCTTTATAAACACCACTAACTCGATTTTGCCTTGTAAATGCACAAGTCTCTTTGCATGTCGATTCAATGAATGGTTATAGCAATCTGTGCACTGAAGCAGAGGCACTGCTGTTCAATGTGTCAATTGATCCTCTTATTACTTGCGATTGCAATGGTAAAGCAAACTATAAATAGAAAAATTGAAACCATAGGCATGGTAACATTGAGTTGGCTATTAATAACTGGCCATTATTAAATATGGTATTGCGCAAACCAATTCAACACCAAGGGTACTGCATATCTGTTAGAACCGTGAAGATAAAACGCGGATGCATTCCACAGCTATTGGTACGAATGGTGTCATTTTAAACTGCTCCTATCGCGGGTTATACAAAAATAAAGGGAGGAGAAGAAGAGGAACATGGGAGAAAAATGGGACTGGGCACGGGGCACCACATCTTTCTGTTCTCTAAACATGTCCACCTTTGTGGAGTCTGATAAACACCACAAAAAACTATATGCTTTTGCCCTTCTCGTTGCATGGCAACAACGAGCTATGCTATCCATTCGTCGGGACTCACTAGATGTGGTTCACATTTTCTTAACACATTGGCACAAATCCTATACAGGAGCCGCTAACATAGTTCCTGACACACATCCACGGGTCACTATGAATAATACATACAGTATTGCTTGGCAGCAAATGGTAGTGTGTATGTATGAGGGTCTAACGTACGCCTTACCTACTTTTTACAGGCGGTGCATAGGAAGGAGGAGGAGCTTCCAAATAGTGGCCTGTGGGTACCCTGGTGCCTCAGTATGGCGGATATCATGGCTGCCTTCTGACCGCCCGTGACAGAAGTGGGAGGAAGGTTCAGAGATTTGCACAAGGCCTTCAGCTCCTTCACCTGAAGGAGTGCCAAGATCTGTTGAGGGTCAGTCAGCTGACTTTCTAGAGAAGGTTAAAAAAATTTTTTTTTTAAATAAATTTCTTTAAAAATGCAACACGTGGTTTTTTTTTGTGGGGGGGGGGGGGGGGGGGTACAGAGTCTGTCATAAAGTATACACATGGCCAGAAGGGTGCAGGGTACACACATATTATGCCCCCCCCCCCCCCCCCCACCCCACATACCACGTCATGCCTCTTTGCAGATCGCACATAGTGTTACTAGAAACTCATGGAGGTGAGGTGAGGAGTGAGGTGGTGGCACTGACACTGAGGGAACACACTGACCCATCTGATCAGAGAGAACACACAGCTGCCCATCTGCCCATTTGGAGGGAACACAGCGATCCATCAGATACCAACCTCTTGCAACTACATGCAGTGTGCAGGTGTCAACACTTAACCCTGCACAGCTGGTACATCACATAAGTGACCAGATGGCCACACAATTGGCTCATAAAAAGAACTGGTTGAAAAAAGAACTAAAATTCAGTGCCCCATGTCTGTTAAATGACCAACAACGAGGAAGTGTAGTGTACTTCAATACTACTTGCACTAGCAGGGCTTATTAGCTAACCAATACACACACACACACACACACACACACACCCACACACACACACACGCACACACACACATACACACATGCGCACACACCACACATACGCACATGTACACACACCACACATGCACATACACACATACACACACACATACACACACACACACAAACACACACACACACACACACACACACACACACACACACACACAGAGGGCAGGGAATACAAAGATGTTGCTTGGTTTTAAAACATGGGGGCTTCAGACACCAGTAATACCATCTCCACCAACTCCAAAGGTTCTAATTACATGTCTCAAGTCACACAGGGGACCAAAGCACACACACACAATAAACAAAAGGCACAGTGCTGCCAACCCCTATCCTAATTACATAACACACACACACACACACACACACACATATACACACACACACACACACACACAATAGTTCATGGGAATATTAGTAGATCTACTAAATAGCAGATGAGGGAAGAGAGAGAGAGAGGGGGGGGGGGGAAGGGGGAGGGGAGGGGGGGGGGGTAATACCACCCCAAGAGATGGCAGTCCGCAGCTATAGCCGCACTATAACAGTGGCCCGGTTATATGCCAGGGGGTGGGGTCACGTAACCACAATGCACACATTTATATAATGCATATCGCTGCAGCTGTATATGTACATTGTCAATATTAGCGGTGAGCGTAACCATCTCTCATAAACACACACACTACAACCCTCACAGCACACACCATAACCCTCAAAGCACACACCACACCATAACCCTCACAGCACACCACACCATAACCCTCAAATCACACACCACACCATAACCCTCACAGCACACACACACACGCACAACCCCTCACACACTAGGCCTCAGCACCGTCCCTCCCACAAATGTAACTTACCACCATCCAGAAACCCCTCTCCCACCAATGTCTGTGCCAAAGGGCTCACATCTGGGCTGATGTCAGGATAGCTAATGTTGGCTACCCTCAACCACTGATGTTTCCTGAGATACAGACGCACATACAGCTGCTGATATGGCTCTGCACAATAGGAAAAAAAAGTGAGGATGGTTGTAAATGCGACATGTAGTATTGGTCACATGACACATAATGGTAATCACATGACAGTGCTAGGTAGTATAGATGTGGCAGGTGGCAACCTGTTACAACCACCGGAACATATCCCATAAGTACAGAACAAGGACCCTCCAAAAATAATAGACGCTTCAGCAGGTGGCTGATTGGTGGAGCCAGATGGTCAGGGTGGATGTGTTGTATAGTGCTAGATTAGTGCCAGCTGTGTGTGGCTGTGTGTGGCTGTGAGTGGCTGAGGCTACAACTCACAAATCAAACCACCTTCTAAAACAAAGCACTCTAGATAGAGGTAAGATTGGGATGGACCACATCTGTGGCTCAGGCAGTCAAAGATTATTAGTTCAAAATTTGTAAATAGAAAACGATGCAAAATAACTGCTACATTCTCTGACATTCAGTTCCTATTGGAGCACATGGCCAGACATGACCTACGCGTAAGGAAATTGTCAAATCCAAATGCTCAGACCTACATTACCCACACCATACCTTCCCAACTGTTGTGTACCCATCATCCTCCTCCCCCTCCCACCACCCTACAATCTTCCTAGAAGTAGGATGATCCCACAGACCCCCTCTCTTCCCTTTCCCCCAGAGGGGGTGTGGCTAATGCAAACAAAAAAAAAAAAACAAAAAAAAAAAAAAAAAAAAAAAAAAAAGAACAGGTGGTAATGGTAACACTGCAGGTCAGGACTGCCAGAGGACCATAAGCTTACATGTCAGCCACCACTGTCAATGTTAGGGGAGGGGCAGGGCATGATTAAATGTTATGAACACCACCTAGTCACAACACACCTGTAAACAATGATGCAATGATGACAAGGCAGGAATATATTTGCATTTCAATCCCACCGAAGCATAAAACCCCTCTTGCGCCTACACATGGTTATTAGAGAATGGTGACAACAACAAAAAACAAAAAAAAGTCTGAATTCCCATGACGGGGACCCCTCCCCTTACCAACCCTCCTGCATGGAGGACTCACCCCTCCCACTATCCTCCTAAAGCAATCATGCAGGTAACCAAACAAACCCAACTCCTCCTCTTTCCCAAGGTTTTCGAAATGTAACACGTACAACGAAGGGACTACCCAGTCCCCAATATGTCTGTCAGAGGGAAGGAACTCTGGCCACCTGGGCCTCAATTACCCACAAAGACAACAATCGAACTGGTGGGCTCTTTTATGGTTGAATCATGACAATGGTATAACCATGCATGGGTGTGCTGGGTATGTCCCAAAATAAAGACACACAGAGAGGGGAACATGGGGGGGGCCAAGGTAGAGGGGAACACACCTGAGTCCTGACCAAGACACAGAGGGGAACACACCTGGGGGGAGGACCAAGACACAGAGGGGAACACACCTGAGGGGAGGACCAAGACACAGAGGGGAACACACCTGAGGGGAGGACCAAGACACAGAGGAAAACACACCTGAGGGGAGGACCAAGACACAGAGGGGAACACACTTGAAGGGAGGACCAAGACACACAAGGGAACACACCTGACGAGAGGACCAGACCAAAAAAAAAACAGCCCACGAAACCATATAAAATTAAGGCGTGACATGAAATCATTGTACTTCCAACCTTCATCCATACGCAACCTTACCAACACACACAACCTTACCAACACACACAACCTTACCAACACACACAACCTTACCAACACACACAACTAGTTACACACATCCACACACATATATGGTAACAACATAGGTACATAAGACTTCAATAACTCCTTATTTAAAACAGACCTTCTCGAACAGGTTTGGGGCCATGACTCAGGCTACAAATCACCATATTTAAAAAAGGCTTGGGGGGGGGGGGGGGACTCATTAGGCAATGTTCAGAGGCAGGGCTATGGGGTCTTACAAATGTAGACGCACAGTCAATTAGCACACATTAAGTACTGAACCACAACACTGGCTGTCAACAACACCCAGGATCCTTCCCCTGTGGTGCTACACAATACATTACATGGCTTCTAGGGTTAAGCCTTTTAGATGCACAGGTATTCATAACAAAATAGACCTCTGAAAAAAAAAAAAACAATTTTCTAGTTAATTCTATGCCAGCATCATACACACAAACATGACGTTGGCTACCCTCACACACACACACACACACACACACACACACACACACACACACAAACACACACACACACACTCTCTCTCTCTCTCTCTCTCCATATGCTTGCTCACACCACCACCTTTCATCTCACACTGTCCACAGGTAAAGCCAAAAGGGATTAGAGTTTTCCTCTACATACAGCAGAACAAGGGAACTGCCCTCCCCCTATCCCCTCCCTCAGGACAATAAAAGTTTACCACCCCAAAGCAACCGCATGATTGCTTCAGACCTAGCTGGCCTGGGGATTAAATAAATAAATAACAAAATACATGGGGCAGCACTCCCACAGCTATGCCAACTAGTGAATTATTCACGGAGCCGGCTTAAGTGATGACGTTGACTTGTGTGAGCAGACGCATGACGTTGGTTTTACGCCTGCGAAGCAATACTTCGGGAATTTGCTACGTTTCTAGTGCACGGGTGGGTAGAATTGTGTACCTGCTAGCTCAAAAAACTGGTTCGCCGTCTTGGTCGCTCGGTCACTGAGCACGTGCCTCTCAGGACTGCTGTCAAGTACGGCCCTTAAGATGTCCTTAAAGTTTGCCGAATAGTAAGCATCCTTTTCGCCATCGGATGCCTTCTCTTCGGTACAGTCCCCGTCACATGCGCTTGTTTTAGCCGCTTCCGAGCTAGTTACAACATCCATTCTATTTCATGCACACCACCTTATTTTAATTGAAATCACGAATGTGAGGAGGTGCAAAGAGAATTCATCAGCGCTTAAAATTGCATAGGTACAAAGTACACACACAAAATGCGCCGCGAAGGGAAACACGTATGGAGGCCGTGTTGCTTACAAAAATGCACAAAAAAAACTGGCCTGAATTAAACCGCTGTTGATAATAGCGGTAGTTTTAAAGGGGAAAAAAAAAAAAAAAGGGACTAGTAAGTACTATAGAAGCCGTTATTTTCTAAGAACGTACACAATGACGGCTGGATTTAATTCGTTGGAATGAATGACTTGCAGGAGTTTTTTTTTCCCCCGGTACGCTGCCTTTTAGACACTGTTCAATCTCGTCCTCTTTTTCTTCGCTTCGGAGTTATGCAGCTTGGTCACAATAACTCTCACATTCCCAGACGGGGCGTACTTGACGTTCGCCTTTCGCTCCTTGTGTTTCGACTTCGAGTGCTCCTTCATCGCTGCAGTCAGCTTGTCGAATCCCGTGCCAAAGTTGTACTTCTCGAATTCGTCCATATACTCCAGGTCCGTATCCTCGTAACTTCGCGTCTGGGGTTGTGCAGCCATGTTTGGCGCTTAGCAGAACGCTCAATATAAAACAGGTGGTAGCCAATAGAACAAAAAGCAACACGTAAATTATATTATTTATATACGACTTCCAATCATAACACAAAGCCGGCGCATGCGCGTTGTGCTATCCTTTCCTTTCGCCACGCGGCGGTACAATAGCAGGGTAAGTTACTGTAAGAGAAAGAAATCCATTACAATCCTTATCACATACTGTACTGTTGTAAGAGTACCTATGCATTTCTTCAGGGTTACTAGCTATGGGTGTTTACAAGTATCTGGAAGAACTGTGGCGCAAGAAACAGTCGGACCTACTACGCTTTTTGCTTCGAGTGCGGTGCTGGCAGTATAGACAGCTCACCTCGGTCCATCGGGCAACCAGACCAACGAGGCCGGACAAGGCGAGGCGGCTAGGATACAAAGCCAAGCAGGGCTACGTCATTTACAGAGTCAGAGTTCGTCGCGGAGGTAGGAAGAAGCCAGTGAGCAAGGGTATCGTGTACGGTAAACCCAAGAACGTGGGAATAAACCAGCTCAAGTTCCAAAGAAGTCTTCGATCAGTAGCTGAGGTTAGTCGGTCCTTTTATGGTGGGTTCTAATTAGAGCTCACTACCTTTCCACTTGGTGGTCTACAGGAGCGAGCTGGTCGCTATTGTGGAGCCCTGCGTGTTCTGAATTCGTACTGGGTTGGACAGGATTCTGTTTACAAGTACTTCGAAGTCATCATGATCGACCCACAGCACAAGGCCATTCGTCGCGACCCTAGGATCAACTGGCTCACCAAGCCCGTCCACAAGCATCGCGAGCTCCGTGGGCTCACCTCCGCGGGCAGGCAGAACCGCGGCCTCGGGAAGGGTCACCTGCACAACAAGGTCAAGGGTGGGTCCCGGTACGCCAGCTGGAAGAGAAGAAACACGCTGTCTCTGCGGCGATATCGTTAAACCTAACGTGCAAATGAGGTCCGTATGGATTGAATTTGGCTCAATATCATTAATTTTAACGTGGCTAATCGCCTTGTCTTTGAACGTCGACTGTGTATATGTGGGGAAATAAAAGTTTGTTCGTAGATCTCATTTGCACGTTAGGTGTACAGTTACTTTAATTCTATGTGCGGTCTATCTGAGGTTCACATTTTGCATAAGCGTGAGGTCGCGGAAATCTGGGGACGAGAGGTTTTCAATTTTTCGTTGTTACGGAAAATTATGGCACCGGGAGCAGAAGTTGTGATCGGAAAGTATGTCCATACTCAACGATAATTAGCGTAAGTTTTACTACACGTAAGTACGGCTGCATTCACACACTTCGGAATCCATGTGACGTGATGGGAAAATCCTGTTGCACCAACCCACGGGGTGAAGATCTATAGATACACATACATTGTTATGACAATAACGTACTGGAGGCTCATGGGTGTACGAGACGCTGGACCCAGCTGGAAGGAAAATAATTAGTTTTTCAGTGTTCTTGAATGCTAGCTAGTCAAATTTTTGTCCTGTTCAATCCATGGTATGACGTAAGAATGACAAGGTGTAGGCGGTGGACTTTTGCATATATAATAATAATAACGTTGTGTTTATTTCTATTACGGTATATAAATAAATATTGTGATAATGGCTGAAGACAACGGAACGGCGGCGCCTGGCGGGTTTTCCGAAGCAGGTAAGCGTTTCGGGCAGGGGAACATGCTTTCCCCGCCTCCCGCTAGTGTCACAGTGTAGAAATCATTGCGTGATTGAACAGAAAACCACACAAAAATCACACGCTTCTATAGAATTTTCTGCTCAGTCATGCACGGAATGAGACGGTTTTTACCATCTGTGCATGCACGTCCACCTGTTATCCCATCGCAGCGTTGCAGAAGGCCTTGCACGACGAAAGCTGCAACAGCCCCGAGGAAGGATGGTCACTCGTCAGCAGGGCACAGTTCACAGAAGTTTGGAGGAAACACTGTCCTAACGAGACCGTACATCTTATCAAGGTATAAAAATTTTCTGACCTCTCCTGAATACCGTGCGAATCATTTCATGTTGCCGTTGGATCTTGTCCAAGGGTTTCCTGCACCTTCCTGGAGTTTCGCCGGAAGACGGTGAGTATAGAACTTATCCTTAAACGGCTCAGCTTTCTGCTATTCGTTGCTTGATGCATTTTTTTGGCGGGGAAGGGGAAGGGACCTGTGTTTGGCGGGGAAGGACCTGTGTTTCATCACTGAAATGCTAGCGCTAAGGGGGGGGGGGGGGGGGGGGGGGGGGGAACTTACATAGAAATACAACGCTACACTGGATGAATTTACGTTATGGTTGTCATAAGTACATGTACTTGTTAATGTATGCATATATTTAAATTCGCCGGTGTTTACCTCTTAACATTATTAATTAAAACCACATAATAAAAGCTGGTGAGTTTGCTGGTGTTCGACGTATGTTTGACGTATATTTGCTGGTGCTGGTGTTTGAGATATACTAGAAAAAATGATGTAATAGAAAATGTGGTGACAGATCACATTTGGGATCAATTATAAAAATTTTCCAGGTAAAGGGCATCAAAGTTGATGTGTGCAGTTAAAATGTAAAACTTCAGCTCACTGTAATTACATGATGGACAGACCAATTTCCAAGAAAGAAGTTTAAGAGAGACCTAGGTATATCTCTTAGGATTTGAAAGCTTGGTTGGTTAGGTCCCTTTTTGCTGCAAGCGAACACCACTTCATTGGTTGGTATGGCTGGTCTATTGCAAAGAACCAATTCATGAAGGGAGGGAGGGAGGGAGGGAGGGAGGGAGGGAGAGAGAGAGAGAGAGAGAGGGAGAGAGAGGGAGAGAGAGAGAGGTGTAGGGGCAAGCGAAGAGTGAGGTTTACAGATGTGTTTGATTGCTGACATCATTGGCTCTGACTAGTTGTGAAAATGATCCACGACCTTGAGCTAAGGAAAAGGTGGGACACACAGTTCCCAGTCATTGATGTTCTTGAGGAACACCCAACCCACAGGGTGGTTTACTGGTGAGTCTAGCTAGGGACTAGGGTAGTTTACGGATGAGCATACACAACATATACACATACATACACACATACACATACACACATACTTATACACACATGTACACACATACACACACACACATGCACACACACACACCCTGCCCCCTCCCCCCCACATACACAGGTTGGTGCATATGCCCCTTGGGGTGCAAAACAGGGACCTGGTCCAGTACATCTCCGAGAGAAGAGATGAAAGCACAAACACCACGTACATCCTGTACAATAACGCCCCTGAAGACATAGTGCCCCCTAAACCAGGCATAGTGAGGTGCGTCTGCTCTCAATTCTTCCCTAGAATGAACTTTGTCCCTATCTCAATGCTCAGGGCTGCCACCATTCAGTCAGCTACCATCATACGACCTGACCCTGCTGACCCTGGTTCCACCAGGATGACGGTCCTCCTCCAGAATGACACCAGGGGGTGGATACCAAAGTTCATCGTCAACGAGTTTGCGGCCCGGGCCCCAGGCCAGTGGCGAGACAGCCTGTATAACTTTTATGTCAACGTATACTCCAAGGAGAAGCTAAGGGGTGACAAAGAAGTAGTAAGCAACCCTGTATAAGCATGTGTGTGTGTGTGTGTGTGTGTGTGTGGGTGTGGTGGGGGGGCATGTGGTGCACGTGTGTGCATGCATGTACTTGTGTTTGTGCGTGCATGTGTGTGTACTTCATCAGTACGTATTGTACCAATGGTGAAAAACCTGCGTGTGTTACCTCAGAAGGAGTCGGAAGGCTCGCTGCCCACACAGGGGCCGGCAGAGGTAGAGGTACAACAGGAACGGCTCCAGACAACAGACGAGGTCCCCACCACACAGCAGGATGATAAACAGACAGAGGTGAGATGAAGGAGAGGTGAGGGAGAGGTGGAGATGAGAGGGAGGCACAAAGTGAGCGAGAGATAACAAAGTGAGGGAGATGCAGGTCCTAATGTTATCACAACATGGGAATCTTCACAAGGGCTTCCTTTGTCACCCCTCCCCCCCCCCCCCCCCCCCCCTGCACAGAACACAGTACATGATACACAGCCATCACCCACATTACATTCAACATCTGTGTGAGCCAATCGAACCAAACCAGGGACTGATTGGATGCATTAATAGCTGGCATGCTGGACATTTCTTGCTGTTCAATTAAAGTGCAAGTAATATGTGAATGGGAATGGGGTGCGCGGGTGGGGGGGGGGGGGGGGGGGGGGGGGGGGGGCAGTTACTATATAAGTGTACTGAAAGGAGAAAGGTTTAAAATCTAAGTACACCGATTTTTTGGTGCTCTGGATATTTTACTGCGGTTAGAATACCACGTATCTCCAGTATGAGTTTCTTAAGCTCACCAAATTCGGTATGGAGTACTGTAGCTATTTACTTTAACATGAATGTTTTAAGGAGATATTGCTGTGCAAATTGCATGGACGCTTTCCCGCTCGATTCGCGCTAATATACGGGAGGCATCATTGGCGCGAATCGAGCGGGAAAAGTTTACGTACTTTTAATAGCTATATCGACGTAGCGGATAATATTAAAGTCAACGATCTGAGCAATTAAATAGCCTGCTCTTTTAGCAAGCAAATTTGCGTCGCAGCTGCAAAGGGTTCGACTGTTGCCGCGCAACGGGCAACTGCGCATGCGCTGAGGGAGGTGTGGCGTGCTACGTTAAACTTCATTGAGGCCAGATCCCCTGGTGCATCTCTTACTTCATTGTGACGCTGGGTGACTAGGCCTCTCTTAATGTTTGCAGCCCAAGGCATGCTCACCACCACATCCATCACAGGTTGCAGATATCTCATTGACAGTGCACCACAGAATTCTGTCGCAGACAAATCAAAATGGTATGAAAGCAGTGGCAGTACTGTTAGCCACGCAGAAGTTTTACCATGCATCAATTGAACGGTGTAATGCTCTCTTTTTCTTCGGATCTAAGGTGCCAAGAAAGGCTTCTTGTCTGGTCGGGTCATGATGTTTAAGTTAAGGCTGTTACGCATGCATGGTATTGCCAGCAGTATAATTTACTTTAGAACAACGAAACAACGCCCACTGTATTAGAAAACTATAAATTGCAATAGGCTAAGCATGGGCTATATGACTGCAAGAGATTAAATACAATTATTGTGTTTTAAAAAAAGATATACTTGATACCAGTAACAATTAGCCGGTGTCGGAGTTTATTAATTGTCCTCCTGGGAAAAAAAAAGTCCCCGGTCACTGTGTCCTATAGTTGTTTGTCCTCCCCCCCAAAATGTATGTATGCATGGACGATTTCTGGATGCCCTGTATATGAAAACCATTTTAATAGTACATAATATATCACTCTACGATGCAACGCTACTAGCTATATACTATGTGTATAGCAGTATGCATGCTATAGTAAAAACTCGAAATGCATTATTATTATTACATTGCGCGTTCCACGGGTTTATTTTTCTTCGACGCGAGGCTGTTTAGGTCTTCTTCAAGTTCCCTCAGAAGAGCGTCGTTCGATACAGATATGTCCACCAACGGTTCCGTCACCTCCGCTTGGCTAGACACCGTCACCTTCTGTTTTGCGACGAAGTCTAAAACTTCCTGCGACAGTGGATACTTTCCGCACAACGGTGACAGTACGTTGTCGCAAGCTAAGTCATCGCTGCTTTGGACAGAAGAAGCGCCAAGCATCGTCGGGAAGGAGAACGTGAGACCGGCTGTGGTGGACTGTTGACACGCTAGTGGCGAGGCGAAGACGCCGGAAGTCGACGGTGAGAATGCGGAGGGCGTTAGGGTTGCGGAGTAGGCGGAGCTGCTGCTCATGGCGTTGGCGGGAAGGGCGCTGCTGACGACGACCGAGGACGACGCTGGAGATGACGACACGACGACCTGGGCCGTGGCTCCACCGGTGGCGCACGGGATCTGTACGCATCCAAAAGCTGCGGTCGTACTCGACAGGAAGGTGACCGCGCTGGGGGCCGGGTTTAAGCTAGTAATTGTAACGGCATAGCTGCGGGGCCCCACTCTGATGCCCATCTGACAAAGAGGCTCCGCCCACTTAGAAAGGTCATGATCAACGGACGGGAGGCTACTGCACGCAACACGACTCTGGTTAGTTAGGAAAGCGGACGGCTGTATTTGAGTGATACCGTCATGCAGAGTTATCGCATATGATCCGGGAAAGGGAAACCTTCGATATTTCGTTCAGCTGATTTGAGGTGAAGACTCCGGGGTTTTGGAAGTAGAATCTGTCACCGTCCCTCAAGTGAGAGAAGGCATCCGCAAAGATGCAGGCGAATGTGGCTCCAATTAGAGCATTAGGAAGTCTCTGCTCCGCTAGCCCTCCGACCCAGAGGTCGACCGTCTCAAGCGATCCGTACGTTTGGAGAAGACTCACCAGTGTCAGTTCACGATCCATATTGGAAGAAATGTTGTACGTGTTCTGGCAATAGGTCTTGACGACTGGGTATGTCGGGAGGCCATGGTCGCGCCCCCGCTGGATGTTCCTCGCAGCAAGGTCGGCGGCTCCCCCAGCGGCCGCCCCGAAGAGACGGTTGGTGAGGATCGTATCCAGGAATTCGTCCCCACGCCGCATGCTGGCTGTGACCAAACCTCGCAGAAGAGGGTCCGTACCGAGGCTGGCATTGTAATAGAAGGGCATTTTCTGGAAAAATGCGATCTCCATATCTCCGGCTGGAATCGACGTTGCGTAATCGGACTGCAGCCGAGCGAACGTGGTCTTTACCATACTGTGGCCCACTCTGAATGCAGCGGTGGCGAACTCGTTGGGGATGCTGGCGTCCACGTTAGGATTGTACCCCTTGTAAGGTCCGATGAGGGTATTGAATGCGTCGTAGCCCATCATCGCGGGTAGGTATTCGTAATACGTGATCCGCTGAAGCTCCGCCCCCACGATCTTCCGCGCTTCTTGATAAATCCTCTCGTCCCCCCACTGCGGGTTGATGGACCCTAGTACTTGGGCTATTCTGTTGTGCTCGCGGTTCCAGATAGTTTGCAGGACCATCAATCCAGGGTTCTCGTTGACGCGGCTCTCTCCTGCCATAAATCCACTGAGATCACTTTTGATCGGCAGACTCGGCTTGTTGTTACCTGGAAGTATGTACCCGATCGGTCCCGATGAGGAGGCGCCCCCCCGCGAATTCTCTCAGCGTATCCGGAATGCCTTTGACGGACCCGTAAACCTGTGACGCGTCTAAGTACGAGGGGAGATCGTTCGTTTGTTCTCGAGCGGTTACCGTCCCCGCTGGAGCGGACGAACAGGACGGGTTGGTTCGTATGAACGCGAGGCAAGATCCGTTCGTGAGGGTTCCCAGTCCAAACGTCGGGTCGTTTTTTTGCACGTAAATGGGCAGGCAGATGTCCGTGTTCTGACAGCCGGTGCACGCGCCGTTGAGCGCCGAGGCCAGTGACATGTCGTGCGCCATGAATTGTCCCCACTGCATCACCATATGCGACACGGGAGGCTCGTCCACCGGCATGTCGAGGATGACGTTCTGACTGACGATGCGGGGGCTAGGATTAGGAGGGTTGTACGGTCCTATGGGGAGGAGACTTCCGTAGTTTTGCAGCGTGCCCCTGGCGGAACTAAATCCATCTTCGTATTGCGCGGGAAGAATGCGGCGGAAAGGTGTGAAGGCGGCTCCCTGGTTTTGGTTCGCTATGTTGTTGCAGCTGCCGTCGTACGTCCTGAATATGTTAACGGCGGGAAAATCGCAGTTCGGTTTTTTTGGAAGCGTCCTGCAGTCACCACTGCCGTATATCTTTGCTAACTCTTCTTTTGTCAGCAAGGAGCCAGGTCTGTGGAATAGCTCTTTAGCCAACTCTGCGGTCTTCACTTGAACGTCTGCATTAAGCTTCCTTTCATGCTGTAGTATCTTCTTTTCAGCTCGTCGGACTGTGTCTTCAAATTCGAGACGCGCCTTGGCCTGGAAAAGGGATTTTTCGGACCCCCTGTTAAAAAAATCGGGCCTCGATTGCGTCGGATAGAATTCAGCATTTTTTGGTACTTCGAACTGTGCTTCGATTCTTCTGAATTGTTCCTTTGTTTCGGCAATGGCAGCGTTAATAAGGGCCTCGCGTTCTGAAAGAAATTAAGTCACCGTGAGTGCGAAGGGGTCACTGATATACACTGCCATATACCTTTGGGGTCCAAGCCTTGAGCCCGTAATGCCGGTAGCATGAGCACCAGAGTCGCGGCGAGCATGAAACCGTTCATGCTTGAGATACAAGCCGTATACTATACTATATTTACTGGCGATAGTGGCGACACTTATTTATAGGTCCGCACGGGCGTGTAACATACACGATATTTCAATTACGTTACGCCGACTCTTAGATATACAACCCACAAAAGCATCTTAAGTTTATGGCGCGGATCATTTGGCAAAAGAATTTTTCTCTCGTTATCACGTTGCACGCAGCAGCCGTACATGGCACTTGCAAATTGAATTCCAACGTACCCGAGTTCCAGCGTAACAAGAGACGCTTCGCTTTCCTGGCACCATTCTCATTATACTTACCGCCTACAATAATCACTCCTGATGCCCGTCATTGCAGTACTCTGATTAATCAGTTGATCTACAGTGCATCGCCGGGTAGCGCAATTTTTGTCAGTATAGATTTTTATTTTTAAAATACGGCTATCTTACCCCAACCAGGGATAACATATAGAGAGGTTGGAAACGAATCACGTGCGCCATAGACTTCAGCCCTTGCACGCCAAAAAAGGGGGCGGAACAGCAACTGAACGCTTGAATAGAAGTCTTGAATTTTACGAGGTAAAGAAACATGATTTTTCAAGTTTAAAGGAGGAGACGCGACGTAAATACTCAATGAACGCGCTGCGCCTCTCATGCGCAAATGCAAGAGAGAAATCCGGTCGATGAATTTCCTTGTACGGGGGGGGGGGGGGGGGGATTAATTATTTATACGTGAGCGTGGCACGTGACCGGTTTTATTGACAGCTATTGTTTTTAATATTGAAGTACTAAATAACACACGGCCAAGGACGTATCCAAAATTTCGGGGCTGATATGTAGGCAATCTCGTTCCCAGACCCTGTTTATTGAGTCTGGTAACAAAGACTATGTACCGGCGGGGAAAGGGGCGAGCACCTAACTGGGGAGGGGGGGGGGGGGGGGGGGGGGGGGGGGGGTTGGGGGGTAAATGGTCAGCTGGGTATGGTGGACGTTATAAGCTCCCGGGCTTAGGCTTAGTCGCATGTAGACATTTGTTTTGCAACGTTTTTTGAAGTCAGAAAAGTATTACATAATCCCGGGCCCGTGAATCTTACCACCCCTGTCACGGCAAAAGTGGTCCTACCTAAAAGTGGTCCGGCCTGTCTACATTTGTCCGCCAAAGGTGGTCCTGCCTTGCCAAAAACGGTCCGCAATTCGATCACTGAGTAACAATACATGCAATGTGTGGCTAAACTTTTTTTTTTCGGCTGGCTACTTAGAACGTTAAAATTGTAAGCTTCTTTCGACGCCCCACGTACACATGCAAGTAATAAAGGGAGAGTGATGAATATAAGGAATAAATGCATTGTGCATGCTCAGTGAATACATAGGAATAAATCATTGTGCACGCTCATCAGTGAATACATATACACAGTACAAGCAAAACGCATGCATGCTGCATATGATGCAATTTGCAATGCTTATGTTGAGGATTACAAGAGCGGCAAGACCACTTTTGACTCTTAGAGAATACGCAACCAGGAATTTTTTCACATGATTTGTGATACCATTTGAGACAACTGTCGCATCTGGCCATTTTTTCCTTTCCTCTTGACAGCCTGCAAAATATATCATATTGTACATGGTTATATGGTCTTCGAGGGATTATGAGCATCATAATGCTCTTCCTGATGTTGCTTTATAGCATTATGATGCTGGGGAGTGGCCTCTGTATCTTTGAAGTACTGAGACTTGCTAGTTGATGAGCCATCTCTCTTGTTGCGGCATGAGTCAGAACTGGAAGCTACGTTATCAGTATTATGAAGAACTGATTTATCTACTGGTGATGTGTAACTGGAAGAATTTGAGCTTGAATGTGTATTTAAACTATTGGGTGAGGTAAGATATGGTTTGATGTGGACACCATTTATGCTCTTGATGAACTATATCTCTGAGTTTTTGAAAATTGCCTGAAGTGAATACAAACCGTTTTCAAGACACTTTGTTATAGTAAATTGGCCCACATACTTGTCCAGTTTTCCTCCTTTCCTTTTTTTTCCTTTTGAAATTCTTTTTAAGGACTTTTGCACCTAATTCATAGGCTTTGGGGTTAGCATGTTTCGGGTCACTCTAGCTTCTGCTTCTTTTGTGCCAATTCAATGTTTGTTTTAGCTTGTTTTAGAACCTTCAATCGTTCATCAGTAATTCATTTAATGTCAGAATCATTTGGGTTAAAAGGTTCCTCGAGTTTGCCTGCTATATGTACACGCATTTGGAAGTCAATTGGTAGAGATGCCTTTCTTCCAAACATTATCACAAAAGGCGTATAAAGTGTACTTTCATGGCAAGAAGGGTTGTATGCAAAAACACAGGTATTCAGAACATCATCCCAATTGGTTTTATTCATGTTGCAAAACTTGACAATCATATTTTGCAAGGCTTGGTTAAGTCTTTCAACAAGACCATTGGCCTATAAAAATAATGTTGGCATTGAATAAAAACATAATTGTAATAACATTACTTAAATTGCTATAAGCTCTTAACCATTATTATAACCTCTCTTCCTAAAATTTGGTAACTGGAGACAACAAATTGTAAAATCTACTGTTGTTCCCTTCCCATTCCTACAAATATGAATTGTTTAATCTTTTTAATGATTAATAATACAATATACAATAATATATGGAGCTGGGCTTCCATACCTGAAAGAATAAATTCAGCACCGTTTCTCATGTTTTTGTAGTATGTTTTATGTATTTTTGTAGTTTGTATATGTGTGTAAATATTATGTAATTTTATATTTATAATAATAATAATTTATACTTACAAATATACACAGCTATTCAACGAATATATGCCAAAAGATTATATATTAATTATTAGTATGCACATGCACATTTATTATTACTTACTAGATAACACCTAACACACCTACTATAGCTATTGAAACCTCATCTGGGAGGGACGAGCAGTAGGACTCGTTATGGATGCTTATAATGACTTATAATTTTAAAAATGGCTTCACTACTACTCACAATATGCAATAATTTGGAGAAAATGATTTCATTCAGACATACAGACCTGTGGATGGTATGCTGTTGTCAGTCTGTGATCAATGCCCAATAACTCCATAAAGTGCTTGTTCAATTCATTTTTAAACACTGTGCCATTGTCAGCAGCAATAATCTTGGGCAAACCCATTCGCATAAAAATCTGCAAGGATAGAATACAGTGAATCAGATTATCAATGTGCATGGCATCGTATCTGTGTACTATAACTTAGTATAAACTTAAGCACATATACACGTGTATTGCGCTGTTTAATTTAAATGCATAGGGAAACTGTTGCTTCATCTAACAATACCTGGAAGAGTGCATTAACAACTCCAATTGCATGTTTAGAGAAGAGGGACTGCAAGAGAAGTATAGTCACACACAGTCAAGATGTATTGATTTCCTGACTTAGACTTCACAAGTGGCCCAACGAAATCAATGCCAATGTGACTTCACTGGAACCGGGTGCAGTTCTGGGGCAGTATGAATGCGTTTCCAATTCGCGTGCTGGCAGATGTCACATTTGGAAACCTGTAGTTAATAAATGAAGGTAGTCTTAATAGATTCTGTGGCAAAAAATCTAACTCCCAACGCCATATGCTACGCCAAGGCCAGATAAACCTTTCACTGATCCTGCTCAAAGTTCGCTTCACTCCCATGTGCATGCCCGGACATCAGATCCACATGACAAGCCTTCAGAATACGACGCTGCTCTTTCTTAACTCCAACAAATCTTATTTCCATTGTCTATAATAAATTACAATCCATGCATGACGTGCGGACAACACAATTGTGTACATTAGCCAAATTAAAATGAACAAACCCTGCCCTTCTTCTTCTTAAAGTACATTTCTCCACCTCTAGCTCACAACAAATTTTTGAGCCTTTCTTCGTACACATCGCTTGCGTGCTACGCTTGCACCCACAGGGTACACATTTCTTACCAAGTACTCATATGCTTCTTCTACTAGGTTCCCATTTTTGGCATCTCCCTCATCACTTGAATTAATAATCCATTTTCACATATATAGAATAAGACTAACCTCCACGTGTTCGAGGTATTTATGTGCCCGGACCAATTTTGGATTAAACGTACAAATTTGGCGTCATTTTTGGTCCGGCCGGACCACTTTTGGCCGCCAAAATTGGTCCGCCCGGACCGATTTTCCCCCGGACCAAATTTTTCGCGACGCCCCCCAACCCCTCTATATACATTGAAATGCATGCAGTGAAGACAAAGTGGCTAATCAAGTAACCTCCTAAGCCGTTGAGCCCCGGCCGGTATGCTACTATGCAGGGTAATATGGACAGGCGCGTAGTCGGGCATATAGCCCGACCTTAGCGTCTGCATAACAGAGGACGCTATGGAGCTAGCTAACCTTCTATGAAGCCTGAACAACTGGAAGTAGCGATGAAGGCAGGGACGTTTTTGCTAGCTAAAAAGCTAGGGAACCAGGGGTGTGATTGAAAAGGAAAAATGAAATAGACCTATATTAGCAGCATGTCGTCATGTTTAACTGTGTGTGCTAATATAGGTCTTTTTCATTTTTCCTTTTCAATCACACCCCTTGTTCCCTTGCTTTTTACATCACCACCGCCTTTGATTCCTATATACCACCAACCTTCTCGCATAAAGAATGTTTTTATCACTTGTGATCTAGATGAATTGTGTGAGTGGGTCAGAAATAAAAGAAGTTTTTTTATTGATAAGGATTTTACCGTTGATGGGTTACTAGAATATGAAGAACAGTGTAGCAGCAGCATGCAGTATATCATCTCGGGTTTTAGAGATTACCAACGAAGAGAGCATAATGATCACATCAAATACCAGCCAGTTTGCAGTGATTGGCAAAAGGAGAGGTGTGCTCTTCTAGGGTTGACATTCATCCGTGTGAATCACCCTCATTTGACACAGCCATCAATGATTGCTGTGTCACACTGCCCATTAGCAACAGCTAGGATTGCTGCAGATGGAAATTGTTTCTTTCAGTCTGTTTCTCTAGCTGTAACAGGATCACAGGAGTTTCATGAAGAACTGCGTCTGCTGATTACAACATACATGATCCACAAACCAAACAGATCCAGTGTTATCCTCCCTTGGATCCCCTGATGGCTCTATGGAAAGCTATATGAATCAAGGATGCAGACCCTGGGCACATGGGCTACAGAATTGGAGGTGATTGCAGCAGCATTATTGCTTAATACAACAATTTAAATATATGCCAAACACGGAGAAACATTCAAATGGCTCAAGTATTCACCACAGGAAACTAAGCTTGGCTTGCATCAAGATGAAGGCATATATATAACTAACTTCAACAAACATTTTGAAACAGTTAAAAAGATGTAACATCCATACATGTTGTGTGTCACTATCTCATTCAATGCAGCTGCTCATTCTTAATACATCAGTTTATTGATTCAAACATTTCGTGGCATACATTACATAACACCATTAAAAGCCTTGAAATGGTCCTCCGCTTTCTTACATGCCAGAAGGCCAGTGAATAGTATTCTAGATTTTCATTATTATATTTAGGAATGTGAGGGGGTTCCAAAATTCCTAGGAGAAATGGCTATGCTAAGGGATGCCTATTTTCCTTAGGGATGCTGAGTTTTCTAGGAAATGGGGGTGCCAAAATTCCTAGGAAAAATGGCTATGCTAAGGGATGCATGCCTATTTTCCTTAGGGATGCTGAGTTTCCTAGGAAAATTGGTGTGGGGGTGCCAAAATTCCTAGAGAAATGGCTATGCTAAGGGATGCCTATTTTCCTAATTGGATGCTGAGTTTCCTAGGAAAATTGGAGTGGGGGTGCCAAAATTCCTAGGAAAAATGGTACGGGGGTGAAAATTTTTCAGGGCTTCCATTTTTCCTGTGACACCGGTCAAATTGCCCGTCCACCCGCGCGTGTATATATCGGTATCTGTTCAGTGAAAGCTTAATTCGGATTTCTCAATGTCCTTCTTTACGCGGCAATTCTTGTTTTGTTTTTTGATACCACGTGTTCGAGTGGTTGCACACAACACTAGTAACTGCCCTGTGTCGGCGTTCTGTTGCGTTGTTCGAATACCTGTAATTCTCTCTCCTTACCCTCTCTTGTCCTGCTCTTTTTCTTCCCCCCCTCTCTCTCTCTCTGTGGACGTGCACACATACGCTGTATATATTGTTCCCCTCCTTTTTACACCACTTTTGCCTCCAATTTCTATATCCCACCAAGTTTCTCGTCAGAGAAAGTTTTCTTTACTTGTTTCCTCTATTTTCTTATTTACTGGCAAGTGCCCCCCCCCCCCCCCCCGCTTCAATTACCGACACGAGCAGACGCCCGCTTTTGTTTGGGATCACTGTACGGAACACGGGAGAATTCTAACTCGTCGTCTCGACTTTGGGGGTATTCCTCTCGTTTAGCTCTCCTCTTTTGTTTGCGCAATTCTAAAGATACGTAAATGTCGCCATGGAAACGGTTAAACATAGCACTCCATATTATGTAATGATTACGTTATCACTTTTATGCTTTATTCATATATCTGATACCTGAGGATGTCCTTCCACGAGATTCTAAAGCGATTGGTATAACTTGCGCTCATTAAAACCATTCCTATCCCGAGTTGAATTAGACGACGACGACGACGACGACGGAGAAGAAGAATTGGCCTGGGGACTAGGAAAAACACGAACTTTATTGTTCTCTTGAAGCAAACAGTTTGAAGACTGGAACAAAACATTTAAATGACCGTCTTTGCCTTGTGGTTCGATAGGAACAAAGAGCTAAACTATCCGTTTCTTGGTACGCGAGTTATACGCTGGTATAGCGTTTTTAAAAATGATTTCACTACCCGGGTCAATTCCTATATAGGAACTACTATCGTAGTTCCTGATAGTATAGTTATACGGTCAATTTGGAGCGTATAGTTGCTACAGCTACCGCCGGATGTCTGAAGACGGCGTCCTACGACGACATAACCTTTAGTGAGGTCAGAGTCATGCAGACTTCTTCAGCAGCACACACACGTTTTTTTTGTCAGCTGAAATGTTTCGCAACATGTTTTGCAACACACACATGCACACACCCACATATCCCACACACGCACTCAAGCATACACGTCACAGTAAACAAACGTTTCAATTGACAAATGTCTTACCACAATAACAAACATGAAACAATTAATACAACTGCCATCCCATTCTCATACATGCATGTATTCACTAATAGCTGCAGACACCAGCTCGGGTTTTACAAAGGATGGTTGCAACTGTTAAGGAGAGATGGCTGCACCACTACCCTCCTACCCTGCCTCAACCACTACTCTCCTACCCTTCCTCAACCACTGCTCCTCTGCCCTTCCCCTGGCCTCAACCACTTCTCCCCTGCCCCTGCATCAACTACTACTCTCTCTTGCCCTGTAAAGTGGTATACAGCCTTTATAGGATAAGCTCTGCTGGCCAGACCTGTAGTCTTGACACCCTTGCATGCACAGGACCCTGCAGACCTGTAGTCTTGGCACTCTAGCTTGCACAAGACCCCTGCAGACCACTCTAACACAGGACCATGCAGACCACCCTAACACAGGACCCTGCAGACCACCCTAACACAGGACCCTGCAGACCTGCCCTAACACAGGACCCTGAAGGCCTGTAGTCTTGACACCCAAACACAGGACCCTGCAGACCTGTAGTCTTGGCACCCAAAACACAGGACTCTGCAGGCAGCCTTGCACATTTGTGGTTGCATGTGGTGGGCACTCTGCATGACGCTATATATTAGATACGTATACGCACACACCGGATGCCCTTCGTGTATTGGTCCAAGGGTTTACATGTAGGCAGGAAAAGTTGCCTTGGTAACGGAAACCGGCATCATACTGATTACTATAAATGATCCCATCGCTTAATCACTGAGCATTTAATCAGTTACCAACTGACTTCAGCCAGCATTATCACCGGTACACGATTCATCATCCATCGGAGTAGGAGAAGCGATCTCGCGTGCAAAAGAGGGGGTTTATGAAAGACTAGCGGTTAAACCGAAGCGTTCCTTGGATATACGATCCTTCTGTGAAATCACTTCGCAGGTACGGATCCCTTCAGAATGTGTTGCGTGTCAGTGATACACACTTAATTGTGCCGCAGGAAAATTCGTTCACGGTCAGCTTATAAGTCTCAAACTTTTGATTGCTCGAAATTGTCAAACTGCAGCATGGCAGGGAGCGAAAAGTACAATGGGTTTTCTGAAACATGTAAGCGCTGAGGCTGGAGAACCTTTGCTGATATATTACCTGTGTGCACATAGCAATTAACACATGCACTTGCACAATGTACACATGATGTCCGTCAGACTTGGAGAAGGTCTTGCACGAGGAAAGCGAAACGGAAGGGTGGTCGTTATACAGCCGGTCACAGTTCGCCGAGGTTTGGAGGAAGAAATACCTCAACGAATCTCTCCATGTTATCAAGGTATATATATATAATTATGTACATCGATGCTTATGCGGGTAGGGGACCTAACAAAAAATAACCACTGCACGAAGTTATACTAATTCTTTCCCTTGGCAGGGATTTTTGCACTTCCCCGGAGTTCCCGCTGATGATGGTGAGTTAAATAACTACGTAATATGGTTAAATGACTCATGAACTAAACCGATACACATGGGAACGTTAATGCTTGGAGACGTCCTGCCTCAAATTCGCCCCGCGTTGTAGATAACGAAGACAGAAATTAAAAAATTATTATTGTTTAACGCCAGTTACACTTATGTGTCTGCATGCTTCATACAACGCAGTATGTTGATTTCCAAACTGTGCAAAGTAAAAAACAACCTTAAAAAAGTGACGCTGAGTACAACATGTGCAACAGTTGCATGTTTATGTGTATATCTCTTATGCACCTTTAGTTGTGGAAATGATCCACGATTTTGACCTGAGGAAAAGGTGGGACACACAATTCTCGGTCATCAATGTTCTGAAGGAACACCAATCCCATAGGGTGGTCTACTGGTGAGCCTGGGGTTCAGGCAGTGATTGGGGAGAGCGGGGAGAGGGGGGGGGGGGGGGGTGGAACCGGTATTTCTCTGCATAATCATGAAAGTACTGACAAGTATATGAATGCACATGGGTTCCCCCCTCCCCCCCCCCTCCTGCCGCCACTGGGTTCAGGGTGGTTTGATACTAAATTTAGGACCAAATGATTAAAAAGCAAAATTCTCAAGATTCTACAGCATGGTTAAACAGTGCCTAGTTTGGAAATGGTTTGTATATCTTGCACCAACAGCATGTATGAGCACATCTGACAGCAACGTTGCACACACACACACAAATACAGGTTGACCCACCTGCCTTTAGGCATGAGTACTAGGGACATAGTTCAGTACATGGCTGAGAAAAGAGACCTAGACACCAACACCACTTACATTCTGTACAGCCATGTGCCTGAAGATGTGGTGGCCACCAAACCAGGAATTGTGAGGTAGGTATGTGGCATGCGGTCTGAGCTAATTGTATCTTGTGCAGGAGCAAATTATAATTTGTCCCAAGATGGGAAGTATTTGTTTTTGTTTGTATAACTTAACCCTTGTGGGGTACAAAAGAAATGCCATAATTAGCTAGCTCAGATGCTTTGAACCACTCAGGCAAATGTATGAGGTGGTGATGCTAAACAGTGCGGCTCAAAATTTGTTAGTACTGATCCTCCAGGTATGAGGATCAACCTCTAGAGGTGTCCCTGGTTGTGTTAGGACATTGTACTAATTATACATCAAATACGGGCCATTTTGTATCATTCTTAGCAAAGCAGGTAGAATCTTTTTTTTGCTTCTTTGTTTTGGTACTACATTACTTATAGCACCCATTTAAAACACATTTTAACCCTTTGCTCCCATCATTATGTGCATCACCCATTTCCCAGGGCAGTCAGCATTCAGTCTGCTACCATCATAAGACCAGACCCAGATGATCCCGGGTCTACCAGGGTGACAATCCTCTTCCAAACAAACCTTGGTGGACGGATTCCAAACTTCCTTGTCAACCTTTGTTCCCCTCTGGCTCCACCCAAGTGGAGGAAGGACTTGTATAACTTCTATATCAGCGTCTACTCCAAAGAGAAGCAGAGTCGTGATATGGTAAGGCCACTGGGTAAATAGAAGCTGAACGTAATCTGAAGGTGATTGTTGCTACGCAGTTGGAAGCAAAGAGTTTGAAAGGGACTGAAGATTGCAAGACTTGCTCACAAAAACAAACAGCATTGGTTCCTGCATAGTAAAGAACTACCATATGGCCCAGCTTGATTCCAAGTTTGGGTACATATGATTCATCATTGAATATGCATTGCATTATATATATATACGTTCGTGCTTGGGTTTAGACCAGTATATATGTACGTATATGTGTGTCATAGTGAGATTGCATTTTACACAGTTTAGCACATGCATGAATTTGAGACTGGGAATAACATGCATAGAGCTGGTGAGCGTTGTGGAGGAATGCACACAAATCTTCAGTTGGCATACTGCCCAGTGTCTCTTCAGTTGGCATACTGCCCTAAGGGTTTCTAAACATTTGGCAACAACAAACGTGTACTTACTTCATACGTAAGTCTACATGTACATGGGTGGTACTTGGTATGGAAAAAAAATGCTTTGTGTCTGCACAGGTCCGTTATTCAGCATGCTTCTGTTGGACCACTGCACATACAGGCATTTCAGTTGTGATATTAACTGATACTCAACGCCAAGATGAGCACAGCAAATTAAAAAAATTAAAAAAACAGACTGTGCAGACTGCATCAGAATGTGGGAATAAAAACCAATCCTTGACTTGAGGTTCATTTTGCTGCAGAGTTATTTTGTTAAACAACTTCTAATCTCAACCATAGAAATTTGAACACTACATCCCTTAATCGAAAATTGACAATTCCACACTACTACAGGCAACCATATAAACCTTAACTGCAGAGGATGACGCTCACTAACAGCTGCTAAGTGAGCATGTGGACCTGTTCTACATTTGGTACGTCCCAGCCATGACTTGTCCAAAGAGATGGCTGTCCAGGGGAACATATTTCCTGTCAGTAACTTCTAGAATGTAGAGGGGGTCTGCCACTTTGCTAATCTCGAAGCCTTCACTCTTAAAACGATTCTTCTGAATTTTGTAAGTTCCTGTCATGTCAACACTCGACACAAGGCGGATAAAAATAGGCACTGCGTAGCGAGGTAGTTCTAAAAATAGCTTCTGTGCCAATGTGGACATGTCTATTGCCGCCTGGTCACAAGCAATGGCTGCCATTCCAGCCCTCCCCTCGTTCCCTGGTACCTCCACACCATAGACACAGACATCACGATGCTCCAATGCCTTCATCACAACAGACTCCACCTCAGTTGTGGAGACGTTTTCGCCTTTCCACCTGAAGTTGTCGCCAGTTCGGTCACAGAAGTACATGTACCTTCCCTCATCCATTCTCATTATGTCTCCGGACAGAAAATATGCATCACCCTGCACAAAGACGTTGCGCAAAATCTTCTTCTCGGAGGCCTCGGGATTGGTGTATCCATCAAAGTTGCGCATAGGATTCGACTCATCGATCTTGGCAACAATTTCTGCAGGTTCGTTGTAATCAGACTGCACACAAAATCCGTTGCTGTCTCTAACATACTCATTAGTTTCAGGATCCACCTTGAGAAGTGCAATAGCACCAGTCAGCTGCAATAGGATTGGAAATGCACCCACTGCGCCCTCTTTGTTATCCAGATTGGCCATAGACACAATCCCTTCCGTTGCTCCATAAAACTCTCCTACTCGTCCTATGTTGAACCGTGTTTTGAAGGCACCCCATATATTTGGCCTCAGGCCATTCCCTATTGCCAGCCTGACACTGTGCCTCGTATCATTTGGTGTCGGCGGCTGTGCCAGCAAATATCGACAGATTTCTCCAACATAATAAATCACCTGTAATCAGATAATTGGAACAATAGAAAGATTACATGAAACACAATAACTCACAGTACACCTGTGCTTGTGGCAATCAGCCCAGAAGTGGGTAGCTGAGAACTTCTTTCGGAGTACAAACGTGCACCCTATCAGGAGCATGGTGCCGACAGCAAGCATGCCTCCTGTAGAGTGGTACACTGGTAGTGCACAGTAGATGACATCATCAGCTTTGACATCAAAGCACACACCTTGCCCCCAGGATGTGTAGAAGAACCTGAAGAATTTGATAATGTGTAAAATCAGTGGGAGAAAAAATTTTGTCTTAAAAAAAAAAAAAAAAAGCCGGTCACCTCCTGTGTTTGATTACACTAGCCTTTGGAAGCCCTGTGGTTCCCGAGGTGTAGATGAAACACAGCTTGTCTGTTAAAAAAGACATAAATCAATGCTTAATTTCAATAAGATACAGTCAGTCACGTACAAATAAAGTGTCTAAAAATGAACAGTGCAAAATGCATACCTTCAAATGACTTATTGTTCAGTGGTGGAGGGGGGCTTGGTACACTACTGAGCAACTCAGCTTGCATACTCTTCACCTGAGGGAGACATGACTCTCCCCTCACACTATAGCACCCACAACTTGTGTTCTTCTCATCCAGCTTGGAGGTTATGTCACCAAGAGCTTCACCCAGTGCACTACTGAAGACAATCGCGCAGGCATCTGATATCTTGATGGAGTGCACCAGGGAGTTTTGCTTGAGGTTATAGTTCACAAAGGCAGAGACCACACCTATTTTTGCCAGGCCTAGCCATGTTCCCACGTACTCGGGACAGTTCTCCATATACAGGGCCACCACATCACCTTTCCTCAGACCCAGGCCCAGGAAGTAGTTGGCCACTCTGTTGGCGTACTCATCGAGTTGCTGGAATGTCCAACGCTCCTCCTCAAATATGATGGCCACCTTGTCAGCGTACTTGTGCGCAGTCTCTTCAAACAGGTCAGGTAGTATCACCTTGTTGTTGGCGTGGCGGCGCGTAGCGGAGATGATAGATGCTACCGCACGGAATAATCTGTGTGTGTGTGTGTGCAATATCAACAGTGGGCAAATATGAAATTTTACATGACAGGGCCTATATCTTGCTTAGCAGCTAAGGGAGTGGAACAACACTTAATTGGGTCAAGACACGCATATATGGACTGTTATAATTTCGTCAAATCAAATCATAGTTTACCATCCGGCTTGATACCGTCCGAATTCGGTATTATCCTATTGTTATGCTGTGACTGTCACCGCAGTATCCTTGCAGCCTTGTATTGGTCTGTATTATCCGGCTCAATATTATCCAATCATAAAGCCGCTTGCAACCGACGAACGGATAGAGCAGATAGTAAACCTAACTGACTCCCCACAGTTAGGACATTAGGTCTCGTCCCCATTCCAGAGCTCCAGACTAGCTACTGTGTGTCCTAATTACTGCAAGGCTATGAAATGTAGCTTAACCACACCCATACTGTACTAGATATGCTCAAGGACATAGAATAAAACCTTCAGGGACTATAACCATACAAAAAGTTTATCTTTGCTGCTATTTCCTATGCTGGAAAAACTGGATCGAGTCTATAAAGGTAAATCAATCATTGAATCGGTTTGCTTCCTATTTGCCATCCCTGGAGTGGACTCATTTCTGAGTCAGCAGGGCCTTTGTCAAGACCCACTGGAAATATTCTTTGGTTGCCAGCGGGCAAAGAAGAGGGTTGCAATAAACCCAAACGTTGTAGAATGCACAAGCATGCAAGAGTTATAAACTCATTTTGCCATCTTGCTGGTAATGGAAACTGTCGGGGGTGGTGATGTTGAGATGCCCAATGAAAGTGTGGAGGCACTTCCAAAACGACATTGTTCCAGAACAAAGGTTCACCATACTGAAACCAAAGTAATTTCAGCATCATCTGGTAGGAATAGCTGCATGGCAGTGTTTTAAATGAATCCATTTTTTTGTACCTATATAGGAGATAATGAAATTTTGATGCAAGCCTTAAAGGCAATGCAAGCAGACAGTGCTTTTTCTCTTACTTCAGAAAATTGTGCTCTTCTGATTGCTGCTAAACTGTCTGTACGGATTCCACACCATGTATCACAAGTAGAAGCTTTTGAGCAGAATGTCTGTAAGCTTTTCAAAAACTGGTTGCATCACTGGCAGAACTAAGAATGCTGTGATGTGGATTAAGTGTCATACCTTGCGCACATCAGACGGGTTTCTTGAAGTATGGAATTTCAACGCAGCATTCAATGCAATCCCTCGCCAATGTTTTGTCAATATATAGGCCATCAAATCTTTAAAGGTATTACTAAAGCCACATTTATGCCATTGAATATGTGTACACCATGCAATGCCCAGTTCTGATGACCTTGCTTGTGCAGAAACAAATGAGATTTGCCATGCAGCTGGATATATACCCAAAGCACTTAATTTACCCCCCCCCTCCCCCTCCAAAATCGGAAAATAAAAGCCTCTGGTGTGTAAACTATCATATCTCTGTAAGACTTGAACATTTTCAACATTTTTGGAAAGAAAATGGGTACTCCTATAGCCTAAATGATTTTGAATAAAGGCATGCAGACATGTTGACGGTTACGAAGGGGATATACGCACGCTTGAACACAAGATATTTCTTGTGGCCCAGGGGATACGCAAGTTTAAAACTTGTGCCATTTTTTTCGTGGGGGGGGGGGGGGGGGGGGGTTGGGGGGAAGAGGGAGGAGGGGTTATATTCTCTGTTTATTCATTTATTTTCTGTTCAAAAGCGTTACGTTCATCTTCTTCAGCTTACCTATTTAGACTCTCTATGCTTACACGCATGCGTTGCGCCGGAGAGCTGCCCATAATAATTAGCCGCACCAACTTTTGACCCAGTGTGCTGGGCATGCCCCCCTAGTCTCAGCCCCAGACCCATTTGCAGCAGCGGATGGATTACATCACCATTATGTGAAACAGGGTCTGGTATCTAATGCCACTTTTCATGACCACCACACCTGGAATTAGTCGTCTCCAATCAGATTGATTATTGATATCTTAACAGGTTATCCCTCATAGTAGACAGCTGCTCAGCTGACCTCTTGGCCATGACTTTATTGTTAATATTGTTGGTCCACGTAAAGTGGCATTGGGCTATTTCATTATTTAACCATACACTCATACGGATGACAATAATTACAAACGTAACCCCCCCCCCCCCCCCCCCCCCTTTGGAGACAGTATACAAACCCCCCCCCCCCCCCCCTGGACAAGCGTTTGTTATATCTACATCCCCCGGGACTGGCTTTTAAATACCCCCGGACAAGCTTCTATTTGGTTATATCTCCCTTGAACAAGCTTATGTTATCCCTGGGATGGGCATTTATACTTCCACTCCCTGGCACATATTTCCAACGTCATGTTTCCAAACACCCTTCCCTCCCCTCCTCCTCCCCCCCGGACACCATTTATTGTCATCTGTAGGGTTGTATGGCTAAATAATGGAGTAGCCGATCTGCTGCTGTGAATGGGTCTGGGGCCGAGATTACCTGCCCCTCCTCCTCCCCCCTTAGCCCGCCAGTGTCCTAACCAGAGATAATATATAGAGGGATTGGCAACGCGTCACGTGAGCCATAGATATTTGCAATTTTATGTGCGCCATCCGACCTGCTGTGAATCACACGCACATCGAAGTGTGAAAGGGGTACGAGAATTCGCTGGCGTTTTGGAACAAAGATGGATAAGCACGTTTCACTGTAGTACGCAAGCAGGTTATTGTATATGTGTATTTTAACAAGTTTTTCAGGATCGAGAGTTCTCCGCGTCATTTTATTTTTGTCCAAGTTCAGTGAAAATTTCCAACGTTGGGTGCGCTCTTTTTTGTGGGACAGTATCTAGTGAATCGACGGGTTGTTCTTTCTGAAATCCGTTACCCCAACTTAAAAATGGTTGTATTTTAGCGTGCCATTCTTGTTTTGCCAATAACGCGCTCAGAACCACCCGTATAACATATCGAGTATGCAAATCTTGTGGGACAGTGTAGTCATTGCTAAGCAAGCTGGTACTATAAAACCTATACTGGCTTGTAGCACATTCCTTACATTTTAGCGTCCAAGTATAGTGATGTGCACCACGCGTTTGGTTGACAACCTGCATTTTTTCGAAGGGAATGTGAATTTATTCGCAAAAGAACGGCGAGCGCCCAAGCCTCGCGAGAATAGTCTGTTTCTTGATCGTTGAGTACTACGACTAGCCTGCTCTATCACCGTTGACAAGAGTGTGTTGTTCCCTTCTTGAATGTGTATAAAAGTTTAGCATGCAACCACTACTGCTTAAAAGTCCAATTGGTTTCAAACGATCCTACTCTACTCCTCACACCCATCTCGAATGTAACCTTAAAATACCCCCTACACAATCCCATTTGTCATCTGTGGTGAGGGGATGGGATTTATTGTTGCTTGGAAGAGTGTGTGTGTGTGGGGGGGGTGGGGGGGGGGGGGGGGGGGGACAAAGGGATTCAACAGGAGCAGTTGTGATGTAATGGAATGGGTTCAGGAGCTGGTGCACTGTGAAGGGGGTCTGGATCGAGTGGAATTTGAATAAATGCATGGCTGCACAAAAGGAAAAACAGTCCTGTGACTATCATCTTCCCTCCTCCCACTCTTTACTGTAACTATAAATACCGCCAAATTAGAAACCCCCCCCCCCCCCCCCCCCAACACCTCCACATGCCCAAACCCCACTTCTTTTACTGGAACAGGCCATTACATGTTAGTAAGGTTCACAGTGCGCCAAATTATGGTGGCTCTGTATCAATGCAATTAGTGCTGCATGGTCGTGAAGCCTCCAGGATATAAACATGACTTTTGTAACTTGTAAGTGAGCAAGGACTAAGCTAGTAAACCATATCACCCAAAGGCCAATCCATTCCTATAGGATTATAGTTGATTGAGGAATAAAGCAAAACTGGTTGTCAGATCAGTGGACTTATGTCTAGCTTTTCATACTCAAAGTGCCTGTACAAGGTTGCCTGGAAACATAGGGGAACAGGAAATTTCTATGGATTCACGTGCGGATGGCACGCGTTAATTAGCGTTAAGTGAACTTGTTGCCAATCCCTCTATATATTATCTCTGTCCTAACCAATCCGACCTCTTTGTACATTCGCACCATCACCTCTTAGAGATGTCTAATGTCTAGGCATCGCGTTTTTGTGCTGTGTGCGCGCAGGAGACATACCGTATATCCCTGGGCGCGGTCTTCACCACCACTTTCAAGAACTTGACTCCCCCAAGGCGCCAAAGTCCGTAAAGGGCGACGGCTGACAACGCCCACAGAGGAACGCCAGAGAAATACAACAGGCAGGTTAGGCCCAAGGCAATAAGAAGACCCTTAACCTTCACCCCAGCCATCGTGACACTTGAAACTAAGCTACACAGCCAAATATTTATAAACTAAATAATAAAAATAAACGCATTCATTTGTACGCAGGGCCGTAGCATCCAGTCCGGCCGGTCAGGCCATGGCCGGACCGGTTTTAGCCAGAACATTAATGATTATTATAATTATGAAACGATCGACAACGATGAACCTGCAATCGTCTCATGCTGGAATGACTTTGGCATGCGACTGGTAGCAATAATACAATGTGTAACGAATATTTATCGCCCACAATATATGTATACCCATGCGCGTAACACACATGCTTAACGTGTAACACAGTGACACGAACTTTCTGAGTAGTTTTTGTAAGTTTTACGTATCAAAAAAGCGTTGGCTCCTGGGGCTCCCATCTAGACCCCGATGGAAGAGCTATCAGCGCTCCCCCATACCCCCTGGGCCTCCCCGGGACTTTCTACATATTCACGTGGCCGGACCGGTTCTTTTATCGATGCTACGGCCCTGGTACGTGGCCATACATGTACATGTATGGCACTGCAGGCACGGCCGCTTGGAATTCAGTTTTTTATTTTATTTTTAAACAGTTAGCGTTCATGTATTAGAGTGGAATCATCAGATAACATGCACTCCGTCACTACGGTGGCCCGGTAGGTCGCGGGTACGAGCAGCGGTTTGAGAGCAAAAATGAGTACGAGCAACGGTCTGAGAGCAAAATTGCGTACGGTCCGAGAGCAAAATTGCGTACGGTCCGAGAGCAAAATTGCGTACGGTCCGAGAGCAAAATTGCGTACGGTCTGAGAGCAAAATTGCGTACGGTCTGAGAGCAAAATTGCGTATGGTCCGAGAGCAAAAACGCGCAGGAGCTGAGAGCAAAAATGCGTACGAGCTGAGAGCAGTTGTTTACATTGGATTTAGGCATTACGCCATTTGTTTTTTTTTTCTTTAAAAAAATGGCTTCCAGATGCATAGCTAGCGTCACCCGTTTGTAACTTTTCCAAGGGCTGTTAACATCCTGAGGCAGCGCAAGGCAGCTATTCTCGATCCCTGATTGCGCACCGGTGTGTAACTGTTTGGTGTGTGTGTGTGTGTGTGTGTGTGTGTGTGTGTGTGTGTGTGTGTGTGTGTGCGTGTGTGTGTGTGTGTGTGTGTGTGTGTGTGTGTGTGCAATTCCTTTACATCGTGATGTGTATCTCTTTATTTGTCATACACTGGCACTAAGTCGGCTGACTGAAGTGTGTGTGTGTGTGTGTGTGTGTGTGTGTGTGTGTGTGTGTGTGTGTGTGTGTGTGTGTGTGTGTGTGTGTGTGTGGTTTGTCTGCATCATGCATGTCTATGTTCTGGGCGTTAAAGAAGGGAAATTTACTTTTAAATCATGCATACTTTCATTTATTGTTTTGTCCCACTATTAATTGGGCCAAGGATCTTGTAACACTCAAGATTGAGATACTAGTAATCGGCTTCAACTGCCCAGAACTCTCTAAGTTGCTGACATGTTGTCCCTCTCTCTCTCATTGCGTTGTTGCAGCTTTGATTGCCTCCCTGTCATTCTCAGGCTTGGGCAGTGCTGTTAACAGTAGGCGACGGCAGTGTTCAACACCAAGGTCTCCCTCTCCAATGCCATCTCTGCTCTGGACCCTCCCATTTCCCAGAGGGTCAAATGATAATGATATAAGCTTAACATTTCCACATCTTGTTGGAGTCTTCCTCCCCAGCCAACAGAGCTTACTTTCTGTCAGTAGCAGTTAGCTCCTCATGCTTCCTCTTGGCTACCGGTGGTCGCTTCCCCTGGTTTGGGTTTGTACCTGGATTCCAATGAGTACCAGATGGCCATTGGTGGTGGCTTGAGTTGGATATCTATGTGCCAATACTGCTCTCAACCCTTTTGGTCACCAGAAGGGGAAGGGACCACCGGTAGCCAAGAGGAAGCATGAGGAGCTAACTGCTACTGACAGAAGGTAAGTTCTGTTGGAGACTCCAACAAGATGTGGAAATGTTGAGCTTATATCATTATCATTCCTGACAAGACCCTCTGGGGAATGGGAGAGTCCAGAGCAGAGATGGCATTGGAGAGGGAGACCTTGGTGTTGAACATTGCCGTCGCCTACTGTTAACAGCACTGCCCAAGCCTGAGAATGACAGGGAGGCAATCCAAGCTGCAACAACGCAATGAGAGAGAGAGGGACAACATGTCAGCAACTTAGAGAGTTCTGGGCGGTTGAAGCCGATTACTAGTATCTCAATCTTGAGTGTTACAAGATCCTTGGCCCAATTAATAGTGGGGCAAAACAATAAATGAAAGTATGCATGATTTAAAAGTAAATTTCCCTTCTTTAACGCCCAGAACATACACATGCATGATGCAGACAAACCACACACACACACACACACACACACACACACACACACACATACACACACACACACACACACACACACACACACACACACACACACACACACACACACACACACACACACACACACACACACACTTCAGTCAGCCGACTTAGTGCACAGTAAATAAGATAAGACCACAGCTGTCCGTGCTTTTGGTAAATCTCCCAAGACTGCTCTTAACTGTACCAGTGTATGACAAATAAAGAGATACACATCACGATGTAAAGGAATTGCACACACACACACACACACACACACACACACACACACACACACACACGCGCGCGCACACACACACACACACACACAACACACACACACACACACACACACACACACACACACACACACACACACACACACACACACACACACGCACGCGCGCGCGCGCACACACACACCAAACAGTTACACACCGGTGCGCAATCAGGGATCGAGAATAGCTGCCTTGCGCTGCCTCAGGATGTTAACAGCCCTTGGAAAAGTTACAAACGGGTGACCTAGCGATGCATCTGGAAGCCATTTTTTTAAAGAAAAAAAACAAATGGCGTAATGCCTAAATCCAATGTAAACAACTGCTCTCAGCTCGTACGCATTTTTGCTCTCAGCTCCTGCGCGTTTTTGCTCTCGGACCATACGCAATTTTGCTCTCAGACCGTACGCAATTTTGCTCTCAGACCGTACGCAATTTTGCTCTCGGACCATACGCAATTTTGCTCTCGGACCGTACGCAATTTTGCTCTCGGACCGTACGCAATTTTGCTCTCAGACCGTTGCTCGTACATGTACTCATTTTTGCTCTCAAACCGCTGCTCGTACCCGCGACCTACCGGGCCACCGTACCGTCACACACACACACACACACACACACACACACACACACACACACACACACACACACACACACAAGTACACCACACAAAACTCGGTAAGCACTACACAGAGGCGTAGGAACGTATTTAAAAGTGGGGGGGCTGAAGTGAACTTGATAAAGTGGGCGTGGTCATTTATGTGCCATGACGTAATATTACGTCATGGCCCGCGAGACTAACAAACCGTGTATAGTCGCATGGCCGTAGACAACGTTTTTTTTTTTGGGGGGGGGGGGGGCTATAAAAACTGGGGGTGCGTGCAGTAGGGGGCGTGCCCCCTCCTACCCCCAGATAGGGGGTTTGGGGGAGCGCTGTTAATGCAAGCTCTCCCAACGGGGTCTGGGGCGAAGCCCCAGCCGCTTTAACCTTTTCCTTATTTGTTGTTAGCAAAAACTTGACATTAAATGCAGAAATTGACCCGGCTCTATACGGTATAGCAACGAATGCTAATGCTATATATTTTAGTTAGTTGACCTTTTCAAAAATCACTTGCCGCCGCGGAGATTTTTTGATCAGCTTTGTCATTTCTTCGCCGGATAGTGTCTAATGTATCACGAAGGATTACATTTGCCTTTACTGCGTCTTGAACAGCTAAGTTCTGAGCATGGCCATAGCAATGGGTATACAAAGCTCTATGCTCTTTTCGAAGTATAGTAGTTGATACACCTGTTTTACAGCCTGCCATTGAACTAGCCCCATCGTAGCACTGTCCACTACAATTTTGAAGTGAAAGGGATAACCTCAGCAAAATGTCTTCTATTGTTTGGATGATGCTTTCTGCAGAGATAGAGTCCATGCTGTGGACTATACTCTACTCACGATCGACCGCTATCAATGATTGCAGCTGTAAGTAGTTAATTCTAATTATACGAGATACGGTTAACATTTTAATATTTTCTCTCAAGGAAAATTTTGGGGGGCTCAAGCCCCTCCAAGCCCTTCCTTGTCTACGGCCTTGATATTATTATTACGTGCCTGTTACTATCTTTCGCTTTGTCGCCATGAAGCACGTGTCACATGTACATATACTGCAATAATTAATTATTCATAACTCAATAATAAAAGTGGGGGGGGGCTTAGCCCCCACACATTAAAAAGTGGGAGGGCTATAGTCCCCCCAGCCCCCCCCCCCCTTCCTACGCCTATGCTACACTGCCGATCCTGCTTCCTTGGAGAAAACATTGACATAGAAGTTGTACAGGCTGTCTCTCCACTGGCCTGGGGTCTTGGCAGAAAACGCATTGACAATGAACTTTGGTATCAGCCCCTTGGCATCGTTCTGGAGGAGGATGGTCATTCTCGTTGACCCAGGGTCAGCAGGGTCAGGCCGAATGATGGACGCAGACGGAATGGTTGCAGCTCTGTAAAATTTTAAGTCAAGACACGCAGATATGTCTTCTGTTACTGACCTTACAACGCCAAATTTGTGAGGGACAATGTCTGGAGCATTGGTGTACAGGATGTACGTGGTGTTTGTGCTTTCATCTCTTCTCTCAGAGATGTACTGGACCAGGTCCCTTTTTAGCACTGGTGGCGGCATGGACACCACCCTGTGTGGTTGTGTGTGTGTGTGGTTGTGTGTGTGTGTGTGTGTGTGTGTGTGTGTGTGTGTGTGTGTGTGTGTGTGTGTGTGTGTGTGTGTGTGTGTGTGTGTGTGTGTGTGTGTGTGTGTGTGTGTGTGTGTGTGTGTGTGTGTGTGTGTGTGTGTGTGTGTGTGTGTGTGTGTGTGTGTGTGTGTGTGTGTGTGTGTGTGTGTGTGTGTGTGTGAGCGAAAAGTACAATGGGTTTTCTGAAACATGTAAGCGCTGAGGCTGGAGAACCTTTGCTGATATATTGCCTGTGTGCACATAGCAATTAACACATGCACACATGCACTTGCACATGATGTCTGTCAGACTTGGAGAAGGTCTTGCACGAGGAAAGCGAAACGGAAGGGTGGTCGTTATACAGCTGGTCACAGTTCGCCAAGGTTTGGAGGAAGAAATACCTCAACGAATCTCTCCATGTTATCAAGGTATGTATAATTATGTACATCGATGCTTATGCGGATAGGGGACCTAACAGTCTTTCCCTTGGCAGGGATTTTTGCACTTCCCCGGAGTTCCCGCTGATGATGGTGAGTTAAATCATAGACTATAGACTACGTACTATGGTTAAATGACTCATGAACTAAACCGATACATGGGAACGCTAATGCTTGGAGACGTCCTGCCTCAAATTCGCCCCGTGGTGTAGATAACGAAGACTGAAATAAAAAAATTTAAAAATTTTTATTATTTAACGCCAGTTACACTTATGTGTCTGAATGCTTCATACAACGCAGTATGTTGATTTCCAAACTGTGCAAAGTAAAAAACAACCTTAAAAAAGTGACGCTGAGTACAACCTGTGCACCATATGCATGTTTATGTGTATATCTCTTATGCACCTTTAGTTGTGGAAATGATCCACAATTTTGACCTGAGGAAAAGGTGGGACACACAATTCTCGGTCATCAATGTCCTGGAGGAACACCAATCCCATAGGGTGGTATACTGGTGAGCCTGGGGTTCAGGCAGTGATTGGGGGGGTGGGGAGGGGGGAGGGGGGGGGGGGAACCAGTATTTCTCTGCATAATCATGAAAGTACTGACAAGTATATGAATGCACATGGGTCCCCCCCCCCCCCCCCCCTCCTGCCGCCACTGGGTTCAGGGTGGTTAGATACTAAATTTAGGACCAAATGATTAAAAAGCAAAATTCTCAAGATTCTACAGCATGGTTAAACAGTGCCTAGTTTGGAAATGGTTTGTATATCACCAACAGTATGTATGAGCACATCTGACAGCAACATTACACACACACACACACAAATACAGGTTGACCCACCTGTCTTTAGGCATGAGTACTAGGGACATAGTTCAGTACATGGCTGAGAAAAGAGACCTAGACACCAACACCACTTACATTCTGTACAGCCATGTGCCTGAAGATGTGGTGGCCACCAAACCAGGAATTGTGAGGTAGGTATGTGGCATGCGGTCTGAGCTAATTGTATCTTGTGCAGGAGCAAATTATAATTTGTCCCAAGATGGGAAGTATTTGTTTTTGTTTGTATAACTTAACCCTTGTGGGGTACAAAAGAAATGCCATAATTAGCTAGCTCAGATGCTTTGAACCACTCAGGCAAATGTATGAGGTGGTGATGCTAAACAGTGCGGCTCAAAATTTGTTAGTACCGATCCTCCAGGTATGAGGATCAACCTCTAGAGGTGTCCCTGGTTGTGTCAGGACATTGTACTAATTATACATCAAATACTGGCCATTTTGTATTATTCTTAGCAAAGCATAACTGCATCAGAATGTGGGAATAAAACCAATCCTTGATTTGAGGTTCATTTTGCTGCAGTTATTTTGTTAAACTACTTCTAATCTCGACCATAGAAATTTGAACACTACATCCCTTAATTGAAAATTGACAATTCCACACTACTACAGGCAACCATATAACTCATAACTGCAGAGGATGACGTTCATAACAGCTGCTAAGTGAGCATTTGGACCTGTTTTACATTTGATACGTCCCAGCCATGACTTGTCCAAAGAGATGGCTGTCCAGGGGAACATATTTCCTGTCAGTAACTTCTAGAATGTAGAGGGGGTCTGCCACTTTGCTAATCTCGAAGCCTTCACTCCTAAAACGATTCTTCTGAATTTTGTAAGTTCCTGTCATGTCAACACTCGACACAAGGCGGATAAAAATAGGCACTGCGTAACGAGGTAGTTCTAAAAATAGCTTCTGTGCCAATGTGGACATGTCTATTGCCGCCTGGTCACAAGCAATGGCCGCCATTCCAGCCCTCCCCTCGTTCCCTGGTACCTCCACACCATAGACACAGACATCACGATGCTCCAATGCCTTCATCACAACAGACTCCACCTCAGTTGTGGAAACGTTTTCGCCTTTCCACCTGAAGGTGTCGCCAGTTCGGTCACAGAAGTACATGTACCTTCCCTCATCCATTCTCATTATGTCTCCAGACAGAAAATATGCATCACCCTGCACAAAGACGTTGCGCAAAATCTTCCTCTCGGAGGCCTCGGGATTGGTGTATCCATCAAAGTTGCGCATAGGATTCGACTCATCGATCTTGGCAACAATTTCTGCAGGTTCGTTGTAATCAGACTGCACACAAAATCCGTTGCTGTCTCTAACATACTCATTAGTTTCAGGATCCACCTTGAGAAGTGCAATAACACCAGTCAGCTGCAATAGGATTGGAAATGCACCCACTGCGCCCTCTTTGTTATCCAGATTGGCCATAGACACAATCCCTTCCGTTGCTCCATAAAACTCTCCTACTCGTCCTATGTTGAACCGGGTTTTGAAGACGCTCCATATATTTGGCCTCAGGCCATTCCCTGTTGCCAGCCTGACACTGTGCCTCGTATCATTTGGTGCCGGTGGCTGTGCCAGCAAATATCGACAGATTTCTCCAACATAATAAATCACCTGCAATCAGATAATTGGAACAATAGAAAGATTACATAAACACAATAACTCACAGTACACCTGTGCTTGTGGCAATCAGCCCAGAAGTGGGTAGCTGAGAACTTCTTTCGGAGTACAAACGTGCACCCTCTCAAGAGCATGCTGCCGACAGCAAGCATGCCTCCTGAAGAGTGGTACATTGGTAGAGCACAGTAGAGGACATCATCAGCTTTGATATCAAAGCACACACCTTGCCCCCAGGATGTGTAGAAGAACCTGAAGAATTTGATAATGTGTAAAATCAGTGGGAGAAAAAATTTTGTCTTAAAAAAAAAAAAAAAAAAAAAAAAGCCGGTCACCTCCTGTGTTTGATTACAGTAGCCTTTGGAAGCCCTGTGGTTCCCGAGGTGTAGATGAAACACAGCTTGTCTGTTAAAAAAAACATAAATCAATGCTCTAATTTATAAAACTCAATAAGATACAGTCAGTCACGTGCAAATAAAAATGAACAGTGCAAATTGCGTACCTTCAAATGACTTATTGTTCAGTGGTGGAGGGGGGCTTGGTACACTACTGAGCAACTCAGCCTGCATACTCTTCACCTGAGGGAGACATGACTCTCCCCTCACACTATAGCACCCACACCTTGTGTTCTTCTCATCCAGCTTGGAGGTTATGTCACCAAGAGCGTCACCTAGTACACTACTGAAGACAATCGCGCAGGCATCTGATATCTTGATGGAGTGCACCAGGGAGTTTTGCTTGAGGTTATAGTTGATAAAGGCAGAGACCACACCTATTTTTGCCAGGCCTAGCCATGTTCCCACGTACTCGGGACAGTTCTCCATATACAGAGCCACCACATCACCTTTCCTCAGGCCCAGGCCCAGGAAGTAGTTGGCCACTCTATTGGCGTACTCATCGAGTTGCTGGAAAGTCCAACGCTCCTCCTCAAAAATGATGGCCACCTTGTCAGCGTACTTGTGCGCAGTCTCTTCAAACAGGTCAGGTAGTATCACGTTGTTCTTTGCATGGCAGCGCATAGCGGAGAAGATAGGTGCCGTCACACGGAAAAATCTGTGTGTGTGCAATATCAACAGTGAGCAATATGAAATTTTACATGACAGGGCCTATATCTTGCTTAGCAGCTAAGGGAGAGGAACAACATTTAATGGAACAACATTTAATCGGGTCAAGACACACATATATGTACTATTATAATTTCATCAAATCAAATCGTAGTTTACGATCGATATTATCCAGCTTGATACTGTCCGAATTCGGTATTATCCTATTGTTATGCTGTGACTGTCACCACAGTTTCTTAGCAGCCTTGTATTGGTCTGTATTATCCGGCTCAATAATATTTGATCATAAAGCCGCAACCGCTGAACAAATTGTATACCTAACTCCCATGGGTGATTCATTTAGGACATTAGGTCACGTCCCCATTCCAGAGCTCAAGACTAGCTACTGCAAGGCTATGAAATGTAGCTTAACCACACCCATACTGTACTAGATACGCTCAAGGACATAGAATAAAACCTTCAGGGACTATAACCATACAAAAAGTTTATCTTTGCTGCTATTTCCTATGCTGGAAAAACTGGTTCGAGTCTAAAAAGGTAAATCATTCATTGAATCGGTTCATTTCCTATTCACCGTCCCTGGAGTGGACTCATTTCAAGAGTCAGCAGTGCCTTTGTCAATACCCACTGCAACGGTTCTTTGGTTGCCAGCGGCAAAGAGGTGGGGTTCACGGCAGAGTTCTCAAAGAATGCTCAAGCATACAATAGTTATAAATCCATTTTGCCATGTTGTTGGTAATGGCAACTGATATTGAAGTGATGTTGAGATGCCCGATGAAAGTGTGGAGCCGCTTCCAAAATGCCGTTGTTCCAGATGAAAGGTTCACCATACTGAAACCAAAGTAGCCTCAGCACCATCTGGTAGGAATAGCTTTTTTTTTTGTACCCATATAGGGGATAATGGAATTTTGATGCAGACCATAAAGGCAGACAGTGCTTTTTCTCTTACTTCAGAAAATTGTGCTCTAGTGCTATGTTGAATGAAGAAATTCCATAAAACCAGTTGCATCACTGGCAGAACTAAGAATGCTGTGATGTGGACTAAGTATCACACCTTGCACACATCAGCAAATCATATTTGTTTCTGCACAAGAAATGTCATAAGAACTGGGCATTGCATTGTGTACACCTATATTCAATGGCATAAATGTGGCTTTAATAATATCTTTGACGATGTGATGGCCTATTTATTGACAAAACATTGGTGAGAGCAGAAACTCTGCAGTGAGATAAAAAATGAACCTGAAGCAGAGTGAAAATGTTCTCTTCTTATGGTCAATAATTGGTACTGGCTGGGAAGAAGAGTATTGCACTTACCTCTTCAGCATGGTTATTGACGTGTGAGTTTGCATTTGAAGTTTCCTCACAAGCCACAGTGTGGATAAAACGATACAAAGAAAGGCCAAGGCATTTAGATGATAAGTGGTTATATAAATGTCATCATCTTATACAACTTGTATGGATTCTAGATCTCGCATGGCATTAATTGGGTGTTAATTACATCATCTCTGGTTACAGTTTGTATAACCAATGTCTGGCTCGCGTGCAGCAGCGAGTGTGGGACTGGTACTGGCCTAGATAAGCCAGTGGCGTCCGCATGGGAAGGGGGGGGGGGGGGGGGGGGGGGGGGGAATTTGGGGCAGATGCCCCACCCCCGCTATATGGCGTCCCCTTCCCGCTTTATGGCGCCTCCACACACACACACTCACAAACACACGCACAATCCTCGTCGATTAATTAAGCGCCTCTGTCGCCAGTTACATTCGTGTGAAGTTACCGCCCGTATTACATCATTCAAAATATATCGTTGGTTTCGAATACAATATCGAACACAAAACGAAAGCTAAGCTGGGCTGAGAATCGAAAAGCTAAGTTGCAACGTCAACTGCATTCAAGCTCGCAATCCGTTGCATCGATAAAGTATAGTAGTATTGGGCTATTCCAGTTTAAAATCGTACATGGGTACTGATGACATACTCTGCATACCTCCGGATAACTACTAGTATTCTAAGATTACTAGCTATTATCCGGTGGTATGCAGATTAGTCATCTGTACCCATGTACGATTTTAAACTGGAATAGCCCATTTTGCACCATCGAGCTCGAGCGAGACTATTTCTCCCAGGTCATCATGGAGCGCGCAATACGTACCCAAATAAATATTCCCTTGTTCTATTCCCACTGATGATCCTTCATGTACCATACTCAGTTCTGATTCGTCAGTTGCACACGTGTTGCCTCCAATGTCTCCTGTTTCTGAACCGACGGCGTCAATTAGAAATCCATCTATTTCTCTCATACCATCGTGTCCTGTATTAAAGTGTTTCTTCTTTTCCGTGTTCACCAATCGATCGTCCGCGGCCGGATGCTCTTGCATCGGCACTAATCAGTTGTGATGAGAGCTATTTTCCGCTTGATAAAAATTGGTTGCACGCTTCCAATTACTAGTTGCAGCTGCGAGAGAAGCTTTTCTACCTTACGCCATCTGAGAAACTGGCTAAGGTCCTCTATGACCTGTAGACGGCTTTCTTCGCCAGCACTTATGAATTTCAATAGGCACATCAGTAAAACTACGACACAGCGGTCTCAGGATGCACCCAAGAAGAATAGAACTTATCAAATCTGCCTATGGAGTGGGGATAATTTCACAACCTAACCATACTGTGATTAAATTTTATTTTGTATGCCTCATAGATTAGTCAGAGCCACTCCCCCATGGCGCCCCTCTGTTTGATTAGCGCCCCCCCCCCCCCCCCCCCCCCCCCCTCCCCCCCTTTTGAAACACCTAGGGACGCCACTGTAAGCTGAACATAAAAACAAGTTGCGGAATAAAAGGATAACGCAAAAAAGCTCCTGAGAGAGCCATGTTCACTCAGTGCACTGCATATACAAATGTAGAGTCGGACCAATAACTTTTATCTCCCCCAGCGCCCGGGCCCCAGCACAACCCCACCCCCCATCTCTTATTAGCTCCGCCAGTGTCCCAACCAACCCGGCCTCTTCGCACCATCGACGCCTCTAGAGATATATAATGTCTCACTGGCGGACGTAGGGGGGGGGTTGGGGGGGTTGCAACCCCCCTTTCCTCCTATTACATAATACGCAAAATGCGGCATAAGTAAAAAAAACTCGTAATTTTTTCATGCATTTTAGCACACCGAATTAACGTTTTCAAAAGCTTCCGCGCTTCGCGCGGGAGGGGGCACATCCCCCTCCCGCACCCTCCCCCTTTTGGTGATCCCCCTCCACTACAACCCCCCCTTTCTTTAAATCCTGCGTCCGCCACTGTGTCTAGGGCATCGCGTTTTGTGCTGTGCGCGCGCAGGAGACATACCGTATATCCCTGGGCGCGGTCTTCACCACCACTTTCAAGAACTTGACTCCTCCAAGGCGCCAAAGTCCGTACAGGGCGACGGTTGACAATGCCCACAGAGGAACGCCGGAGAAATACAACAAGCAGGTTAGGCCCAAGGCAATAAGAAGACCCTTAAACTTCGCCCCAGCCATTGTGACACTTGAATTATTGCACTATCATAACTCTAAATACTAGTAATACATGCAAAATAAATAAACGCATTCATGTCCATACATGTATGTGGCCATACATGCACGTGGCCATGCATGTATGACCACTGCGGAGGTGCGCCCGCTTGGAATTAATTCGGTTTTGTATTTTTTTAAACAGTTAATAATTAGCGTTCACGTATATACGTATTTGAGTGGAATCATCAGATAACATGCACTGCATATCAATGTAATTGGAAACCGTCACACACACACACACACACACACACACACACACACACACACACATACACACACACACACACACATACACACACACACACACACACACACACACACACACACACACACACACACACACACACACACACAAAAGTCGGTAGCACTACACTGCCGATCCTGCTTCCTTGGAGAAAACATTGACATAGAAGTTGTACAGGCTGTCTCTCCACTGGCCTGGGGCCCTGGCAGAAAACGCATTGACAATGAACTTTGGTATCAGCCCCTTGGCGTCGTTCTGGAGGAGGATGGTCATTCTCGTTGACCCAGGGTCAGCAGGGTCAGGCCGAATGATGGACGCAGACAGAATGGTTGCAGCTCTGTAAAATTTTAAGTTAAGACACGCAGATATGTCTTCTGTTACTGACCTTATAACGCCAAATTTGTGAGGGACAATGTCTGGAGCATTGGTGTACAGGATGTATGTGGTGTTTGTGCTTTCATCTCTTCTCTCAGAGATGTACTGGACCAGGTCCCTTTTTAGCACTGGTGGCGGCATGGATACCATCCTGTGTGGTTGTGTGTGTGTGTGTGTGTGTGTGTGTGTGTGTGTGTGTGTGTGTGTGTGTGTGTGTGTGTGTGTGTGTGTGTGTGTGTGTGTGTGGTCAGGTCAATTTGTTCAATTTGTGTGGGTTGTGGTGGATGGTTGTAATGTGTATGTAGAGAGTTATTTAAAGGTGGTGGGGCAAATAAATGGATGTATCTCTATAGGCAGAGGGGGGGGGGGAGGACCTGATCTAAATTTTAGAATTTTTAGAATGGCGTGTTGCACTGCCCCTCCCCCCCCTGCCCCCCCAACCCCCTCCAACAAAAGTATGGGGGCAATTGCCCCCCACGGCCCCCATGTTTCCTACACCACTGGCGTGTGCATGGTATTAGATAGTAGTTATGTTCAAATGTTGAAACATCCCCCAACTCACTAGTAGACCACCCTAGTCCCCAGACTCACCAGTAAACCACCCTGTGGGTTGGATGTTCCTCAAGAACATCAATGACTGGGAACTGTGTGTCCCACCTTTTCCTTAGCTCGAGGTCGTGGATCATTTTCACAACTGAATGATATAAAAAGAAAGGACCACATAAGAATGAAGGTCTCACCTAGCTAGCTTATTATTAGATTATAGATTACTGGAGTACTAATCTAAACAACCCAAACGAAAGCAGTGGGCGGGGGAGCCCCTCCTAACCCGACAACGGACTGTAAAAGATTGTTATTATATTAATTGCTCGCGTAATCATTCGCCTGCGGGCGCGGGCGAATCTCTGTCCAGCGAAGGCCGCGGTTAGCACGGTGTCGTCGTGAAGCGTTAAAACATGGGGCGGGGGGAAAAAATTGCGGGGGGCGGGGCAATGGGGAGGGGCAGAAACATAGTATTGCGCTTTATACTGACTTCGGCACGTTTATGTAGGGTCAGCGCGACATGCATCACCACCTTTGAAGCTAACTGGCAACTCACCGCCTTCGGGTGGAATTCCCGGAAAATTCAGGAAACCCTTTGAGAAACAGAAAAAATTATTATTTAAAAACGACTAATTCAGTCTACGCCAGTTTTAAACAACACAATACCTTGATAAGGTGAATGGACTCGTTAGGGCTGTGTTTCCTCCACACCTCCGCTGTTTCGGTCTTGCTGCATTGTGACCATCCTTCCTCCTCGCTTCTACAGCTCTCCACTTGCAAGACCTTCTGCAGATCTGAGGGAGGGGTAGGAGTTGTTGACAATGACATGCACATGCTTTAAATCATCCATGTTACCTTCATCGGAAAAACCCTTGTACTTCGCAGCCGCTTCACTCTCGGCCATTGCGATATATTATTATCGTAATACACCGTACATGGGCATGAGCATCTCACGTGATTTATCTGATGATGCGCTAAAAATAAAATGTAGTGGTAGTCTCGTACCCAGCCCACCATGACATGATGATAATGGCGTCTACGTCGGACTGAGTGGTCCATAGGCGAATCCAGAGGGGGGTGCCAAATCATATTCACAATTACTTTCCACCATATATGGTGAAAACTAATTGTTAATATAATTTGACATTTGTAAACATGCCCCTCTGGATCCGCCTATCATATGCTCTGCTATATTAAACATGCATGAAAGGATAGAGCTGTTCGTTTACAGAATCCGACGCTTGGAAATGTAGGCTCGTGCGTAACGCAAGGCTTTGTCCAATTCTGAGGTGGTAATAGGATTGATAGCTGTCGGCTGAGACACCGCCATGGAGGTCTCATAGTTGAATTGTTTAAGTAAACGCGCGGCCAACTATGAACACAACGCGAGGTCTACGTATGGTAAGAGTGTATTCTAAAGTGTCCGGTGTCCTCAAATGAACGCTTTTGAATAACTAAAAGCGTTCAAATGTGTTAATTCATTCGTCGGCTGTATGATGACTCAGTCGTTCGTCAATCAGTGAAACTGACAATGCCGTCCTCAAGACTACACAATGACAAGAGACAACACCCTTCATTGAATACACTTCACAGCCAACTTGTTTTGGCCACTCTCGCGGGACAACACATCACTGGCTTCTCTACCCTCCCATCGAAAAATTCGGCTTGCACGTATTGCCCGGCGCGAAATGGGACCAACATGTAACTCATGTTTTTTTTTTTTTTTCAATTTTTCAAATTAATATATATGTTCTCTACAACTTCCCTGGAAATTACAGGGGAAAAAAAATCTCGTGCATGGATCCCCCGGCGTGGTGATTTTAAAAGAGATTTGCAAACATGTAAATCACAACGTGCATGTGCCGCGTGATTTGTAAAGTCAAGAACGTGTGGTCGTTTAGCCGCTTAAAAATCAACTGTGTTATTTTCACTTGACTCTCCGCGTTTTTTTCCCCTAGCATGTGATTGGTCTGTATCAAGCGAGGATTTACATGCACTTGCCTGAATTTTTTTATTATGCGTCAGTAATCAGTATACATTTCAATTCAGTGCATGCGCCAACCGGTCTTTGAGGATACAATATCTTGCATGGCAATGATCTCATGCAAGATATGAATGAGTCCGCACGCATATTATACTTACTCGTATACAGCACGTGTATTCAGGCTTGCGCCGAGCGACTAAGTTATATGAATATTCCGACGGCTGCTGAATTACAGTATACGCCGAATAATAACACCCGTCGCATGACGGCTACATGAACCTTTCGTACACTGCGCACAAGAAAACAGCGATTGTTAGCAACGCGCTAGAGCCACCGATCGCGGAAGAGCTCCCATCGCTGGAAGTGCCGGTGAAAATGGCGGTACAGTGCGCGATGGGCGGCTGACCGCACAGGGCCTTGGGACCGTTCAGTGCGTCTGAGAAGCAACAACCGCCGTATTGTTCGAGTGAAGAGATGGCGTCGATGCACGAAGGCGGGCAGTAGGTGGAGTTGGAGCACGAAGCGTACATGGCGTGCAATAATGTAGTGTAGTTGGAGAAGGAGCCTCGGAGGGTTGCGCAGCTTTCGTTGTCATGCATCCCGCACTGGATCGAAGCAGCGGCGGCCGCTGCCAGTTCGCCTTGGCACTCTGAGGCCAGCTCAAGGAGGGATCGGCACTCCGCGATGCAGACGTCTGGTTTGTTGTTTGGATTATTCGACCCGGCGCGACACATCGCGTTCAGCGAAGGGTCGCCGTAGTGATTGAAGTACGCGCATTCCCTGCTCGGGGCCGCCGCGGGCCCGCCACCGCTAAGGACGGAGATGCAAGGGGCGATGGGCTGTTGACCGCACAGGGCCTTGGGTCCGTTGAGATCGCCGTACCGGCAGCAGCCGCTGAAGGCCTCGAGGGCGAATATAGAGGACTCGCACGACGGAGCGCAGTAAGTGGAATTGCCGTTGCACGCGGCATATACGTCGAAGACCAGGTCGTAGTCCATAGAGGTCAGGTCGCTGCATGGCTTAGCGCTAAACTGTCCGCAGTAGCTTGTAGCGAAGATGTCGGCTCCCACACGGGCGCACTGGGAATAGACGGCATAGAATGACCGACATTCCGGGATGCAACTGGCACTCGCGTTCCCGGAGAGGCGTACACTGTTGAGAGCCGCGATGCACGCACTATTGATGGAGGGGAGCAAGGATGGAAGAAGATCGTTTCCTAGGTAGCAACTGAGGTAGGCACATTCGCTCGACGGGGTTGTCATGGCCGCGGTGGCTCCCATAGCGAAGAGGACTAAGAGCAAAGAGGAAAGCATGCCGAATCGCTGCGACAGCTATAGCAAACCCGGCCAGCTATTTCAGCACGCGTAATTATAGTTGCTTGTTGGTATATAATGTATGCAAAAGGCGCGTGACGTAAATTAAATACTGAACTTATTCTACTCCAGATCCGGTTTGCTTGCCGCACGCGCGGGGCGTCGGTGCCTAATTTGAGTCACCCAAAATATTGCATGCAAGCATTATGTAGTGCCCAGTTTCACTTGAAACTCGAGGCTATAATGACCATGCACGTTCAACCACCATGCATACTGACAACAGTAGAAACACATGCGTTGCCGGTTCCCTAAATCACATGCATGGCTTAATTTTTTTTTTTTTCTCCATGCACTGCTGACAACAGCTAGAGTATTGTGGACGCCTATATATATATATAATATTATGTAGATAAGCCAGGTTATAGTTCAGTATGTATGTGCCTGACCATCACTGGGTGGTCCAACAGAAGGTAGGTCCAAGACTGGACAGTCATTCATCATTGCATGGATAGTTGTCCATCAGATAACGTGAGCTCATGAAAGCCTTGCACCAGGCAGCGCACTATACTAGCTGCATGCCGCCGCAATTAAAGTTTAATTAAACGTTGCCTCCAACATATTACTTATACAATGTAAAGAAAAACATTCTCTAGCGAGACAGTTGGTGGGATATAGGAATTGGAGGCAATGGTGCATGGTGTAAAAAGGAAGGGAACAAGGTTTTGGGAAAAGGAAAATGATACAAAAATCCTATATTTAGCATTTCTTTTGGTTCTGTTACATTTACATGTGCTAAATATAGGATTTTTGTATCATTTTCCTTTTCCCAAAACCTTGTTCCCTTCCTTTTTACACCACCATTGCCTCCAATTCCTATACCCCACCAACTGTCTCGTTAGAGAATGTTTTCTTTACTTGTTTCCTCTATTTTTAATTTTATTGTCGATGATATCTGCAAATACTGACAAGTTATAGTTATGACGTAGCCTCGTTAATTGAAGATCGGGCACTTATGCAGTTCCCGTCTCTCCCCCCCCCCCCCCCCCCCCCCCCCCCCCACCCCTTCCCTTCAATTACCGTCACGAGCAGACGCCCGCTTTTGTTCAGGATCAGCATTGTACCGAACGCGGGAGGACTCTAAGTCGTCGACCGTCTCGATTTTGGAGGTATTCCTCGTTTAGCTTTCCTCTTTTGTCAACGTGAAAGCATTTTGACAAAAACAACTTCGCAAGCCAAAAGTGTGGTCAAATGAGATTCCCACCTGCACAATTCTAATTATACGTGAACGTTGCCATGGGAACGCTTCAATTTAGCACTCCATATTACGTACGTATATCAGTTTTATGCTGTACTCATACATCTGATACCTGAAGATGTCCTTCCAAGATAATCTAAAGCGATTGGTATAACTTACGCTCTTTAAAACCATTCCTATACTGAGTTGTACTCGGGCGAGAAGACGACGACGGAGAAGAATTGGCCTGGGGACGAAGAAAAAACGAGTTTTTTTTTTTGTTCTCTTCAGTTATAACACTGGAACAAAACATTAAAATGACCGTCTTTGCCTTCTGGTTCGATAGCAACAAAGAGCTACACTATCCGTTTCTTGATACGCGAGTTATACGCGGGTAGAGTTTTTTTTAATGATTTCACGATCCGGGTCAATTCCTATATAGGTACTACGAACGTAGTTCCTGATAATTCGAGTCATCTAAACGAAATTCATCATGTACATACTTTTGCATATCTAGCATTTGTGTAATTTATGCGTTGCACTTTGTTGCGACAGAAATGCTCCACCACTTTATAGGTGACTGCTTTATATACTGCATACCACACAGTAGCAAGTAGCCAAGAGTGGCCCTTCTAGCTCCACAACTTTAATCTCATGATTATTTTTAGTCCATGCATGCAACAGCATCTCCTGCCCTATAGTATAAACTTCTGCGTGCGTACACCTGTACATGCATGCATGTATATATATATATGTATATATATATAATATATAGTACATGTGGCACGAACTGTATAAACTGACATAAGAGACATGCATGCACTTGGAACATCTATATATACGGTTTCGCTTAATGCATGCTCAGTCTTCCTAGTGCGGCAGCCATTCCATCATCTTCGTCATCACTTCCTCTGGGTGTGTGGTCGTCGTCAGAGTTCCTGGAGCTCGTGCTTTCGGAGCCAGCCACACTCTCGACGTCATCGCCGATGCCAGATGTGTCATCCATGCAGCAGTACCCGAGTTTCTTGCAACGCTCACACAAGGACTGTTGGTGGGGCGGACCCTCCCTCTCCGGGACCTGCCTTCCTTCCAGAGGTCGCAGTTCGTTTGGCAAGACGTTCCGCCGGCAAGTTTTGCACTCCTGGCCGTACCCGTTCCATGAGTTTCCGCTGTACCACCAGCGGTTGCAGTCATCGCAGCGGAACTTCCCAAACATACGACGAAAGCCCGGCTCCTATACACATGCACATTAATTCAGACGTAAGTGCATGGAGCCTGCATGTGCTTACTCAGTAAAGGATCTAAGGGGGGGGGGGGGGGGGGGGCAAGGAATTGAGAGCGAGGGTGGATGGGCACTTACCCCTTCCTTCGGCCATCGAAACTTGTAAGGCCAGACTTCTCTGCGACACATCATGCAATCTTTCAAGCCCCCTTTTGTTTGGTAGACCTTCCACTTGTACCCGCACCGGCAGTGGTATTTTGCCACCATACGCCACTGCGATAGTTGCTTGATCGGCTGCCTAACCTTTGGCAAATCCGCCATTTGCATGCGAATAGTGAATTCCCCTAATTAGTGAATTCCTCGAATTGGCATTTTACGGGTAATTTGTTGTTTCATTGCTGCAGATGAATAGCACATTTAGAGTGGCATGTCCATAGAAGGATCTATTCAATGCCATGCAGTCAAAATTGCGGGGTATGTAATGAATGAGCTGGTGCCGAACAACAACTATATACAAAAGTTTGTTTACATCCCACGACAGTGGTAAATATGTAATTAATATGCATGCGTGATCAATGTGCAAATTAGCATCCTTCCCCAAGCCATTACTTAAATGATTTTTTTAATTACCACGACCCCCTCATTGAACGCATACTGATGACTGATGTACAATTTTAAGTCTGAAATTTTTATGGACTGAACAAGGGAACTAGGCTGGGGGCCTGTTTAATACTATCCTTAAAAAAATTAAGACTGACCCCCTCCGCCTACAGTTAAGTCAGTTAGTATTAAAGCCTGTTCAGTGTGTTAAATTGCTCCATAACAAAGATGACGGACCGGGCTCAAGTAGTTATTCAGTTTACTATCCGCACCCATTATTTTAACCTCCCCGCCCTCCTGTTTAATTCGGAAGCCATCGCTTTGCAAGTGTCGATTTTTAATGCTTTAGTAAGTTTACTTAAATTGATTTTATCGTGGTACAGCATTTCAAGTTGCCCTTTGCAACGACCACAAATAGTTTAGTGATGCGGCAAATCGACCTATAGATAACTTGATGACAAGTATCATTTTTTTGCACAGTGCATATTTTAGAAATCAAAACGGGATGAACATCCCCCACTCCCCCCCCCCCTCCCAAAACAAAAATTTGTTTTGATACATCCTCACTTTTAATCCATACATCTCCTGAAAAAGAGTGATGTTCTCAATAAGTTGTACAAAGTTACAGGATGATGTCCTACACTTTGTTCTTTTTGTTCTTTGCACAAAACCCCGGCTTTCTCGAACTAAGGTGTAATTAATTCCACGTTAAAATATACTGATATTCATAATATACTAAGTATCACGCGACAAAGTATCATTTTTAGCTCACACACGCACTATCGCAGAGTTCTATGACCAGTCGGTCACAGCGGGGATTTTCATCACACGTTTTGCCTCGTTTCTTGCAGCGTTGGCGTTTTCAGACGCCACGCCCCTCGTCCTTGTCCCCATGGGTCATCCCAGGAATGTCCCAGCAATTGTGCCCAAGCTCTACACAGCGCTCGCACCCAGATTGGCGATGCTTCCTCTCGCGACCGCACACGTCCGGGGACTCTTCGTCACGCGGCGTGTGGAGAGGTCGCAGCTCCTCCGGCAGGGTCATCTTCTTACACCTCCTACACTGTTGGCCGTACCCGTTCCAGGCATACCCGTCGCTCCAAGATTTGCCACAACCATCGCATCGAAACGACCCGAACATACGGCGGAAGCCAGGTTCCTGCAGACCATCACCCCGTCCCCCGGAGGGCAGGTGGGGGGGGGGGGGGGGGGGGGGGGGGCAAATTGATTGGCCGGGGTGGGTATGGAGAGCGCTGTAAGCCGATTTTTTTAAAATTATTAAAGTATTATACCCCGGGCCTTTTTTTATCAGAGGTAGTCTATGTAGGGCAGCTAGCTGTACCATAGAGAGTCGCAGACCCTTATCTGACGCTAAATAATAAAGAGATTAATTAATGCTTACGCCTTTCTTTGGCCATCGGACCTCGTAAGGCCACGCAATGAAATTCGATTCTCTGCGACACTTCGAGCAAGTCTTCAATCCTCCTCTGGTTTGATAGACCTTCCACTTGTGGCCGCACGACCCACACTGATACTTCGCCACCATTTCCCACTTTTGCAGTACTTTGATCTCCTTGCGAGGCTTGAAAGAGGCTGCACTGCTGCTTGCCATTTTAACAATGTTGTTACGGAAACAAATACGTAATTTACGGTCGTCCAACTCATTTTTAAGGACAAATGATTAACGACCCAATAGACCTTATTCGATGAACGATGAATTGCATTTATTTACTTTTAATTGGAATAGGATTAACGGTATTCCTCCAGTACTTGTGTATTGAAGGAATGGCAAATAGACAACTTCACGATCTGATTGTTTTGTACTCCGGATGTGATGTCACCTAGACACTACGAAGAAGTCCGTTGTTGTCTCTAGCTTTTATTGGGCCCCACAACGATGTAACAACGATGTAACTATATGAGGCCCAGTAAAAGCTAGAGACAACAACGGACTTCTTCGTAGTGACTAGGTGACATCACATCCGGAGTACAAAACAATCAGATCGTGAAGTTGTCTATTGAAGTATTGGAGGAATACCGTTAATCCAATTGAACGCATTACAATGAGTTCATCGTTCATCGAAAAAGGTCTATGCTCATTCCTCAGCCCCACATTCCTTGCTTGCATACTGAGCATCGGCGCGCGCGGTCTAAGCTATATGTAGCTAACAAGGGAGATTCAAACATGGCCTACTGCCAACGATTCGAGTGCAAAGTAGGTTACGTTTGTACAGCTGATTAGGGTTACGTCCCTTCAAAGAACAAGCTATAAACGAGGAATCGAAGCGGCACCGATGTGGCGCGCCAATACTAGTGACTCGCAGAGATAGTGTAAGCACACCAGAGTACTGCTTGTGTACATGTTATCTCCCAATACAGGCATATACATGTGAGCCTATATTTAAGGAGCCAAGATGGCCGAATATCTTCATCCAGGAAGGGGTGTGGTCATACCCAGTGATCCACAGAGATAATGTGAGCACTCCAGAGTACTGCTGGTGTATAGCCTCACATTGCTATGCATGTTGACTATCCACTACAGCCATGCCCTTGCCTTTCATAGGAATGGCACATATTTGTGGGAAGGGCCGGGTAACAGCTATTACAGTGAGGTGTTGTATTGCCTCGTTTATTACTGTGTTGTATTTCGTATTAGATGTACGTTGCTGCATTGGCATACAAGTGACCGATCCGATATACTAGTAGGGTATACCCTCGCATAAACGCTGTCTTTCTTCAACAATTCTGTTCCTTTCAACTTTTCGATATGTTATTTTATTTCTATTTACGAACCGGCCGCTCATTATCAAAATAACAATCTGGCCGCAGGAATGTGAGGCGAATGTGAGGCCGAGGAATGCGGGGCTAACTTCTACGCGGTTGATTAACGATATGTCATTGAAAACACATCAGAAAGTACTTTTTAAAAATGCCTATGAGCTATAGCCTCTGCTTAGTCCCCTTAATATTATACTGGGGGTGGTGTTATTGTTCTGATACATGTGGTAGGTCAGTGATGAAGTATCGGGTCGATGGATTGGCTAGTCAACCGTGCAACCATTGTAGCTTATTTATAAGAGCATACCAACCACAGCTAAAATTATTTCCATTTAAATTAATTAACTAAATTTTCCTGCGAAACTAAATTTGCGATGATGAAATATCTTTTAGAGACTTCTAATACCAGTTCTACAGCCACATGCAGGGGCATCAGAAGGTGTTTTCTAGAGGGGGTAGGCTAGGGATTTGTATTGACGTGGGCGTGGCAGGTCAAGCTAGATCATTGCTCGAGCTGATTATATACGTGCCGCGTACATTTGATATAAATGCCTGCGTAGTCTAAACATTCTCTTTATCGTGTACAAACCTATTAGCCCTGTCTAAGAAAGATATTACTTTTAAAGTTTGGGGGGGTCACATGTGACCGCAGTGTCCAGCAAAATTGGGCTTCCGCGGTTATCATTTTATTAAGCTTTTAGATACAATTGCTGCGCTGGTACTATGACAAGCTAGTGCGACAAGTGATACAAATCTATCTGAAAGATGAGCAGTATTCTGGCTCATAACGGACCTCTATTTGTGTACTTGCAACTGCTCCAAGCGACGAATAAAAATTGGGAACCAGCCGCATGAGCAACGAAGCCAGCATTCACACCTCCTTGAACAAAATTCAAATCACCATAATTGCATTCCTCCTTGAATATGAGGGCACACCCCTTGAATATGAGGGCCACACCCTTTGAATGAGAGCCATACCCTTGAATATGAGGGTCACACCCTTTGAATGAGGGCCACTCCCCTTAAATATGAGGGCCACACCTTCTTAAATATGAGGCCACACCCTTTGAATGAAGACCACACCTTCTTTGAATGAGGCCACACCTCCTTGAATATGAGACCACACCATTTGAATGAGGACCACACCCTTTGAATATGAGGGCCACACCACCCTTTGAATGAGGGCCACATGAGGGGAACTCCCTTTGAATGAGGACCACACCTTTGGATATGAGGCCACACCCCTTGAATATGAAGGCCACACCTCTTAATATTAGGATCACACCCACTTAATATTAGGGCCACACTCCATGATATTAGAAGCACAAGCACCTATTTATCCTCCATCTTCCCTCTCGGTCATCCCCCTCATCTTTCCTTGGCTGCCAGGTCACTTTGTGGTCTTCTGGTGACCATGTGTGCTAATATTTATTTCTGTCCAGAACCCATACCCTCCCCTAAGCATGCTGTCTGACCCAGGGTATATATTGGGAGGCAAATTTATCACTTACCGGCCTCTTGGCTAAGATCAAGTAGAAATAGCTTCTTGTGAGATCTTATCTGATCTGTAAGGGCAGACCATCAGACCCGAATAAGGAAGTAAGCCAACCAATAAGCGATCAGCTGATCTATGCCAGAGGTCGACTGGGTGAGCTGCTGCTTATAGGTGTTTTTTCCCTGCTGTAGAGAAAGGTTTTTTCTTTTTCCTGGGGGCAAAAGTGTAGACCCACTTCCCCAAATAAAATATCTACCGGTCTAGCAGCTCCCCAGAATCCCAATAGCGATGTCAAGGAGTGATGATGTCATCTATCGCGGCTATCCCCCCCAGGATATGCTTTGCTGCCCTAGATGTACAGTAAGTGTGCGTGGTGAGAAGGCTCTCTCCCTCCACCTCAGAGAGCACTTTCCCACTGATCCAACCAAACTGTGGGTCTGCTCAAAGTGCCCTGACACAAGGTGCCCTGAGTTTTCACTGTCACTGGATGCAATGGCCACCCACTACCGTGGTCACCGGAAGAAACAGTCCCAGCCAGGGCACTACTTTAGTCACGACAATATGGCAGCCATTGTGCGTGTTTTCCCTCCTGAACCTACGCTTGTGTGTCCAAGGTGCCCAGTAACTGTGCCGGATGAAAAGTCATTTCTGGACCACCTTAGTAAGCACTACTCCACCCCACCCACCCCAGTGTGGGCCTGCTCTGGGTGTGACAAGACTTGCCTTTCAAAAGAGGCCATAGCTTCACACTACACCAGCTGTACAGATGGCACATTGGAGGAAGATGAGGACGAAACCCTCCTATCAAGTGAAGAGGAAGACGTGCCCAAAGAGTTTCACCAACCTGCTTCAGAGGCCTCCACTCGGACACCTGTGGCTCCCAGTGGCTCACACTGCGGGTCACCTTGGCCCCTGATGGTGGATGCTTCCTCCCAGACCACAACCCAACTAGTGGATGCCTCCACCCAGACAACCGGTGCAGTAGCAGAGGCGTCAGTCCTAACTGTAAAAAGCCCTGTCCCTGCTGCCCTGGATAGTGACTCCCCTCTCCGTACGCTGTCCCCCGGTGTCCCTGCTTACCCATCCGTGGGAGCTCTCCCTGCTGTCCCACCCTACAGAGCCCCAGCCCAACTGCCAGTTCCACACTCACCCTCTCCACGGGGTAAGAGAGCTAACTTGGAAACTCCAGTCCGCCCAGCCTCTCCTGTAGTTAGAAGGGCCCTGTGATACTGGAGGGTCCCCTGGGTCCTCCTTGGCTGCATCCCCACCCAGTCTGCATCACCAAAAGATAAAGCAGGTCCCCAAACATGGACAGGGGCCTGGTATTCCAAACCAGACGCCTCCCCACACTTCTCTACCTACCCGCAAGCCTACCTGTAGTCCTGCTCGTCAACCACCATCTTCTCGCCCTTCCTCCCTCCTGCCAACACCTGTTTCTGTCTCGCTGCCTTCCTTCACTGCTGACTTCTGGTCCTTCTACTGAACATGGCACACCACCTGAAGCCTCTCCTTCTGCAATACCGAACTCCAACAGGTCTAACTTCCTCCCTACTGAGCAACTCAGCACCAAACACTGAAACTTTCTCTCATCCCCCCCCCCTTTACCTGACCCCTGGTATAGTGTAAGTACTTTATAGTGTGTTCTGCAGCACACTGGTTGTATTCTCTTGTATTACCCGGCTAATGCCGGAGAGTGCCATCCCTTTGCGGGGGCCACCTCCTCGGAGGTGCTGACCTTTTTGCTCTTTTGCAATTAAAATAATTGTTCTTACAAGTGTAATATCTCATATCGGGACAATGTCCCGACAATATTACATCAATTTTTGAAACCTGGGACTCAGAGTGAAGCTTGCTTCGCCCGTCCCACAGGTTGCCCTACCTCTGGGTGCGGCCCATCCCCCTTGGGGGAACACAAAGCAAATAAGATCAGACTTTAATACAGGTTGTGACTCAAGTGCTTGTGGGTTTGTGACTTAATTGCAGGGTTACAGATCTTGTAGCTCTTTAAAGAGGCTAGATCAGCTCACAATTAGTGTTGATGAACATGCACACACACCTCCTTACTACTCAGCCTTTCAAAGCAGAGAAAGTTTGTTGGGGAAACATATACATAAGGAAACATCTGTGTTGGTAAAATTGTGCGATATGCTGTTTTTGATCCACATGAAATACGAGGCATATGTCCCAGGAGGGAGGCTATTTTGACCTGCTTTGATGGTCCCAAGCGTCACATTAATACAATACTGTGCTCCCATTTTAGCCCCCTTTTCCATTCTATTTACACTCTAAAAATTGTCATGATGAAAAACACCAGATATAAAGCACACAAGATTGATGTGGTGCCTACATACGTAACACACGCGCACACATACATACAGACACTCACACTTGTACAACAATAAATACGCACCAACAACAACAAAAAGCAACAAGCAGAAAACACTACCTACGATGCTATTAAAAAGCACTGCAGGTTAAGATATGCTGCATCACCACGTTGTCAGGTGATCTGAAGCAGTGCGGGGTTGGTCTCTATAATCCTGTCAAGGAGTTTCTCAAGGTACTTGTGCAGAGTCTCCACCTCTTTGTCCACACTTCTCAACTGTTCCCGTGTTTTCAACAGAGCTTTGATCACATCCTGTGCAAGGGAGGTGGGGTGTGGGTGTGGAGGAGGAGGCAGTGACAAAAGAAGCTAATTATGCGGTACTGCTGAAATGGTAACCCCCTCCTCCCCCTACCCTCCCCCCCCCCTCACATCTCATACCCACAGGTCTTCACAATGCACACCAACACACCCATGGCCTCCACTCTACACACATCTTCCTTTTAATGCCTACTCCATATACAACTACCACTATCACAACCAGGTTGGGGGCGTGGAAGGTCAAAGGGAGGGGGGGGTGGGCGGCTCCACTGGAAAAAAAACACATCCATTTGGAGCATCCGTTCACCCCAATTAGTGCTCACCTCCTTGGACCATTTGGCCCAGTCCTCTGCAGTCATACTTTCAAATTCGCAGTCAACAAAGGAGGAGGAGCGTACGTAGGAACTGTCCCCTGAGTGTTCAGAGTGGAGGGATGGGTTGCTGGTGTGCTCCATGGGAGTGCTCCGTCCCTCGGACGCAGGCGATTCGTCCAGTGCGGCTCCCAAATGAGCTGTGTCTGACGGCGACAACGACAACGATGATGCACTATTGCTCGTAGTAGCATGTTGCCTGGCAACAGCGGGGTCGCAGTTCTGCTGCACTGTTCCGTGGGCGATGGCTGGGGGTCTGCTCTTGGTCCTTATGGCCATGAGGAGGGCCGCAGAGATGCCTATGTCCACATCCTTCCTGCTACTGCTACTGGTGGCGGTGGTGGTGGTGGCATCAGAAGCTGCTGAGAGATGGAGGTGACCATTACAAGTCAGATTATGTGTGCTTTTTTTTAGCAGGGGTGGAGTAGGAGAGAGAGACCCTTTTTATAGGGCAGATCATGTGATGTAGAGGATTGTGAGACAGAGGGAAGGATCATGTGAGAGAGGGGGAAGGATTGTGTGAGAGAGGGGGAAGGATCATGTGAGAGAGGGGGAAGGATCATGTGAGAGAGGGGAAGGGATCATGTGAGAGAGGGGAAGGGATCATGTGAGAGAGGGGAAGGGATCATGTGAGAGAGGGGGAGGGATCATGTGAGAGAGGGGGAGGGATCATGTGAGAGAGGGGGAGGGATCATGTGAGAGAGGGGGAGGGATCATGTGAGAGAGGGGAAGGGATCATGTGAGAGAGGGGAAGGGATCATGTGAGAGAGGGGAAGGGATCATGTGAGAGAGGGGGAGGGATCATGTGAGAGAGGGGAAGGGATCATGTGAGAGAGGGGAAGGGATCATGTGAGAGAGGGGGAGGGATCATGTGAGAGAGGGGAAGGGATCATGTGAGAGAGGGGGAGGGATCATGTGAGAGAGGGGGAGGGATCATGTGAGAGAGGGGAAGGGATCATGTGAGAGAGGGGAAGGGATCATGTGAGAGAGGGGGAGGGATCATGTGAGAGAGGGGGAGGGATCATGTGAGAGAGGGGAAGGGATCATGTGAGAGAGGGGGAGGGATCATGTGAGAGAGGGGGAGGGATCATGTGAGAGAGGGGAAGGGATCATGTGAGAGAGGGGGAGGGATCATGTGAGAGAGGGGGAGGGATCATGTGAGAGAGGGGGAGGGATCATGTGAGAGAGGGGGAGGAATCATGTGAGAGAGGGGGAGGGATCATGTGAAAGAGGGGGAAGGATCATGTGAGAGAGGGGGAAGGATCATGTGAGAGAGGGGAAGGGATCATGTGAGAGAGGGGGAGGGATCATGTGAGAGAGGGGGAGGGATCATGTGAGAGAGGGGGAGGGATCATGTGAGAGAGGGGGAAGGATCATGTGAGAGAGGGGGAAGGATCATGTGAGAGAAGGGGAGGGATCATGTGAGAGGGGGGAGGGATCATGTGAGAGAGGGGGAGGGATCATGTGAGAGAGGGGGAAGGATCATGTGAGAGAGGGGGAAGGATCATGTGAGAGAGGGGGAGGGATCATGTGAGAGAGGGGGAGGGATCATGTGAGAGAGGGGAAGGGATCATGTGAGAGAGGGGAAGGGATCATGTGAGAGGGGAAGGGATCATGTGAGAGAGGGGGAGGGATCATGTGAGAGAGGGGAAGGGATCATGTGAGAGAGGGGAAGGGATCATGTGAGAGAGGGGGAGGGATCATGTGAGAGAGGGGAAGGGATCATGTGAGAGAGGGGGAGGGATCATGTGAGAGAGGGGGAGGGATCATGTGAGAGAGGGGAAGGGATCATGTGAGAGAGGGGAAGGGATCATGTGAGAGAGGGGGAGGGATCATGTGAGAGAGGGGGAGGGATCATGTGAGAGAGGGGAAGGGATCATGTGAGAGAGGGGGAGGGATCATGTGAGAGAGGGGGAGGGATCATGTGAGAGAGGGGAAGGGATCATGTGAGAGAGGGGGAGGGATCATGTGAGAGAGGGGGAGGGATCATGTGAGAGAGGGGGAGGGATCATGTGAGAGAGGGGGAGGGATCATGTGAGAGAGGGGGAGGGATCATGTGAAAGAGGGGGAAGGATCATGTGAGAGAGGGGGAAGGATCATGTGAGAGAGGGGAAGGGATCATGTGAGAGAGGGGGAGGGATCATGTGAGAGAGGGGGAGGGATCATGTGAGAGAGGGGGAGGGATCATGTGAGAGAGGGGGAAGGATCATGTGAGAGAGGGGGAAGGATCATGTAGAGAAGGGGAGGGATCATGTGAGAGGGGGGAGGGATCATGTGAGAGAGGGGGAGGGATCATGTGAGAGAGGGGGAAGGATCATGTGAGAGAGGGGGAAGGATCATGTGAGAGAAGGGGAGGGATCATGTGAGAGAGGGGAAGGGATCATGTGAGAGAGGGGGAGGGATCATGTGAGAGAGGGGGAAGGATTGCTTCCTACATAACAGTGGTTGGTAAAGCCTCGGTGAACACTCGCAGCTTGTCAGTTTGCATGCACAGCACGCACACACACACACACACACACACACACACACACATATTGGACTTCAGTGCATTCCAAAATTCCTGTTAACTAATAACACGTTGAGTGGCTATGAGAAGGTTACTTGTACATGAATGCATTAACTTTGGTATCTACTGGTCAGAAGGAGGGTGCATACTCTGTGAGAATGGAAGGAGGGGAGGAGGAAATGGATGAGAGGAGATGGTGAAGGAGAAAGGAGGGGAAGAGGAGAGGAGGAAATGTAGTGGAGAGGGAGATGGGGAGGGGAAGGTGAGGAGGAGGAGAGGAGGGGGTGAGGTTTTGTGGTACCAAGTCTTCATGTGCTAATGCCTTAGTTGAGACTTATTGCTGCTGCATTAGCATTACAAGTATCGTGCAACAAATCTGGTGTTTCGTTACACGTGACCACTGTTCATACACACGCATATACACACACGACTCTCTCCCCTCCCCCTCTTCTCCCTCCCCTCACCTTCCACTCTCTCCTCCCTCCCCCTCACCACCCTCTCCCTCCCCCTCACCTCCCCCTCCCCTCTCTCCTCCCTCTCTCCCTACCAGTCACATCCTGCAAACCCAACTGCCCGTCATTCAGCTTCTCCCTCGACGTGGATGAAGACAATGGCCGATCAGTGCGTGGCTTCACCACAACAGATCTCATCTTCTTGCTCTCCTGGTACGACGTCAACGCCCTCTTCAGACCCCCGCCCCCTCCTCCCGCCCCCGGCCGACGCCCCTTCAACGTGAGCGTGCTGGTAGATTGCAATGGTTTCTCAGGGGTAGCACTCCGCACTGTCTCTGGGTGTGGTGGGTGTGGCACCCCAGGGGGTTGAGGTGGCCCCCCAGGGGCCCCCATGGGAGAGTCCACCTCGCATGTTGGATGGGCCACGGGGGCGGGGGTAAGGATGAGCTTCTTGGCCACCCTGATGTTGGCAGGGGTCTTCTCGTTGATGAAGAGGGGGGCCTCTGCCCTGGGGTACTGGGCCGAGGTAGGGGAGGGAGATGACCTGCTGGAGGGTGTGGTGCACCGCGGTGATCCTACTGTGGTATGAGGAGGGGGGAGGGAGGAGGAAGGGAGGGAGGAACGGGAGGAAAGGAGTGTCAGTCATGATAAACATGTGTTTCTGATGTGTTTCTGATTAACATACGTAGACTCTATAATCAGTAACCAGGTGTGAAGTGTAGATGTGAGGTTGTTAAGATGTGAGGGTGCTAAGATGTGAGGGTGCTAAGATGTGAGGGTGCTAAGATGTGGGGTACAGAAGTGAGGGTGCTAAGATGTGGGTACAGATGTGAGGGTGCTAAGATGTGGGGTACAGAAGTGAGGGTGCTAAGATGTGGGGTACAGAAGTGAGGGTGCTAAGATGTGGGGTACAGATGCGAGAGTGCTAAGATGTGAAGGGTGCTAAGACGTATGGAAGCATGGAAGACCTGAAGGTCCAAGAATGTAACAGAAAGCTGACGCAAGAAGACCTTATTAACATAGATATCACTCACAGCTTCAGTTTACACGTAACACTTTAAGCTCTCCAAGCATGTCTCTTATGTTTGTACACAATGTGAAAACCTTATTAACACCTGGGAACCCAGGAACTCAATTCTGAAGACCTTATTTAACATGTTTTGCCTGTGCATGGAAACCCAGGAACTCAATTCCGAAGGCCTTATCAACATGTTTTGCCTGTGAATTCTAATGAATTCCGATGACCTCACACTGATATATATCCATACCTCCATGCCCACAAAAGTACATGCTCCCTTGCCTGTAGCCATTGCACTTTCGAAAGAACACCACTTACATCATACACCTGTACACCCTGAACCACCTCTCCCATAACCTTCATAATTAATAACTACCCCTCCCATAACCTTAATAAATAATAACGACCCCTCCCCCATGAAGCCATACCTTTATTTTTGTCTACAACTATCCCATCCTCCTCAATGAACACAAGTCACATTGCCACAGGTGCCACCATTTCTGTCATTACCTTTGTCATCATGGCCAGTGTCGATGGCAAACTCTGTCGCACTCTGCATCCGCTTGATGGGCGTGGCCTCACCTTCACCACACCCACCCTTGCTCCTGCCTCCCACGTCCGTGCTACCCGTGAGCCGAGGGGGTGCAGTCTGCGTCTGGCTCCTGTCGGGGGCCTGACGCCCCCCAGGCGTGGTGCCCCCCACACCAGGGGGGACTGTCGGACACGTTGGGCGGGACGCTGCCGTCTTCACATCCGCAGTACCAGCTGGCTCCTCCCACCTCCCAGCCTCCATGGCACACTGGTCTCGGCCACTGTGGGGGTGAGGCTTGGTGGGGGAGCCCGCCTCCCTCGAGCTGGCCAAAGGCGTGCCGGCACCAGAGGGTGTGGTCAGTTCCGAGCCAGGTGCCGATGGGGTACACCCACCTGTGATGGTGGAGGTGTCCAACTTGGGACGTGCGCCGGAGAACCTTCCACCAATGGGCGAGCTTCCCACACCTTCCACCAAGGCAGCTTCACCTCGACATTCAACTCTTTCACTTTCAATGCTCTGAGCGGTTGCCATGCCAACACTAGCCGCATCCCCCCTGCCACTGCCATTGGCAAGTTCCGTTCCGGGCAAGAAGCCGTAGGTATCTGGTATGGAACGGGGTCTTGTGCGGCGACGTAAACTTCCTCCCGATCCCCTCCTTAAACCCCCACCTGTCTCCCCTTCTCCTTCTCCTCCTTCTCCTCCTCCTCCTCCCCCCTCCGCTGATCGAACCTCACTGCTTGGGCTGTCAGAGCCCGTTGAGGGACCACTGGACTGGGAACCCGTTGAGGGACCACTGGACTGGTTGGTGCCTTTCTTCCCCCTCACTGGCAGTGTGTACGAGGTCCAGCTGTCTCCAGTACTCGTAGACTGTACTACTGGAGTCTGTGGACCAGGTATTTGCAGTCAAAAAGATGAAAGCAGGAATCATTCTTAAATTACTATATGGACATGCTGGCCATACACATGTGGTTGCCACAGTTAAGCCGTTTACCCCCCCCCCCCAAACTCCCATGCGAATATGTGCGTGTATGCGTATGTTTGTATGTGTGCATGTGCATGTGTGTGTATACTGTATTGTGTGTATGTGTGCATATGTATGTATGTATGTATGTATGTATGTATGTATGTATGTATGTATGTATGTATGTATGTATGTATGTATGTATGTATGTATGTATGTATGTATGTATAAATGTGTGTATGTGTTATGTGCATGCATAAATGTGTGTATGTGTTATCTGTACGTTATTTGTGGTGTGTGCATAGTTCTTACTGAAGCTTGGGATGAGGTGGAGGAGGTGGTGGTAGTGGCAACGGTGCTCTTGAAGGAAGAGAACTCGTTGCAGTCCTCAGTCCCGCCAGACGACTTCTTCCTGCGCAGAGACACTCCCAACAGAGACCCTTTCCCTCTTCCGTCCTTCCCATTGGTCGCCTCGTCCTTAGTGGGCAGGCCCTCCGAGCGGGAGTGACGCAGGGACATTGACCTCTTGAATCTAGACTCCGCCCAGCTCCCCTCACTGCGAATAACGGGCTTCCAATCAGAATAGAATGTGATTGTGACTAGAATGTCCCCCCTTAGCTTGGTGTTCGGCTTGCCCGGCCTGGAGCCAAGTTTGTACCAGTGGGAGGTGGGCTTGTTGGTAAGCTTGAAGCCTCCCAGAAATATACTGTGATACCCGATGAATGACTCTCGGAATGTTCCGGCCTGGAAAACGGTGAGGTGGACTGTGGTGTCCAGGCTCATAAGTGTGCTGTGTGTGTGTGTGTGTGTGTGTGTGTGTGTGTGTGCGTGTGCGTGTGCATGTGAGAGTACATTAATGGTGCCACTTCTGTATGTAGTGCATGCATACAAATGAACCAAAAGTACAAAATACCAAAATACGCAACCACACAAATGCACAAACACACACACACACACATACACACACACACACACACCACACATGAACTAATATGAATGGAATGTGAAATATGATGTTATAGCACTCACACACATCAAAGCAAATCATTAGTCAGTTCCCTGTCATAACCTCATAAAGAACCTCAAACAGACTACAGCAATGGTAACCATGGTAACAATACCTCGTAATTACCACCCCAAAACCAGGGATGGGGTGTGTGGGGTGGGAGGGGGGGGTAGTGGGGCTTTGTGTGTGGTCAAGAATGTGTTCCAACAATGCTTGCTTATAATTTTTAGTGTTCATCTCATTCTACTGTCCTCAGAGAAGGGACAGCTAAACTACCCATCTCCCTCTCACCCTCCTCACCGGTACGTATGTACACGTATGTGTGACCACCTTGTCAAGTCCCCAAAACACAACGTTATGCAAAACATGTATAACGTGACCTTGTATAGGAACATAAATGAGCGCAGATACACACACACACACACACACACACATACACACACACACACACATACACACATACACACACACTCACCACATATAAATCAAACATTCACGAAAACATATGCATACAATGAATGAACACACACACACACACACACACTCACACGCACACACGTACGCCACACAGACACACGTGCACGCATGGAGGTGTGCCAATACACAACCTTCAATGCCAGCAAACAGGTTTACCCCCTCCTCCTGTACCACCTCCTCCTGTACCCCCTCCTCCTGTACCTCCTCCTGTACCCCCTCCTCCTGTACCCTCCTCCTGTACCCCCTCCTCCTGTACCACCTCCTCCTGTACCCCCTCCTCCTGTACCCCCCTCCTCCTGTACCCCCTCCTCCTGTACCTCCTCCTCCTGTACCCTCCTCCTGTACCTCCTCCTCCTGTACCACCTCCTCCTGTACCCCCTCCTCCTGTACCCCCTCCTCCTGTACCCTCCTCCTGTACCTCCTCCTCCTGTACCCCCTCCTCCTGTACCCCCTCCTCCTGTACCCCCTCCTCCTGTACCCCCCTCCTCCTGTACCCCCTCCTCCTGTACCCCCTCCTCCTGTACCACCTCCTCCTGTACCTCCTCCTGTACCCCCTCCTCCTGTACCTCCTCCTGTACCCTCCTCCTGTACCCCCTCCTCCTGTACCTCCTCCTCCTGTACCACCTCCTCCTGTACCTCCTCCTCCTGTACCCCCTCCTCCTGTACCTCCTCCTCCTGTACCCCCTCCTCCTGTACCCCCTCCTCCTGTACCCCCTCCTCCTGTACCACCTCCTCCTGTACCCCCTCCTCCTGTACCCTCCTCCTGTACCTCCTCCTCCTGTACCCCCTCCTCCTGTACCCCCTCCTCCTGTACCCTCCTCCTGTACCTCCTCCTCCTGTACCCCCTCCTCCTGTACCCCCTCCTCCTGTACCCCCTCCTCCTGTACCCCTCCTCCTGTACCACCTCCTCCTGTACCTCCTCCTGTACCCCCTCCTCCTGTACCCTCCTCCTGTACCTCCTCCTCCTGTACCACCTCCTCCTGTACCCCCTCCTCCTGTACCACCTCCTCCTGTACCACCTCCTCCTGTACCACCTCCTCCTGTACCACCTCCTCCTGTACCCCCTCCTCCTGTACCACCTCCTCCTGTACCCTCCTCCTGTACCTCCTCCTCCTGTACCACCTCCTCCTGTACCCCCTCCTCCTGTACCACCTCCTCCTGTACCACCTCCTCCTGTACCACCTCCTCCTGTACCTCCTCCTCCTGTACCCTCCTCCTCCTGTACCCCCTCCTCCTGTACCCCCCTCCTCCTGTACCCCCTCCTCCTGTACCTCCTCCTCCTGTACCCTCCTCCTGTACCCCCTCCTCCTGTACCCCCTCCTCCTGTACCCCCTCCTCCTGTACCCCCTCCTCCTGTACCCCCTCCTCCTGTACCACCTCCTCCTGTACCCTCCTCCTGTACCACCTCCTCCTGTACCACCTCCTCCTGTACCCTCCTCCTGTACCTCCTCCTCCTGTACCACCTCCTCCTGTACCCCCTCCTCCTGTACCTCCTCCTCCTGTACCCTCCTCCTGTCACAACATGACCTCGGTATCTCCCAACCCACCACAGGGAGGGGGAGGGGGGGGCAGCCATACGCATCAACAGCAAGCTAGCTTTAAAGGAGTGAAGGAATTCAGAGATGTGGATCACTCACTGTGTGGGCCTCTGATTTGATAAAGGGGATATGTTTGTCTACTAATTGCCCTAATCTCCTATGCATTCCTTTACCACACAACCTCCCTTCCTTATGTCTCCTCCCTCCTCCCTCCTTTCTTTACCCCTCGTCGCAAGCCCCTCCCCTCTCCACTGCTGGACGGGAAGGAGGAGGAGGGGCACTTGTACCATCTGGTATATACATATTTATGCCACCATGGTAACACCGTCGAACAGGGTACGTTCATTTCAGAATAGTGGGCAGCATTTTAAAGGAATTGTGATAAAAACTGGGCATCAGAATTCTTGCTGGAATGGTTGCATGTACAGTAGTAGCATGCACAAACACATCCATTGCCATGGGTCTAGCTATGTCTGGGTGTCATGTCCTATGGGTCTAGCTATGTCTGGGTGTCACGTCCTATGGGTCAGCTATGTCTGGGTGTCATGTCCTATGGGTCAGCTATGTCTAGGTAGTACTGCATTGCATCATCATCGATCTGACTACGACTAAACAGAAAACACGGTGGTGGAAGGGGGAGGAGGGGAGAGGGGGAAGGAGGGGAGAGGGGGAGGAGGGGAGAGGGGGAGGAGGGAGAGGGGGAGAGGGGAGAGGAGGGGAGGGAGGGGAGGAGGGAGAGGAGGGGAGGGGAGAGGGGGAGAGGAGGGAGAGGGGGAGAGGAGGGGAGAAGGGGAGAGGAGGGAGAAGGGAGAGGGAGAGAGGGGGAGAGGGGGGAGGAGGAGAGGGGGAGAGGGGAGAGGAGGAGAGGGGGAGAGGGGGGAGGAGGAGAGGGGGGAGAGGGGGGTGCCATTTGCTGTATGCAGTGCATGTTTTTCTGCTTCTTCCAGGGTTCTGGTTAGCTCATAGTGAACACAACATGCTAAGGATACATGGAGGGACTTTGATAACCCAATCTGGATGTAAGCACCGATGTATTCTACAACAGAGAAATCACAATACAAGTACCAGTCCTTACTTGAAGGGGGGCTTACAGGTGCTTACAAAGGGCTTTTAAATGTTACGCACAAGGGCTGTGAATTATTTCATGTTTGCACACACGAAATTGTGCGAATATCAGGACATCTTTGGTTGAAGCCTGGGGTCAGTACCATAGTGGAGATGCCTGCTTCTTTGTGTGTTGTCCTAACAGATGGCTTTATGTGTGTCCGCACTCCAATGCCCCAATATACATCTATGTGCAAACACATCCTCCCTGATGTCCTGTCCCCAATCCTTTGGTCCCACCCCTCCTGGTCCCCATCCCTTGGTCCCACCCTCCTAGTCCCCATCCCTTGGTCTCACCCTCCTGGTCCCCATCCCTTGGTCCCACCCTCCTGTTCCCCACCCCTTGGTCCCACCCTCCTGGCCCCCATCTATCCTCGTCCCCATCATGTCATTCCCAATGTAAAAACAATACACTGCCCCAAAACCCAGACACATCACCATCAGCCTTGTGTGTGTGTGTGTGTGTGCGTGTGTGCGTGCGTGCGTGTGTGTGTGTTGTGTGTGTGTGTTATGTGTATGTGTGTTATGTGGATGTGTGTGTGTGCGTGCGTGCGTGCGTGTGTGTGTGTTGTGTGTGTGTTATGTGTATGTGTGTTATGTGGATGTGTGTGTGTGTGTGTGTTATGTGTGTGTGTGTGTGTTATGTGTGTGTTGTGTGTGTGTGTGTGTTATGTGTGTGTATGTGTATGTGTGTGTGTGTGTGTGTGTGTGTGTGTGTGTGTATGCGTGTGGGCTCACATATCAAAGGCGTGATTCCAGGAGGGTGAGGAGTTACGAGGTACCAGCTCAGTCTTTAAAGTCTCCTTATCCACATTGAGAGAAACATACAGATCTCCTTGGCCTGGTGGGGGGGGGGGGGGGGGGGGGGGGGGGAACATTGCACAAGTCAAAACATCGCAGTTCACTAATGGATGTTCACACAAATGAACACTATCCCCAAAATATCCCTGTCTTCTCTAGCTCCCTTTGGTTCCCCTCTTCCCCCCTCTTCTCATCCTGTCAATTATGTATAACCTGCCTATTAAAATCGGACGGTTCACTTAATATGTGCGTATGTGTGGGTCTAGGTTCCGCTTGCGTGTGTGTGTGTGTGTGTGTGTGTGTGTGTGTGTGTGTGTGTGTGTGTGTGTGTGTGTGTGTGTGTGTGTGTGTGTGTGTGTGCGTGTGCGTGTGTCGCGCGCGCGCGTGCGTGCTTACTCAAACGTATATCGCTCGCAATGCGCATGGCGCCATTTAAAGGAATTAACAGCTAGGTATGCCTGATGGAGCAGAAGCGTAGTAGAGGTTGTGTCGCGTGCTCTGTTGTCTCTGAACAGAGAGACACCTGTTATTTTATACACTGCACCGAACATATTCATCTACCGCAGAATCAGATGGCAAAACCGCGCTCACTGTGAGGTAAAACAATTAGTTTGCCTCACCTCTGCCTTTCAACCTTAGTTCTCTGCCTTCCTTCACTGGAGAACAAGGGACCAAAGATAAAATTAAACTAAATAATCGTTCGACGTGTCTCTCTCTACAATTGAGTTAGTCTGTGGTAGATTTTACGGAAACCCGTGTACACGCAATACACACCCACTCGCACGCAAGCGTCCGAACACTGACGTAGCGCCAAAACTTTTCGCTGTGTCAACTATCGCTATGCGTGCTTGCTTACCAGTGATTTTAGCGTGAGACGGTAACCACGAAGACATTGCACCTGTAATGCTCCTGTGATGATATCCAAACGTTAGACTACTTTTACTTGCAAGATTTCTGCACACCCGAACCCTGGTATTTATAGCGCGGCGACTTAAGTGAAGCCAGTAGAATTTAGCATTCCGCGATTTAAGAAGCAATATTGGTGGGGTACGCCCCAATATAACGCTTATCTTATCTTTTTTTTTTTTCATTTCTCTTCTAAGTACTGATTTGGATTTCATGTTATCTGTTATTTTGCGCTTTTTTCTTTTTCATCAATTGTTGTTTGGCAAATATGTCCGTGTGTGGATGCGCATATGTAGGTGGACGTGTGTGTGTGTGAGTGTGTGTGTGTGTATGTGTGTGTGTGTGTGTGTGTGTGTGTGTGTGTGTGTGTGTGTGTGTGCGTGTGTGTGTCTATGTGTCTGTACATGTCGTTGTGTCTCAATATGAGTGCCAGCAGCGGTGACGGATTATATGGTCTTCAGTGTATCAGTAATAGAATGGAGCTTAGACGATTAACAGAAGCATGAAATTTATATCACATGCATTGTTATACTCAATGCCAAAATGAACTTCTGCCAAAGTGAACTTCTGGCAGTTGGGAAATTTCATGCGTGATGTGTCTGGCGATGAAGGGGATATTCGTCCAAGCTAATGATTTACAAGTAAATAAAAACATTCTCTATGAGAAAGTTGGTGGCATATAGGATTTGAAGGCAATGGTGGTGTAAAAAGGAAGGAAACAAGGGTCTAGTAATAAGGAAAAATGGAATAGTCCTATATTTAGCACACGAACAACATACTATATCCTACATATAGAAATGTGCTAAATATAGGACTATTCCATTTTTCCTTATTACTAGACCCTTGTTTCCTTCCTTTTTACACCACCATTGCCTTCAAATCCTATATGCCACCAACTTTCTCATAGAGAATGTTTTTATTTACTTGTTTCATTGATTTTTATTCATACCCGATTATGAGCCGTATAGCATGTTAAGTAATCCATCTTGATATGAGAGGGAGGTTGTAAAGGTACGACATACCATTGAGTGACCTTAACTTTTTTCGCCGAGCGAGATGCACGTTCAGGACTATGGCAATATCGCTGTCTTTTTTCAGGATCTGCTCGATACCTTGCACGTCGAGAGGTCCGTTCCTTTTCAGGATCTGAGGGGGCTTTTAAGGGGCGGCCGAAATAGAAGAGAGGTTATTAATTGTCGCCCCAGCGCGATCGAACCCACAAACGCATTTTGTATCGGGCCAGAAGCAGACAGCACCCTCTCCCCCACTAATCGCATCTCGATACCTTGCGCGTCGAGAGATCCGTTTCTTTTCAGGCTCTGCTCGATAGTTTTCACGTTTGAGAGGCCCGCTTCTTTTCAGGCTCTGCTTTGTAGTTCCGCTCGGGCTGAATCTAATACGTCGTCTCTAGTTTTGAGGTACTATGCTCGTCGTTTGGCTTTCTCCTTATCCTGACGTGCATGAAGGCATTTTGAGAAAAAAAAACTTCACTAAGTTACAAAGAGCGTCAAACCTAAACGATAGAATGATTATAGTACGCACGTGCACGTTATTAAAAATACATAACCGCCAAAGTTAATTACCACTACGTGTAGTGCCCAGACCGTACACATTTGATGTATACTGCTAGTACTTCGTATAAAGAGCGACGTAGGACCTATCCGAGTCGTGTCAGTGCAGTAAGCTATACGTGATTTGCTAACACAACCACCGATAAATGTCATGTAGCCTCGAGACGTTTTGACCACAGAAGCGAAAATGCCAGTAAATTCTGAAGCCATTGGTGTGATTTTCATTTCTTAAAAGTGTTCCTATCCCGAGTTATGCGTGGTCAAGAACAAGAACAAGAAGAAGAAGAAGAAGAACGAGAAATACGTGGGACTGGGTACGAGTTTCAAAAATTGTTTTGTTCTCTACAACCACGCGGTTTTGTGACATCAAACAAACACGAAACTGCTTGTTGTTGCCTTCTTGTACGACGACGATAACAAGGTAAGCCATCCGCTCGTCGGGAGTCTTGTTAGAAGCGGGTCGCGTTTTTTTAATGACATTCATAATCGGGGTCAAATCCTATATGAGAGTTACTAACGTAACTCTCGATAGCATATTATACCGCTCATACTGTATAGTTTAATATATCAAAGACGTTCTATAGCGATCTTAGTGACCAGACCTCAACCGGCAAGTTCTACCGGTATATTCGATGTATAAACTGAAGGCGACTCGCAAAATAGCACATCCTGTTACTGTAGACACGCGGCACTAGGCTATGTAGCTAAGTAATTATGGAGCCATGCAGGGCATTTTACGTACGTCACTTTGATCGCTGCATGCTAACAGCACGCTCCCCTTCCCCTACTCTTTTATCGCAAAATATTCTAAGCAGATAGTTGAAGATGACGCATATAGGGACTCCTGCGCATTTTTGGGTCCTCGGGTCCCGCCCCTTCGGGCGTTCTATATTTGTCGAGCCGCATTGGCTGTTTGTGCAGATCAAAGGTGGAATGTGTTAATTGAACCCTTTTCTGCCCGCAGCCCATAGACTGTATGGAGTATATGCCAAGGGCGCCAACGTTTGGAAATTCAAATTACTGGCAAGGCTTACGCTTGAAACTGGTACCATGCACCAAACCAACTAGTGATGTGGTTTATCTTTGGCAGTGTCATCAATGGAACCACTGGAACTAGGAAGAAAAAAGAAGTCTTTGAGTCCATCTATTAAAAATTGATCTTGTCCCCAGCCTATAGTATAAACATGGTTGTGTTCAGCATGCAGGGTCTGGGTACGAGACTAGGAAAAACTATTTTGTGCCATCAAATATTTCACAACACTTATATCAACAATATAGTTGCCAAGTCAACAGAACAAATTTCAAGGTGTTTTGGCACACTAAATATTTTCCTACCGGGTAGGCTATTTACAGAATCGCAAAAATAAAAAATAAAAAGAATACCCCAACATCCCCAGAATTACCCCATGATTTTGGCACACTCGAGCTTGTGCCACGAGAGCTAGTACGTTTACACAAGCAGACAAGCTCGATTTCAAAATTGCGCCGAAGACGATAGGTACTGGCTAGAGGTTAGACATACTGTTGTTCATTCAACCAAAATGCTTGCATCAAGACAGGCGCCCTTTTATTTTTCTCTCACAACAATTACAATACACAATGACATTGTAGACATATTCACATGCAACAATTGCAGGGTGTGTGGCAATTAGCTGACTGGTACTAAAGGTCAAATGCATGCGCCATGAATCTGGGAGATGAAAGCATGCATGATGTGGGCTCCTTTCATATGGGATTAGTATAGCACGAAGGAAGAACACATCATCACCAACCGGCACAACCTAGAATCGATTCTAGTTTGTTCCACTGCGTGAAAAAGTAGTATTTGCAGACGAGGGTCAAAAATGGTTTGCTGCTGTTCCACCGGGAAACGTAGCAGAGGCACGTGATCGACAATTTCAGACAAAAAAGTGGTGAAACTTTTATGGTATCGTCGTGCTTTATATATAAAGTTGGCGTTTTTGTGTACTCTTGGGCATTTTTAATACGATATGGAACATTCTGCGAGATTTTTACCCTTGTGAATTTATAAATTTAGCATCAAAATCAAATTGCTACCACACCATTTCTAAATGCGAAAATACATAGAGGCCCCCTGAGGGTACCGGTCCTCGTAACGTCGCTTGTGCAAGGCACCAAAATATTCGCATATAGAAATGGTGTGCTATGCGGTGTTGAAAGTAGAAACGTGTACCACCACAAGGGTAAAAATCTCGCACTTCATAATAGCTATACGCAGAATCTGGCTTGGCTAATGTAAGTGGGTATTTTTTGGTACAAAGCAATCTTCAATGAAAAATTCCTGCGCCTCCAGTGACAGTCAGTCCAATTTTCAATGTCTAATAAACATTCCACGCCAAATTGCACACTGGTGAGAATCAAAAGTTTGAGTGAGCTGTCCATAGTTGTTAACTTATTTATTAAGACAATGTATATTGGTCTGAGTAGGTGGTTTGAGAGTAATATAATCCATGGAGTTATTTGAAATTCATGAGCCATCAGCAAAGTTATAATGCTACAACGCTCTGCAAACTAACCACTCCAACAAAATAAGAAAAACTGGCAGCTGTATGTATGTAGAAAAAAAAAAAAAAAAAGTACAAGTAACATGGCAACCCTTTCTTATTGATTCTCTACAGAATTCATTGAAATCCAGCCTTGGCTTTTTTTCCCAATGTGGTGAAGACTGTATTTTCTGCAGTTTGAGAAAAGAGGAATAAAGTCACAAGGTTGGCAAGGACAAGCTTGCATAACAGGTGCATATACTCCATACCTGCACAAAATGATCGTTGCTATGGTGACGGAAGTTCCCAAGAATGCGACACATGCAATGGTGGCAATCAACGCACCAATCCAAAGTCCTTCATTCATGTGCTGTTTTTGTGACAACGGTGAAAAATGGGGTAGCAAGGAGGAAGAGAGAGGGAGAAAGGGAGATGAGGGAGAGGAGGGAGGGAGAGAGAACACAAGAAAGGGGGAGGGAGAGAGAGAGAGAGGAAGCAGGAGGATGGAAGAGAGTGATGAAGTGGAGGGACAGAGAGTACAGAAAATAAATAGTTGCCTCATATACATAAAAGCATGCCATGCTACCGCTCCTACCATTCCATCTGGCAGCTGGGAAGCACCTCCGCTTGAATCCTCCTGAGCACCACTGCCTGCACTCACGTAGTACAGCTGTGCCCCCAACATCAACGTACCGTTCACGACACGATCAGTAAGGAGGAGGACCGACGAGGCAGTCACGTTTCCCCCGACGTCTGCGTACACCAGCGTTCCCCTGAACAGCAGGGAAGTTCCGCCCCTTTGGCAGGTCATGGAGGGAGACACGATGTTGTCACTCGTGATGGTAGCCCGGGAGACGTGAGACATGACTGACACTATCACCTCAACGAACTTCTCCCCCACCTCTTTGAGGTAGCTACCCTAAAAAAAAAATGAAAGGAGAAAACAATATTATATACACATATAGACTGTGTAAGTATGCAATGGTTGCCCGTAGTACTCATATTAACCCACCTCCCATGGGGTACAGTGTGTCTCATTGACAAACTTTAGCTGCATCTCAAAACGGGCTGTCACCATGGGGGGAGGGAAAAAAAAAAAAAAAAAAAAACGTTTATCAACGAGTAGAACGTAAGACCACTGTGGTACCTTCCTCTAATAGAACCAGACTCTTCTCTTCCGCATAATGGAGGCTGACAGCCACGCATGAATACTTCCCAAAGACGGGGAGGTCAGCTTGAACCTGCGAGGTAAGCAGTTGGGATGTTGTCCCCCTGCTCTCGCTCACGACTCTGCCCCCTTTGAGCCACCGCACGGTGCCTGTTGGTGCCCCCTCGCTCTCCTCCACCCCCACCAGGGAGCAGGTGAGCGTTGATGTTTCGCTCTTGCTTAGGATGGTCTGATTTGCAGTGAGCACGACGTGTGGTGGTTCTGTGGGGTAGAAGAGGTGGAGGTGGTGAAAGGTGGGAGGGTTTAGTATCAACCACAAGCATTAAAGTGCACTGAAGACAAATATTATTGATGCCCCCTCAGTACAGCAGTGGAACACTCCCCACACCTTCCCTGCTCCCTCCTCCCACACCTTCCCTGCTCCCTCCTCCCCACACCCTCCCTGTTTCCTCCTCCCCACACCTTTCCTGCTCCCTCCTCCCCACACCTTCTCTGCTCCCTCCTCCCCACACCTTCTCTGCTCCCTCCTCCCCGCACCTTCCCTGCTCCCTCCTCCCCACATCATTCCTCCCACATAGTGCTGATGTGCAAATGGTATGGCAATGTGTCGACGCTATTCACGCACCAAAAAGGACAACGTCAGCTTCACTTGTGCCCAGGACAATTCTCTCCAATCCCAAAGCGGACGTCAAATTATCCACATGGTCGCGACAATCGTTGGTGAGGCTTGATTCAAGAGCATCCAGGGCTCCCGCGGTGATGAAACCCTCCGCAGTGTAAATGCCAGCATCTCCCGGGACACTGTCCGCAACGACCAGTGTGGCTTGGGCTGCGCCAACATGAGGGACCTCAAAACTGCTGGTGTAGCGGGCGTCGTCTTCGGGTATCACCAGACCATTGTGGTACCACGCCACCTTTAACACCTTACGCACCAATGCGGCGTCGGCCACGCCCACATCAATGAGGGTCACCTCGGCCTCTACGTAGATGTGTTGGCGGACTACGTACATCTGCTGTTGGAGTGGCAACTGCGTGTGAGCGTCTGATTGGTCGGAGGTTGTGCTCACTAAATGTGGATAGTGGATGATGCCATTTTAAAAATGTTCAGGTCAGTTTTCAAAATTGACTAGCCAAACCTTTAAAATAAACCTTTTGATTTCATCACACCAAAATTAATAATGCACAAATTACCTTAAATTCATTATCAATAATGGCTACTTTAAATTATATTACAATAGATGATACAATAATTTGTACACTACATATCAGGTCTAAGTGCAACCAAGCATTGTTGCATAGAAACAACTTTTTCTTTTTATATGAAATTAATAAGTGCACAATAGATTATATGCTCCCCACCTTGGGTAGCGTTGTAAACTGTGAATTCTGTCGGCGCAACTACAGCAAAAGCTTGAAGGAGGTTTGCAGCGGCTCGACCACATGGTGTGATCGGATCATCTCTCGCGAGCTCCAAGCCGCCGACTCGAGCGACGTAGGTACCTGTGTCTGACTTAGTGGCGTTCCTTATGAAGAGCGAGGAGGTTGTGTTCGATAGCTGCAGCCTAGCGTCGTATGGCAGGTCTACCGGGCGGCTGTTGTGATACCATGACAGTCGCGCAGGTACGGCGCCGGGCAATACTTCCAATTGTAGCGCACCTGCGCTATGCGATAGGCGGATGTTTGAATTCTTGGACCGTCCTGTTGGGTTTCGTTTTAATTACTAAGTTATTGTACATTGCAGACCCAGGCCTCACCTTTCGCTTCCACGGCGATGCTTCCCGATGCTAAGAGCGTGTTACCGGAATAAACACTGCAAAAATACCTGACATGGCGCGTGGAATTTTTCCTCAGAGCCGCCACAAGGGTGCTACCGCTGGCTGTGTTGCTTGTCGTCCATCCCTCCTCTGCCTGGGGGGCGCTCCAACGGTACCAGTATGGCTCGGACGGTGGGGGACTTATGGAGCAGTCAAGCGAGACGTTCACACCCACGTGCACTTCCGGAGTAGACGACGTTACCTTCACGACGTACTTGTAGCCTGTTTACAGAATTATTTTATTTTACAATTGTGTTCACCTTAGCACGTATACTTACAGCTACTTTCGCGTTTATTTACACATGCATCATTAATTTTATGCTATTGCATGGTTACTGATTGCACAGTAACATTTTCATAAAGGCAACATATACAAAAAAGTGAAATTAGATGCTCCACAATAACTCTGTCTATTTTACCTTGGACAGACGCGCTGAACAGGACCAAGAATGCCATCACGAATGTAGCCATGGTATGGAGAGTTACCCAGTAATTATTGCAGTTGCCCTAGTGACGGGATATGCCCAACCATCTGCCTGGGTTAGTTATATACGAAGGCAGATTCACTTAGGACCTGTTGGTTGTTTGTTTCAAAAACAATTACACTAAAGGCCGCGGAATTCTCAGCCTGGGAGCGGAATGAAGTAGGTGTAATGACCATCCAACGCTAGTGCAGCGGGGCTTCTATTTTAAATAGAACATCTTGTTTATAATTGGGACAATGTCCAGTATAATTACCACTTGTGGCACTTTTTTTTCTTCGAATTATTTTCAACAATGTATGCTGATTATACTAAATTCATTGGTTCATAGCTTTCTGATGGAATTTTGTAATGACCATTGGATAGAGGCAAACTTGAAAAGCTACCCAGAAGGGTGCTTTTGCTGGACTGTGTCCCAATTATGTATGATTCTTATATTAATGTTGAAATGTAGGAGAGTCCACCATGGCTACAGCTATGGTTACTAATTATCCTGATTAATAGTTAATTCGTTTGCCACGTCGTTTGTAGCTAAGCAGTGTAACATGCAGTAACGTTGTTCCGCTGTGTAAATGATGTAGACAGACTCACTAGCCTCCGTCTCCTCCGACTAGTTCCGTAAATTACCCGTATAGTCGTAAAAATGATTTTGCGACCCACGCGGAAAGCATTGTCGCAAACGAACATAGCGACAGGCACGAAAAGACGGAGGCAATTGAAAGTCGAAGTTACGTGGGACCCTCCAAATCCAGCGGGCTATGAGCTGATGCCGGGAACATCAAAGCAGGAATCGAAATGGGAGCCGCCCCACTGGCGGGAACAGTTAGAAAATATCAGGGTAATGAGACGAGAGAAGGATGCGCCTGTGGACGTGGTAGGAGCTGCCGAATTAGCAGCTAAGGACCTCCCACCGGAGGTGAGGAACGCTATATCACGTGACCAGTTCCGTCGTCATGAACAACCACTGTCCTAGGTGAGGCGGTACCAGGTCCTCGTCTCCCTGATGCTTTCCAGTCAAACTAAAGATCACGTGACCGCGGGGGCCATGCGCAGGCTACAGGAGCATGGCCTCACTGTTCAAAACATAATGCAGACACCAGAACACAATGTGGCCGAGCTTATATACCCCGTGGGGTTTTGGAAGGTTGGTTAGCAAACACCCTCTCCCCCCTTCTCTCTTTGGTGGTCTCCCATTGGAGCGGTTTCTGACCTAGTACATAAGTGTTCTGGGTACAGGTGGGCTCTTTTTGGTGGTCTCCCGTGTGTGTGTGTGTGTGTGTGTGTGTGTGTGTGTGTGTGTGTGTGTGTGTGTGTGTGTGTGTGTGTGTGTGTGTGTGTGTGTGTGTGTGTGTGTGTGTGTGTGTGTGTGTGGGTGTGTGTGTGTGTGTCTGTGTGTGTGTGAGAGGAGGAATACCACTGCGAAACAGACATGGTTTTGACAATTGGGATATGTGCACATATGTGTCTGAAGAATAACTGCTATAGCTGCCGCAATATGATATGGGGGGGGGACACACACACGGAACATGGTGTACAAAGGGGAGCACAACCATTGTACTACATGCTGTGGATATATGCTATGGGGATCACCATGGTTGAAAGGCTCAGGTGAGACAGACCAAGTTATGATAACACATCAGTGTCCAAAGAGTTTGGTATCACTGCACTGCATGCAGTAGGCTACATCTTGTGTACAACACTATAAATTTTTGAATTGTAGTAAAATATCAGTAAACTAATGTTTTACTGAAAATATAATTGGATTCATTGAGTTGCATGCACATCATTAGCTACCACAATCTGATATGGTCATGCATAAATATTGTATAATTATTTGACGCTAACTAAGTTAAGGCGACCAACCATACACTTGTCGTCTTTATAACTACCCATAACTTGTTGTGACCTTACTTTTCCAGCTGTATATGGAGGTGGGAGGGGTGCTAGTGTATTGCTATCCACTTTTATTTGCAGCACTAGATATACTGAGTGCATAGTCCAGCATGCCTTTACTGCCTGGGTGCATAGTCCAGCATGCCTTTACTGCCTGGGTGCATAGTCCAGCATGCCTTTACTGCCTGGGTACATAGTCCAGCATGCCTTTACTGCCTGGGTGTGTGCATAGTCCAGCATGCCTTTACTGCCTGGGTTGATTAAATGATGAGTTGCAAGGCACCGTATGATGAAATCCTCTGCTTGCTTGCAGAGAAAGGCGAGCTTTATCAAGAGGGCTACAGAGATTCTGGCCACCGTTCATGCAGGGGACATACCAAACACAGTGGAAGGTCTGGTGAGTCACCATCCGTAGCGGCAGCCATTGCTGTGGTGGGCGTTAATATTGATGGGTAGTCTCGGGAGGCAGTTAAACTCTACTTGTGGGTATTCATTTGTCCCTTTGCTTGCCCACATACACACACACACACACACACACACATGTGCACGGTTTCACGCACGTGCTTGTACACACACACACACACACACACACACACACACATGCACATGCATATGTGCAAAGAATGCCTACAATATATACATCAACAGTTACCATTGTTACCAATGTTTGGCACGTTAACCCTGGTTGCTGATCATTCATGGGTGCATGAAATAGTAATTTGTAACATTACCATCTGAGCTTCAAACCCAGTTCCCTTGCCCCGCCCCCTGTTACCTCCTCCCCCACCGCTCCACCCCCTCACCAAGGTTGCCCTGCCGGGGGTGGGGCCCAAGATGGCTCACCTGACCATGGACATAGCCTGGGCCACCGTCTCTGGTATTGGAGTGGACACCCATGTTCACCGCATTGTGCAGAGGCTGGGGTGGTTGCCGAGGGAGACGCAAAAGCCAGAGGAAACAAGGAAGGGGCTGGAGGAGTGGTTACCACGGTTAGTTAATAAAGGTAGTTATTGTGAGTTATTTTTTTGCGGGTGCGGGCAGTGGCCATCTGTGTTTAGGTGGCTCTACATACACAGGGATAAAGACAAATGTTCTATGGATTGTAATTCAGGACAGACAGTGTATGACCACACCCACACCACTCACCACCAACCCCCCCGACATTCTCTGTGGCGAGACACAATGGATGTTGTCAGTACGTGAGAGGTTCAACACCGCAGAGAAATTTCGTAGAACTTTTGTTTCATGCCTAATCACACACACACACACACGCACGCACATACACACATGCATGCACACGCACGCACGCACACACACACACACACACACACACACACACACACACACACACGCATCCATGCATTCCCTTGTTAAACAGATTGCTTGTATAATATAATTGGGCTTAACCATAATCAGTTTGGTGTACTGAGAAATTCGGCTAGACCACTCTCTCTGGTGTGCCCATAAACTTAACAACTGGGATGGTGTTTCTGCTGTCTTTGGCATTACTGTGCTTATTAATCCATCCGTGATTACGGAAATGGGAGCATTCTTGTAACATTTAGAATGTTTTGCCTGTTGAAGTTCTCCTGTTCGTTGTAACAATGGATATTCCTGACAATGTCTTATATCGGCGTTTTTTTTTTTTTTTTTGTCTCATTATTCAGCAAATATGTATGTTTTTGTGATGGTCCAATGCTTTGTTCATGACATGTCATTAGCGGACGGGAGAACTGGGCATGTCCTGTGATGGTCCAGTGCTTTGTTCATGACATGTCGTTAGTGGACGGGAGAACTGGGCATGTCCTCAGTATGTGACAGTGTAAATGTGACAATTCAGAGCACTTTGATTGTGAAGCAAGTGGGGTTGGTGGTGCTGAGAATTATGTGAAGGATAGAAGCATCAGGGAAACGTGCCACGATAGAGCTGGGCCATGTTGTTCTCTTGCTGGCTGAGTAGAAGACTTGTGTCTTTGTGTGTGTGTGTGTGTGTGTGTGTGTGTGTGTGTGTGTGTGTGTGTGGTCGTTATTCTGAAATAAAATAAGTAAACAAATAACCTGCAGTACTGTTTCTAGCATGCTATAAGCTGAAGTGACTTCAAGACATCTTAAGTGTTGGGGCCAATGTGAGCAGAATGCTAAGCACTTTCTCTCTGATCAATGGTGTGTGGTATTCTAACACAGTCAGGCATGGACACTGTGGTGGCCCAGCAGTATGCATTCGTAAGCCTCCCACTTGTCTTGTCGCTTTGGGTGTGATTAATGAAACCATTTTTTTTAAATTGAATTTAAATTGCAAACATGCAGGTATTGGCGTGGACAAGGTTGACTTGCACAATTGCCTGACTAGCATAAAGAGTACAGTTAAAATAAAAATAAAAACAGTGAACGTAAACCGTTCTTAAACATAGAAACAAGGTAACTACTTTCATCGGGGAGACTGTTCCAAATCTTAAAAACATGTTCAGAGAATGAGTAGGAAGAGTTTGTTGGACTTCCCTAAAGAAACTATAAAGGAAGGTTAACTAGACCATACACAATTTTATAGCACGTCATTAGATTCCAAGGAATAAAGGTAAAGCATAGCTAGTCTGCTACCATGGGCAGCAAGCTCTTCTAAATAGAGATCTGGTGGGGACAATGGCTGTACTCCCTCAACACATGTTACATTCCTTAATGCGCCTAACAGGAAAGCTGTATTCAAGAATTGGCTGGATGAAAACTTTTAAAAAGGCATAGACAAGAGTCGAAACATCTGATGTACGGAATCCTTTAAGGAGGGCAGCACATCTGCAGTAGGCCTATGAGGTGATACGGGAACATTGAGTGAATGGTTTCAAATTTAATAAAAGGTACACTCCAAGTTCTGTTATTCATATGCAAGTGACAAGACAAGCTTGTGTGCATTCAGACTGCTAAACCCGTTCATGTGATCACTTGCATATTGTGCGTATAAAGGATTATTTTTGAAAGTGGGGGACATTGCTCTCTCTACCCTCCCTAGGCTGTTTGATGCAACAATATTCTTTTCCTTGTAGCTTTGTGCTCACACTTAATCAAGGGTCCCACCCTTAAACACTATTCCATTTAAAGTCTTTGATTGGTCTAAGTGCTGCAAAGTACAGTGTGTGGGAAAGGTGGGGTAGGTCAGGTCATCGTGGGAAAGGAAAGGTCATCGTGGGAAAGGAGACGTCATTGTGTCTTTGCCGGCTGATGAGTGTGATTATGCATGTGAAAAATAATAGGATGGCTTTTGGAAGCAATGTGTTTATATCCACACCTAGATTGTGACTCCACATGCAAAGTGTACTGTGTGTGGGAAAGGTGGGTTAGGCCAGGTCATAGTGGGAAAGGAGAGGTGTCTTTTTGCCTGCTGATGAGTGTGATTTTGCATGTGCAAAAAAAAAGGATGGCTTTTGTAAGCAATGTGTTTATATCCACACCTAGATTGTGACTCCACATTTATCATTCTGTGTATGCAGTGTGTTTGGCCACTTCTCCACCCCCATTCATGTTGGAGGTACACGTAGATGTGTTATGACTGAGTACGGCTTCATCGCTTAGTTCGTTTCAATGTGGGCTTGCCTTCCTTAGTCTGTTTACATCCTGCCTCCGCCCCCTCCTCCCCACAGGTCAGAGTGGAGTGACTTGAATTGGCTTCTTGTTGGTTTCGGACAGAAGATGTGTCTACCGTTGGGACCTAGGTGTGCGCAGTGTCTCAACAAGGACACGTGCCCGTCCTCTCAGGCGAAGGGGTTGTAGGAGCCCCTTGTGGTGGGAGGGGCAATGCCCACCTGTCTGGTTCAATTATAATCAGCCCTTTGGGATCCAAGTTTGAACTGTTTCAACTCATAATATCATAATATTATATAATCAGCCCTTTGGGATCCAAGTTTGAACCGTTTCAACACCAATATCATAATATTGTGTATTACTTGATTGATTTTCACCAATAACCTATTCTGAATGTAATTGGATCTGTGTCAAACATGTAACCAAGTTATACCGAGACATGCTATGCCTTTACTTGCACTCGTGTGTGTGTGTGTGTGTGTGTGTGTGTGTGTGTGTGTGTGTGTACATGTAAGAGACTGAACTTCACAGTACGGAAGTGTTTCATTCTAGAGTTCTTTATTGTGTCAGACGAAATTTTTTAACCAAACAGATGGAGTGCACTGGTGATGGAGGTATGTGTGCATGTGGGTGTGTCCATAGAAGGTTGTATGGTTTGTGATAAGGTGTGATGTTTGCATATATGGAGAGAGTGTGTGTCTATATCATCCAAAGCTTTGACGGCATCCCAAAGCAGCAGCAGATATATTGTCAACAGTGCACACACCTCACATCCCTCATCACCAATGCACACCCTCACATCCCTCCATCACACCTCACATCCCTCCACCACCAGTGCACACCTCACATCCCTCCATCACCAGTACACACACCTCACATCTCTCCACCACTGCACACACCTCATCCATCACCACTGTACACCTGTTTCTGCTCAGTGTTACAACATTTCTTTGATCACAACAGACTTAACATGGAATTGCATCACAAACAAAAAACTTATTGTAAAACGAAAGAAATTTTCTAATGTGCTCTATCCGGATGATGTCACCAGTGTCACTCTCCAAACCATGTCCCAGTGACAGGGCACACTGACTTGTTCCTTGCACACCTTAGGTGTGTGACTGTCCCATTAGGATACCTTACAAATGCAGCATCACTGAAAGGTTGCTTGCAGACTGGGCAATTGCTAAAGAGTAGTGGAGGGGTGGGGAGGGTGTAGGAGGGGAGGGGTTGGGAAGGTGTGGGAGGGGAGGGGTGGGGAAGGTGTGGGAGGGGAGGGGTTGGGAAGATGTGGGAGGGGAGGGGTTGGAAGGTGTGGGAGGGGAGGGGTGGGGGAAGGTGTGGGAGGGGAGGGGTTGGGAAGGTGTGGGAGGGGAGGGGTTGGGAAGGTGTGGGAGGGGAGGGGTTGGAAAGGTGTGGGAGGGGAGGGGTTGGGAAGGTGTGGGAGGGGAGGGGTTGGGAAGGTGTGGGGGGGTGCAGTATTGTATAGAGAGAACAGAAGAGAATCAATAGTGTGTGCTTATGTATGTTGCATGTATAGGTAGTTTTTCAAGTTTTCAAATTTTTGTGAACTGCAAAGTTCGTCACGCATCCAAAATTGGACTATCCATCATAAAATTTAAAAGGCACTGAATTTATAGTTAGCCATACATTTCAATGTGAGCGTTACTTTTCTTTTGCTTGTTCTGAAAAGTATAACAAGGTGTGATGCCCCACCCCCACTACCTAGCTACCCTGTCCCATGTGTGTGTGTGCGTGTGTATATGTGGTGTGTATATGTGTGTGTGTATATACAGGGTGATTGAAAAGTCGCACAAAATGGTCTAACTCCAGAATTGAATATTTAAATAAACTGAGCAGTAACTTACTACTAATTAATAACTTTTTATTAATCACTGGCATGTTTTTTTGTTCAATAGCATAATTTTTCCACGCTCAGCTCTGGAGTTATACCAGTTCAAAGATTTTGTGCGACTTTCCAATCACCCTGTATGTGTGTGTGTCTATGTGTGTGTGTGTGTGTGTGTGTGTGTGTGTGTGTGTGTGTGTGTATATGTGGTGTGTATATGTGTGTGTGCGTGTATATGTGGTGTGTATGTGTGTGTCTATATGTGTGTGTATATGTGGTGTGTATAGGTGTGTATATATGTGTGTGTGTGTGTGTGTGTGTGTGTGTGTGGGTGTGTAGTACTCACGTTGCCTCGCTAATGAGAACAGGACCGCCCTGCAACTGCATGAGGTGTGATTTCACCTATGTGCGGGTGGTGGTGGTGGAGGGGGTTGTTGCAGAGGGGAGGAGGTATGTCATGGATGCAAAGTACAATAGGGTGCCCATCCCTGCCACTTAAAAGAAATGGGGTCAGCGTGCAGCTGATAACTGCACGTATCTACTGACCTCACTCCCAGGAACCACATAGTCCCCCCCCCCCCCCCCCATCATCTCCCTCCTTTATTCCCCCTCCCCCTCCTCTCCTTCCCTTCTCCCTATCTTCCTCCCTCTCCTCCACTTCCTCTTCTCCTCCCTCTCCCTCCATCTCCCTCCCTGTCCTCCCCCTCCCTCTCCTCCCCTCCCTCTCCTCCCTCCATCTCCCTCCCTCTCCTCTCCTCCATCCCCCTCCCGCTCCTCCCCCTCCCTCTCCCATTCTCCACAAGTTTGCTCCCCTCTCTTCCTCCCCTACCTGTAAGTTCTCCCCCTTGGCTAGGTTCTTCTCAATCTTGAGAGTCCTGGAGGTGTCAATACTACTCCTCAGGCTGTGCATAAGAAATGTCTTAACGGTACTAATGGGCCACATAGACGGGAGTATCTGCAGCACCTACACACACATACACACACACACACATAACACACACACATACACACACACACACACACACAAACACACACACCAATGAACACATAATCGCGGCCCATGTGCAAGCACTCACTTGTGCGGCGTCAAAGTCTTCACCGTGCCGATTGAGTAAGTCGATGGCTGGTCGCTCTAATACTTCCTGTCTGTGGGTGTGTGTGTGTGTGTGTGTGTGTGTGTGTGTGCATGTATGTGGGTGTGTGTATGTGTGTATGCATTTGTGCGTTGTGCGTATATGCATTTGCATGTGTGTGTATGTCAGTTGCAAGGTTTTAGTGATATGAGATATGACGTGATGTGATGGATGGGTCATGTACCAAAGTGAGTGATGCATACACGCACATGCACACACATGCACACCACCACACACACACATACATGCACACACATGCACACCACCACACACACACATGCACACCACCACACACACACGTGCACCCACCACACACACATGCACACACATGTACGAACCTGTAACATGTGCATGACACAGACACACACATGCACACACATGCACACACACACATGCACACACACATATGCACACACACACACGACGTACATATGGACACATTGCATGCACACATGAAACATGCACACATCACGTCACATTTGCTTACTTTTCATTTGGCTTGAGGTACACAGATAACAGGGTGAGGTAGAGGGTCTGCTTGTACTGCCTGCTTTTGTTCTGTTTCCAATTAATGCACATGCCACACGTGACAATCATAAATAAATAAATAAATTGGTAGCACATACACAATCATAAGCACACCTTGTGGGGTGTGTGGAGATGATAAGCCACTATTCCCACCACATGGCTGCTATATTTTAAGTGATTTGTTTAGGAGGAGTAAAAAATGTTTTTATGTTCTGAAGAAAGGTGAATCCTACTTAGATGGGGTATGGGAAGGTGTATATGTGTTGAAAGGAGGCTTTGTCTGAGGTTAGTAGGTCAAGCCTAGTTCTCTCTCCCTATTATTCAAACTAGATTGTCCCTTTGTCTGGTTCTCAGGTATTGTACCAGAGGCGGATCCAGGGGGGGGGGCTATGGGGGCTGTAGCCCCCCCCTTTCGGATAAGTAACGAAAATAATTACGACTAATTAACTACATGTATATACGCGCTTTTTATAATGCTATACCTGTATTAACTTATGCGCACAAAGTGAAGCATCGTTCCTACTTAAACCGAAATGGTATTTAATTAGTGCCCCACGCACAGATTTAGAATACAACTTTTTTATAATAAGCCCCCCCCTTTCAAAAATCCTGGATCCGCCCCTGTTGTACTGCTATGTATTAAATGGAAAGCAACCAATCACTAAAGTTTTGCTGACCCCACCCACCACTCCACCTGTGCGTTGGTTGTACCTTGTACACTGATTTTCCTGTCACACATCAATGGCACGCGGCACCCTTCGGGGTTCTACTCTGACCAACCACTTTAACCCCATAGCCCCCCATGGCTGTGTTATGCGTCATGGTGTGGGGGCGCAACTGGTCGCACCCAAGACATGTGCCAGCGTCACCCTTGGTCCCAGACCAGTCAGTGGTGAGGACCTACCACTCACCATGACCGCATTATGCTGGTAGGGGCACATCTGGTCGCACCCAAGAGCAAGCCAGCGCTACCTTGGTCCCAGACTTGGCCTGATGGAGTACACCCTGTCACCAGGTTGTCACCCGACCCCCTTTTATGGGCATCAACTAGTACAGACGCATGACGGGGACCATCACATTAGGTACATCTCTATGCATTAGCACAGAAGTAGCATTCACACATAATCTTGTGGTAGGTACATCGCAACTATGGTGGAATTGAGGCCCACCCTGTCCCTCACAAATTTTTGATGATGATTCATGTTATTAATAGGCCATTGTTAGTAGACTAGTTATAACCAAATGTTATTAATAGACCATTGTTAGTAGACTAGTTATAACCCAATGTTATTAATAGGCCATTGTTAGTAGACTAGTTATAACCCAATGCTATTAATAGACCATTGTTAGTAGACTAGTTATAACCCAACGTTATTAATAGTCCATTGTTAGTAGACTAGTTATAATCCAATGCAATCTGTACAGTATCTTTGGTCAAAATGGCTGCAGGGACACACCTCCCTTCTCAGCGACCACACCTCCCTTCTCAGCGAACACCTCTCCTTACTTGTGAATAATGCACGCAGTGTTTCTCTGCTCCCTGGTAATCCTTCAGCTTGTGTGCCCACAGGCTGAAGGCTTTCTCGTGTTCATCCATCTGCATGTGTGCACAGTACAGGGATATATCAGTATAGCCATCTCCATGACTACTTACCCCCTACAGTATAGCCATCTCCATGACTACTTACCCTCCCCTACAGTATAGCCATCTCCATGACTACTTACCCTTCCATACAGTATAGCCATCTCCATGACTACTTACCCTCCCATACAGTATAGCCATCTCCATGACTACTTACCCTCCCATACAGTATAGCCATCTCCATGTCTACTTACCCTCCCCTACAGTATAGCCATCTCCATGACTACTTACCCTCCCATACAGTATAGCCATCTTCATGACTACTTACCCTCCCCTACAGTATAGCCATCTCCATGTCTACTTACCCTCCCCTACAGTATAGCCATCTCCATGACTACTTACCCTCCCATACAGTATAGCCATCTCCATGACTACTTACCCTCCCCTACAGTATAGCCATCTTCATGACTACTTACCCTCCCATACAGTATAGCCATCTCGCTGTACAGGTCTGTGTTCTGTATGCGACTGAGGAGGGTGGAAGCCCTGTAATGCAGCGAGGACTTGAGAAACTGTTCCAGCTTCTTCCTGGCTCTATCCAGCTGTCTGTCCCCACCCACTGCACCTCCGGGCAAATTCTTCAAACGCAGTACATCTTCCAATAAGAGCTCAGCGTACTTTGAGTGGTATTTCTCGTCCTGTGTGGAAAAAAGGTTTAGGCTTAATCATTATATGACTGGACTAAAAGCTTAGGGAGGGGAGTGTCAACAAACCTCAACTGATTTGTTGACGATGATGTACTCCAAATAGAGCAGTGTTGCAGTTGGATATTCCTGCATGTACTCCAGCACACGAGATGGGTGGAGCTCCTCGGGTGGTTGGGTGACGTGGGACAGCTGCTCTGTGAATATCCGTATCGCCATGGTTTCATCCTTTTTTAGTGCCCACCTGGCATATTTGAGCACCACTTCAGGGCTGGCACAGCTTCAAGATCCCATGACGGCGATAAATTACAAAAAGAAATAAACGCAGGAAGTTAAAAAGGCTAAACAGTGTGAATTGAAAGCATGATAGACAATACTGACCTTGCCAGCTGATCGATGATAAACTTTAGTCCTGGGAACTGGCTATCACGGTACTCGCCATCAGCAATCCTGTACACAACACAGCACAGTGAGCAAAGGGTTAAAGCAGATCAAGGTGTGAGGGTTAAACAGGAGCAGCAAGTGGCACATGCACACACACATACACACATGCACACACACATGCACACATGCACACACACACACATGTGCACACCTGGTCCAGATATTCAGGGCATCTCCTGAGCGTTTTGCATACATATAGAAGTATCCTAGGGCATGGTAGCACTGAAGAGAAGAGGGGTTAAAAGAGAATACTGAAAGAGCAGATGGCCCCTCCCCCTTCCTGACCACACCCACCCCATAGTTCTTGAGGGCCTCTTCTGCCTCCTCAAAGGAGAGAAGGAGGTCTTGGTTGGTGATGTAGGGGATGAGAGAGGGGCTTTGTATTTCGGCCATTAGCTTGAGGAGAGCTGTGTCCAACTCCTAAAGGGTTAAAGGTAAAGAAGGCCAGGACAGAGTGATGCTTCTCACACACACATGCACATGTACACACAGATGTACACACACAGCACACACAGCACACACACACACACACACACACACACACACACACACACACACACACACACACACACACACTTGCCTCCTTCCTGCCAAATGCAGTAGAAGTGCTCCTGACTTCTTTCTGTAAGAACACCACAGAAACAGTGGGGAGAGGAGAAAGTAGGAAACATGTCACATACATGTATGAGAAGGCATTAGCACACAGAACCAATGTTGGTCCCCAATGGCTTACCAAGTAGCGTATTAAGAACTTCTTGGCCTCATCAATAGAGAAGGAACCATCACTGGCTGCAAGGGGTTAAGTTATGATATGCACCGATTATTATTTAAAAGGTTAAGCTACGCAAAGCAAGAGGTTACCCAGGACTTCGATGGACGGGATTGCCAGAGCAAGTCTGGGTTTAAAGGAAGTGGAAGCCTGTAGGAGTCCTGTGTAGAGAAAGATGACCTGGGGAAGAGGAGAGTGGGCAGGGGTGAGGAGGATTAAAACACACAATCTAAAGGATAGGGTTGGGGAGGAGGGCAGAGAGGAGTGGGGAGGAGGGCAGAGGAGTGGGGAGGAGGGCAGAGAGGAGGAGGGCAGAGGAGTGGGGAGGAGGGCAGAGAGGAGTGGGAGGAGGGTAGAGGAAGCGGGGAGGAGGACATTGAGCATACACAGCTCACCTCTCTAGGGTCACACCCACTCTCCAGAAGCAGTGCTTCCGCGCGGCTGAACTGGCCCACAGAGATGTATATGAAGGCAGCCTTCTGTTTTACCCCAGTGATGTACTGTTGACCATATAAGGACACAGATAACATTCTGGTCTATTAATGTCATACAAGGACACATTAATACCCACAACAATGCCCATATAAGGACACAGATAACATTCTGGTCTATTAATGTCATACAAGGACACATTAATACTCACAACAATGCCCATATAAGGACACAGATAACATTCTGGTCTATTAATGTCATACAAGGACACATTAATACCCACAACAATGCCATATAAGGACACAGATAACATTCTGGTCTATTAATGTCATACAAGGACACATTAATACCCACAACAATGCCCATATAAGGACACAAGTAACGTTAGTGATGGACACAGGTAACATAGTCTATTGATGCCATATAAGGACACAGGTAACATAGTCTATTAAGGACACAGGAAACATTGTCTATTGATGCCATATAAGGACACAGGTAACGTTATTAATGCCCATACAAGGACACAGGTGACATTCATTGATGTCAATGGCAAAATCATGATTTTTGCGAGGGACTTTCCAATCACGATTTAACTGTGTATACTTACTACTTAGGCATAATATAGTGTGTGGTTATTTTTGAAAAGTAAAAGTGATGTACATATTTTAAAATGTCTAGTATGCAACCACCTCTTCCCCAGTCTAATGTCTGGTATGCCAACCACCTCTTCCCCAGTCTTATGCATTAATAACAACCACCTCTTCCCCAGTCTAATGTCTGGTATGCATTAATAACAACCACCTCTTCCCCAGTCTAATGTCTGGTATGCATTAATAACAACCACCTCTTCCCCAGTCTAATGTCTGGTATGCATTAATAACAACCACCTCTTCCCCAGTCTAATGTCTGGTATGCATTAATAACAACCACCTCTTCCCCAGTCTAATGTCTGGTATGCATTAATGACAACCACCTCTTCCCCAGTCTCACCTCTTCTGCCTTAGCAGCTGCATCAGGGTTATTCTTTCCCTGCTCAACAGCTGCAATTGTTTCAGCCAGAGTGAGCGCCTCTTCCACCAGCTGCTTCTGAAGGTAGCTCTCCACCTACATGTGTGTGTGTGTGTGTGCATTTGTGTTGTTGTGTGTGTGTGTGTTGTTGTGTATGTGTGTGTTGTTGTGTATGTGTGAATGTGCGTATATGCATGAGTGAGGAAAAGGATAAGGATTAACATCAAACAATCCAGTGGTACATAGATTGACTGGATATGTGGTCTCTTCCCCTCATTCACCCCTCCCATCTCCACCCCTCACTCACCCTCCCATCTCCTCCTTCTCACTCACCTCCCATTTCCTCCTCCCCTTATTCACCTCCCCACTCACCCCTCCCATCTCCACCCCTCACTCACCCTCCCATCTCCTCTCCCCACTCACCCCTCCCATCTCCTCTCCCCACTCACCCCTCCCATCTCCTCTCCCCACTCACCCCTCCCATTGCCTCCTCACCTGGTCCTTGAGGGGTACAGGAGACAGCAGGTAAATGGCTCTCTCTTGGGCGACATAGACTTTCCCAGCAGCCTCTCCAAAACACCTGCCATTCTGTGAATGAGGACCACACATGGTTCAGCAATATGTCTCATTCACCACCACATGTGTGTGTGTATGTGTGTGTGTCATATGGTACCACAGGGCATTTCTACTGGTACAACTGGGTGAGCTTTAATCTACTGGTACAAGTGGGTGAGCTTTAATCTACTGGTACAACTGGGTGAGCTTTAATCTACTGGTACAACTGGGTGAGCTTTAATCTACTGGTACAACTGGGGTGAGCTTTAATCTACTGGTACAACTGGGGTGAGCTTTAATCTACTGGTACAACTGGGGTGAGCTTTAATCTACTGGTACAACTGGGTGAGCTTTAATCTACTGGTACAACTGGGTGAGCTTTAATCTACTGGTACAACTGGGTGAGCTTTAATCTACTGGTACAACTGGGTGAGCTTTAATCTACTGGTACAACTGGGGTGAACTTTAATCTACTGGTACAACTGGGTGAGCTTTAATCTACTGGTACAACTGGGTGAGCTTTAATCTACTGGTACAACTGGGGTGAACTTTAATCTACTGGTACAACTGGGTGAGCTTTAATCTACTGGTACAACTGGGTGAGCTTTAATCTACTGGTACAACTGGGTGAGCTTTAATCTACTGGTACAACTGAGTGAGCTTTAATCTACTGGTACAACTGAGTGAGCTTTAATCTACTGGTACAACTGGGTGAGCTTTAATCTACTGGTACAACTGGGTGAGCTTTAATCTACTGGTACAACTGGGTGAGCTTTAATCTACTGGTACAACTGGGTGAGCTTTAATCTACTGGTACAACTGGGTGAGCTTTAATCTACTGGTACAACTGGGTGAGCTTTAATCTACTGGTACAAGTGGGTGAGCTTTAATCTACTGGTACAAGTGGGTGAGCTTTAATCTACTGGTACAACTGGGTGAGCTTTAATCTACTGGTACAACTGGGTGAGCTTTAATCTACTGGTACAACTGGGTGAGCTTTAATCTACTGGTACAACTGGGTGAGCTTTAATCTACTGGTACAACTGGGGTGAACTTTAATCTACTGGTACAACTGGGTGAGCTTTAATCTACTGGTACAACTGGGTGAGCTTTAATCTACTGGTACAACTGGGGTGAACTTTAATCTACTGGTACAACTGGGTGAGCTTTAATCTACTGGTACAACTGGGTGAGCTTTAATCTACTGGTACAACTGGGTGAGCTTTAATCTACTGGTACAACTGGGTGAGCTTTAATCTACTGGTACAACTGAGTGAGCTTTAATCTACTGGTACAACTGAGTGAGCTTTAATCTACTGGTACAACTGGGTGAGCTTTAATCTACTGGTACAACTGGGTGAGCTTTAATCTACTGGTACAACTGGGTGAGCTTTAATCTACTGGTACAACTGGGTGAGCTTTAATCTACTGGTACAACTGGGTGAGCTTTAATCTACTGGTACAACTGGGTGAGCTTTAATCTACTGGTACAAGTGGGTGAGCTTTAATCTACTGGTACAAGTGGGTGAGCTTTAATCTCGATATCAATACAAATGAACACGGAATCTCCTACCTAGGTAAGTATGAAGACCAAGAAATCCTCCCCCTCTCCCTTCCAAAATATAAAATGATTTCATCTCTCAAGTACTGCGCCCCCCCCCCCCCCCCCCCCCCCCCCCCAAGGGTTTTGGCAGTACGCGATACAGCAATGTAAGAATTGGGTGGTATGCAACACACACACACACACACACACACACACACACACACACACACACACACACACACACACACACACACACACACACACACACACACACACACACACACACACACACACACACACACACACACACACACACACACACACACACACACACACACACACACACACAC
>OY811977.1:1193899-1237334 GCA_963681505.1 Eunapius fragilis | reverse complement strand
GAAAAGGTTCTTCTGTGTCAACTTTTTATACAACTTGCAGCTGTAATAAAACCACAGCAAGCCTGCCTCCTTCCTGTGTGCATAACACACATGGTATAGCCCAACATGTGGTCTTACATGTACTAGATGTCTTCAGGTACAAGAGAGAAATCAATGTTTTTACCCATGCATAAGTCGATTTAAAGTGGCAGCAACCCTAGGCCTCTCACTACACGTGATTGTGTGCAGTTTCATGCACGTACATCAGCAAATACTAACCATTATAAAATGCAGGCCGTCTTAATTCAGCCCCACCCCCACCACCGCATATATAGTTGGTTTGTTCAACACATGGGAGGCCGTTCCAATAATTTAATCCTTAGATCAGTTTTGGCTTATATAAAGCAACTTTTCTCACTCACTCTTTACAATATTTCTATTTCTATGGAAGAGGTATGCATGTGTACATAGGATTTGCATGCATGGCATTATATCTATATATATTACCCTTGTAGGTCACGGAAGAAGAAGCGGCAAATTTGTTTGCTGTCGACGCCCTGGATATCGATGACTCGGGTGAGGAGGGCCCTCCCTATTCTCCAGTACCGGTCCTGGTCCCTGCTCCAGTCCTGCTTGCCCCAGTTCCCCCGCTGGCCCCAGCTCTAGATCTGTTTGCCCCAGTTCCGCCGCTGGCTCCTGCTCCGCTGGCCCCAGCTCTGTTAGCCCCAGTTCCGCCGCTGGCTCCTGCTTCGCTGGCCCCAGCTCTACTCGCCCCAGTTCCGCCGCTGGCTCCTGCTCCGCTGGCCCCAGCTCTGTTTGCCCCACTTCCGCCGCTGGCTCCTGCTCCGCTGGCCCCAGCTCTACTCGCCCCAGCTCCACTGCTCCCACCAGCGCCACCGCTGGCCCCAGTCCCATGGGGAATATGGCCTCCTCATCCATATTGGAGGCCTCCCGAAGCTTGGCCTTATAGAAGGCGACGAGGAAGGGGGAGGGGGGGATTTCAGATTCGATCAAACAATACGTATATTTATTATAATTAATACAACTAATGTTTTTTGAATGCTATATAGCAGGGCTACCGTTTGCGCCGTACCGATCTCTTCCGACCAAGTTAAGACAGTTTAGTTAAGAGCGTGCATGTGATTGCGCCGAGATGAATTACTTCCTCGCCATGCGAAGTAATCTTGCATTACACGGCACAGTGGCACAATTATTCAATACATGTATCTCTGATATTATAATTTTTGCTTATTACCAGAGGCGGATCCCGGCTTACATGTAACTGGGAGTAGGCGTGCCCTGCTCCACCCATTGCACCTCACCCTTCCCCACTGTTCGATTGCATGTGAGCAGATAAAACGATCTCTTGTGCTACGATAGAGTATGATTCTAAGGTTGCCCAATCCATGCCTCAATATGCATATATACTTCCTCCTTCGTTTATTCTCATGCATAAAAATGTGTGAAACAAGATATAAAAATTTCATTAAAATAAAATTGGTGATGTAGGATTTGTTGACAGCAATTGAGTAAAAAGTAAGGAAACAAGGAATTACGGATTTTAGGCATTCATTTAATTATAAATATTACAGACCTACATTTAGCACAGAATTTTCTAGGAAGTAGATTTGCTAAATAATGTAGGTCTGTAATATTTATAATTAAATGAATGCCTAAAATCCGTAATTCCTTGTTTCCTTAGTTTTTACTCAATTGCTGTCTACAAATCCTACATCACCAATTTTATTTTAATTAAATTTTTATATCTTGTATAAAAATCACATGCAGAAACAGCGGCATTGTCAAGTTATGAGTTTTGCTGTTGTAAGTCGAACCATGTCAAAACGCTAGACAAAGCTAATATTTGATGAAAGTGCAAGACTGCCCGTAGAAAAGAGATATTCCCCTTATACAAAAAGCGTTGTGGCAGTCAGGAACATGGTGGATGGGTCGCTTATGTGTCTCTCTTCCTCCAGCGCTGTCAGGAGGACGAGTCACTCTAACACCTAGTGTCTGCTCCTCCGGCACTCCCAGGAGATATTCCCCTTATACAGTCGGGAACATTGTGGCAGTCGGGAGTTGGGAATGTGGCAGCAGATGGGGGCGAGGAGGCAGACAAGGACACCAATATATGTATAATTGTACAATAAATTATAGTTGATTTTTAATTTGAATATTTCCATAAAATTAATGTTATTGTATAATACATATTCATGTATTTTGTAGTACCTAAAGCAGCAGGTTGAGGGTGAGGATATAGTTTACCGTCCATGCAAGCGTTTTTACAATGTAAGCAAGGCTAAAGGTTCACTATTGTTGCGGTCATATAAGTCATTCTATGGTCACAGTGTTAATGGACTGGGGTGCGTCGGCCAAAAACACTTTCAGAGCCCTCCTGAGAAGGTGAATATTCCAAAGAGCCTTTTCTTCTTTGGAGGCCATTTGGAAACAGGAGGCTCAGAATGACCTTTCAGCAGGATCAGTCTGTGTGCGGTTGGAGGTGTATAAAAAAGCTGATATTAGGTCCACATCCATGCAAGCACCAGGGGGAACATTCCACATCGCCCGTGCTTCACCTCGAGAAAGAGAAGACAAACTTGCAACAACTCGGGCACTGATGTGAGGGACTCTTCCACTGATGGGCAGGTCCAAAGGGCCACGGAAGTGGTTACCCTCCCAATTAGAGCCTGAGATGTCCAAGACATCCTGCGAGGCAACTGTAAAGTACTCGCCGCCAGAGGTGAGAGGGAGATTCATCGCCACTAACATCGAATAGACTTCCCTACACAGGCTGAGAGGCACGGCAGAGAAGGTGAAAGCATTACTGGAGTCTACAATCCACGACAGAGGTAAATCAGGCCTGGAGGCGCTGCACAACAAGGTTATATAATCAGCTAGCCAGACAACACACTGGGATCCAACATCGGTTGAGATTCCCTATCAGCACTGTGTTATTATACCGATTAACATAACAGTAGGTAACCCAGGCAACTTCATCATCTACAGCTTTCCACTGTTAAATCCATCTCACACATATATTGAACAAACTTCGGCATTGATAGTGAGCTTGAAACAGAATGTAATTTGGCAAGAGAAAGGGCCATAATTTACGTGCAATTACATGCTATAACGCTACTTGTTTAGAATGTTATCTACCTATTTTAACTCCTGTCGTCATTCCTCTGTTTGACTGCCATTTTCCAATTCCTTGCATGTAACCTGGCATCAAATGGTCTTTGAGGCTGACAGGTAGGCATTTGCTCATGTTCAGAGCAGACCAGGACTGCAACATACATGTTGGACCGCCGCCTCAGTTCAGCCTCCTTCCTCCTCTTTCGAGCCTTCTTGCTTTCAGCTGTTGCCCTGCTATTATTACCACGAGACTACCGTACAGTGGTGCAAGAAAAACGGTTTACCATAAAGTTTGTCATGTGTGAAATGAACAAACGCTGTTCATGCAACGATATGATGGGATTGACGGCTCCAGGTTAGTTTACTACATCTTCATGCTTCTTATAAATACATAAATTTTGAGGTCACTTCTTTATCTATAACTCAATTTTTTGCACGTAGATGGCTATGTTCAAAACATGTTCGCAGAAAGAGTGCATCCATTCGACAAAATTCGTGGTTTTCACAAAGTCATTTGAGCCTTGCTACATACCTCTGGAGTGAAGAGTTTCCAGTCCGTACCACAGTGAGGTGGAGTGGAGTCAGTGAAAAAACAGTAATTAATTGGTACAATTTTTGTCGCGTAACATGCGCTAAATACATGCTCAGAAATCCAACTGTAATTGGTGGCCCCGGAAAGATTGTAGAAATTGACGAGGCCAAATTTGGAAAAAGAAATACAATCGCGGCTGCTACAGAGATGGCCACTGGGTAATCGGTGGGCATAGAACGTGGAACAAAGAAAATGTTGTCGCTGCAAGAGATGCTGCAACTCTACTCCCATTGATACAAAGGAAAGTCATTGCAGGCTCCATTATTCAAACGGATGAATGGGCATCATACGTGCGGCTACCAACACTTGGGTACGTCCATCAAACTGTCAACCATTCCACAAACTTTGTGGATCCTACATCTGGTGCTTACACCAAGACTATTGAAAGCTCCTGGGCCCACATTAAATCCAAATACAAACGGATGCATGGGACGTCTTCCCCATAACGTATAGACACGTATTGCGTATTGCTTATAATCCCACGATAATAGCTGATTAACAAATTAAAATGTTAGTGAATTTCAATAAACGTATAATACTTAGTAATTCTGATCACGTGAGCATGACAGTGAAATACAGAAGCCTCTTTGTAGATTATAGCCACCATGTGGACAGGGATCTCGCGTAATCCATAAACATAGGTAAACATGCGAGTGGCGTGCGTGAGGCAGCGTGGCTGTTAACATGCGGGAACAGGAGATTGTACGCCGTTGGGATGGATTTTGTATGCATGTGCGTTCGCTGGTTGCCACTTCGTGCCTCACGCTATGTTAATCCGTGGTAATTAACGGAGCTTGTTGTGCATTGTGGAGCGTGGTGTGGTGGTACCGAATGTTTTTCGGGCTGGTGGTGTGTTTTAGCAGTCAAGGCACTAAGGCAGGGGAGGTAGGGAACACCCAGAAAAGGCACGTGAAATAAATACATTCATAATGCTGGTCACGAATAGTCTTGTACCCAGACCCAAGTACATCACTGCTACGTTAGAACTAGGGTCTGGGAAAGAGCCTTTAAAAAATCGGTGACAAAAGTTCTGGAATTCCAGAACGCTTTAATTGACCGCAGGAATGTTGCTATATCAACAGGTAGTACGGATAGGCTCAATTAATGTGTTCATATCGTTTCTTTGGATAAACAAAAATGGATGACGTTTGTAGTGCTGTACAATTTGCAATGGATCAACTTGGAGTGAAGGCGTTGAAGGACAAGCAAAAGGAAGCCATTTACAACTTTGTTAGAGGGCAAGACTGCTTCGTGATTTTGCCAACAGGATATGGGAAAACGTTGTGCTATGCCTTGCTGCCATTCGTGTTCGACCATCTTTGAAAGAGGACACCTCGATCTTCCATTGTAGTTTGTGTATCGCCATTGGTGTCTCTGATGATGGACCAAGTGGGCAAAATACATGATGAAGGGTCTTGCAACGCAGTTTGTTGGGGAAGCACAGGGAGACCTCGAGTGTTGGAAGGTAAATACCAGCTAGTATTTATAAGCCCCGAAGCATTGCTCCAAAACAAGAAATGGAGACATATGCTGTCTTCTAGTCCATATCGGGAAAATTTGGTGGCTCTTGTCGTTGACGAGGCTCACTGCGTAAAAACGTAAGTCCCTTCATACGTGTATTATGGTTTAATGCCGTTTCTTGCTTACAGGAGTGATTCATTTAGGCCTGAGTTTTCACGCATAGGAGAGATGAGAAGCATTATACCTTCAGACGTTAAAATTATGGCATTAACAGCTACTGCCACTGCTACAACAAGGAAGGTTGTAATCAGACGCCTTTGTATGCAAGATCCTGTCATTATTTACATTCCTCCTACAAAGTCAAATGTTACGCACTCTGTAATTGAGAAACCACATATAAATGCTGTTGTTCAGCAAATAGCTAAAGAACTAGTTGAGTATAGGGATAAGTCATGCAGGAAAATTATATACTGTCGTAAGCATTTGGAAGTTGCTTCAATGTATGAGGAATTCGTAAATATGAGGTGAATCGTTCACATTTCCTGTTGGAATGCCAAATGTAGTCAGGTTGGTAGATATGTATACTAAGTGTACAGAAAATTGTATCAAAGAAAAGATTGTCAGCCTTTGCAAACCCTGATAGTACATTAAGAGTAATCATAGCTACCACAGCGTTTGGAATGGGGATAGATTGCCCTGCTTCAATCCAGATTCAAGTTCAAAAATTTTTGCTCTCAAATTTACAACTTTTTCCAATTCAGTATAACAGATCTTGCACGTGTAAGGGTTTTGCAGCCCTTTTTCCACCTGTTCCATCTGCTACAAATACTGTGGTATCTGTTGCACCACATAGCTCCTTCAAACACTCCATAACTTTACCCGTTTTAAGGATCCTTCGTAGTTCATGGTTTTCCACCACAACAACGACACTGGTAAGGAATCCAAGAAACCAACACCATAACCATCGAAACATTAATATATGAATACGATTGTGGTCTTGTGGCCTATCTTGTACAAACAGTTAACATTCCATCTGTCACTGATTTTTTAAAGGCTCTTTCCCAGACCCTAGTTCTAACGTAGCGGTGATGTAATACATCCGCTGCTGTGACATACTTGGGTCTGGGTACGAGACTAGGTCAAGGACAAGTGAAGCTGTTATTTATGAAAAAATTAAAAAAGTGAATAATAGTGGGGACCCTAATCTTCAGGAATGCCAATCTGCCATAGCCTTGTCCCCAGGCCATCAATTAAAGTTTAGGAAAAAAGACGGCCTGGTACCTATTGCAACTATGTTAGTGTGCCATTGCCTGAAAAACACGTAATTGTATACTTAGCTTGTAAACCTTTCCGTAAACCGTTCTGCGCGAAGCAATGGCAGAATTTCATGAAGCGTTGGCCTATTCTCTTCTGTGTGTGAACCAACAGAACCTTGTACTGAAAGCATAGCAGGAGGAAGCACTTTTTCATTTGTACAACGGTCGAGATGTGTTCGCTTGGTTTCCTACAGGTTACGGGAAGTCAATTTGTTTCCAACTTATACCGTTCTTATTGGACTTTAAATTGAACCGCACCACTGTTCCACAAGAGGAACGAAGTGTGGTTCTAGTTATCTCACCACTCGTTTCCCTGATGGTTGACCAGGTATCTGGGTTACAGAGCAGGGGTGTACCTGCTGCAATTCTCTCTGGAAACACTGGTAAGTTTAGATTTTTAGGCCGTCTATATATATCGACACCTAGCGTTTGGCTACATAGATATCTGAAATGAAATTTGTTCATTGTGTAAATGTCGACAAAGAACTACTTGCCACTGGGAGAGACGTGTCTCTTGGTCGTTTTCGTCTGCTGCACAGTGCTCCGGAGGCCATATTTGGTTCAGACTACACGTGGAGACAACTCCTTGTCTGCCCTCCTCTTTCTGACACCGTAGTGGCCGTTGCAGTTGACGAAGCACACTGTGTATTCAAGTGGTAAGTGGCATGAAATAATCATAGTATTGCTATCAATATCTGAACCTGCGGCAGCAGGTTCAATATAGGATTGATTGAGGGTTGATGAATGTCATTAATAAAACTTCACTAGCGTCTGGAGGGAAAACTGAGAAACGGATCGCTTATCTCTTTATCGCAGCGGAATGGGAGCACAACGATCTACAGTTCTACGTTTGTTCCGTGTCATAAAACGGTGTGGTTATAGAGAAACAAACAATTTCCTGTTTCTCGTGCCCAGTCCTAAAATAATTCTCCATCGTCGTCTTCTTCTTCTTCTTAGGAAGGTATAACTCGAGCTAGGAACAGTTTCAAAGGACGGGAATAGTACCAATCGCTTCGAAATCTACCGGCACGTTATCCTTACATGTCATATAGACACATATCAAGTTCTATTTAATAATGTATGTAATAGATATTTATTAATAATTTTAGGCAGTATAAATACTCTAACCTGCACTAAAAATATCTGGTGTTCCTATCGCAGTTTAGTTGTTGCTTTGGCTAGTGAAGTTGTTTTTCTAAAAATGCCTTCGCGTAATCAAAAGAAGAGATCTAAGCAACGAGCGGAATACCTCCAAAAGCAAGACGAGAACAAAGCTAAAGCCCGAGCGCTCTACAAGGCCGACCCCGAAAAGAAGGCCTCTGTACGCGACAGCTACAAGGCCGATCCCGAAAAGAAGAAGGCCTCTGTACGCGACAGCTACAAGGCCGATCCCGAAAAGAAGAAGGCCTCTGTACGCGACAGGTACAAGGCCGATCCCGAAAAGAAGAAGGCCTCTGTACGCGACAGCTACAACGCAGATATTGAATCTAAGCGATCTGCTAAAAGGTGGCGATATGAAGAGGACCTCGAGGAGAGCCGTGCTGCTAAAAGGCGGCGATATGAAGAGGACCTCGAGGGAAACTGCGCTGCTAACAGGCAGAAATACGAGGACAATTCAGCTGCAATTAAAGCATCTAAAAGGAGTCGGTATTGGAATGACCCCGCTGTCCGATTGGCTAAATGTGCTTCCGAGAGGACGCGGTACCGCAGGGGTCACAGCACTACCACTACCACCCAAAGGTATGTTATGGCATGTTGTATTAACATTAAAAAGCTGTGCATGCAACATTTGTAAAGCATAGTCGGGTGGTGTTTGGTCGGGCTTGTCACCCTACTACCTGACCAAACGCGGTAGTAGGGCCCGCACAACTATGTACAGCACGGATCTGCACAAACCCATTCACTTCACATGTAAAGCATGGAACTGTGTGTACAGTAGTAGTGTCTATTGTTTTAATCTGATGTATAAAAAGGCTTCCTTATTTGAAGGCTTTCTTATCTGTCTAGCCATGTACATATGTTGCAACTGTATGAATATAATTACAGTTGCAAGGGCTGAGAACTATAGGTGAAATGACAATAACTGCAACCATATCCTTCTCCCATATAGCTACTCCTTGTATGAACCCAAATCTCATGCACTAATGGAGTAAAATGGTGGTCTTGAAAAAGCTATTCTTAGGGATAGTGAGCTTCTAAGTGAAGTAAATGATGCCTTTTGTAAGTCTCATCCATTGCTAGCTCAAAAGGTTGTTACTAGATCTGCCCGTGCAGCAGTAAGTAAGATTGGGGCAGAGGCATTGGTTTCTAAAGCACTAAGTGTACGAAGAGCAAAAGCAGGGTCATTGCTAAAAACTATCCGTGAAATAAATAGAATGAAAATAGGAGAAAATGATATTTTAGTAGGGCATAGGTATCATACTGCTGGCTCTGAACCTTACTTTTTAAATACTTCGTACACTTACACAAAACGACTTGGGGCCATTCCAGTAGACCTCAATGGTAGGTGTGTAGTGTCAGAGGAGATAGGTGACAGAGATAAGGTTACCATGCGCCCCTTGAAATGGAAATGTACAAATGAGTGTCGCAACCTCACTAGTGAAAAAGTAGCAATAGTGTTGAGGACAAAGTCACTGTTCCAAATGTCCATTGAAGATCTTCGAGCTGGGCTTGATGATCTTGATTCAGGGTGTGGTCATGTTCATACTGGTATCACTTTGAAATTGAATTCTGGGATTATTGAACAGCTTGGGCATCCTATTAATTGTGAGCTTCCAGAATGCTCTAGTCCATTGCGGGTTATTAGGGCAGCTTCACCTCACTTTCCTGTATTAAGGGCTTTCACTAGGCTGCTTTATAAAGCTCGCAAATGCCACATGAACATTTTGGCTATTGATTCAGCACTTTCTAGTGGAAATATTGACGAGCTGATACCTTTTCTGGGCTTGAAGGAAAATTTGTCAGATTTGTTTAGTGTGGATGGAGTTGAGCATCCCGTAGTTAGTGAAGACCACTCATCATCTGGTCTAGGCTGCATTGAGAGAGGCTTGAAAGTTACGCATGCTGACCTTATAGCTGAGCTACAATCCAAGTTCAATGACGATGCAGAGTTTGCATGTTGTACTGTGAACGATTATGCAAGCGTAAACAAGTGTCTTGTGTAAACTTTAGCCTTGACAAATATGAAACTGACGCATGGCAAAGAACGAAAGCCCATGTTTTGCAGAATGGTGTCACTGAACAACTAATATACATTTGTCAGTACTGCCGACCATTTCTAAACAAGAATACTATACCAGCTAGAAGTGTTCTAAATGGGCTTGCCACTGAACCCATACCAGAGGAACTAAAATTTTAGCACATGCCGTTTATATGATGGAATCGGACCAATAGAATTATAGCACAGTCTGCACACGTGTTAAGGCTTTGCAGGTATAAAAGTCAGTCATGCACCCGCTGAAATATAGTGCACTTTGAAAAAAGAGGTAAGAATTTAATAATATACTCTATGTGGATTCACGTGTAAACTTGCTTGAAAAAAGAATAAGGTAAAATTTTTTTAAATCATACTCTCTGTCTCTGTCACGTACATGTAGATGGCAGCAGATGACCTTACGGGGTTTTTTAATCAAGAGGGGTCGGAGGAGGAAGAGGATGACATAAATCCTCCGACTCCTCTCCCCTTCACCCCGCCACCTCCAGAAGCCCCGCCACTACCAGCAGCGCTACCCCCACCGGCACCACCAGCGCTGCCCCCGCCGGCACCACCAGCGCTACCCCCGCCGGCACCACCAGCGCTGCCCCCGCCGGCACCACCAGCGCTACCCCCGCCGGCACCACCAGCGCTGCCCCCACCGGCACCACCAGCGCTACCCCCGCCGGCACCACCAGCGCTGCCCCCGCTGCCACCGCCGCCTGTGCTCCCTCCCTGGCCTGCATGGCCACTGCCACCCTGGCAGAACCCAGCATGGCGGGGAGGCCGGGGAGGACGTCCCCGCAGGAGACGAGGGCGCGGCGCAGACAACAAATCATTAATAGTACAAATTCATATAATTATTATTATTAAAGTTATTTATTGAAATGATACTACATATACAACATTTACAGTTTTAAGCTACACAATTTTACTAAGAGCGCTGCCCCCGCTGCCACCGCCGCCTGTGCTCCCTCCCTGGCCTGCATGGCCACTGCCACCCTGGCAGAACCCAGCATGGCGGGGAGGCCGGGGAGGAGGACGTCCCCGCAGGAGACGAGGGCGCGGGCGAGGACAACTAATAATTAATACTACAAATTCATATAATTATAATTCTTATTATTAAAGTTATTTATTGAAATGATACTACATATACAACATTTACAGTTTTAAGCTACACAATTTTACTAAACAAAAAACAATACACTGAAACGGAGAAGGTGAGGAGACTAACATCCAGTTGCCATTGAACGGGACAGCAGAGCTCTGGCATTCGCTCTAACTAGGACCAAGTTTAACCTGCCATAGAGAGCCGAAGTGGCCTGGGACTTGCAACAATTTGATCTAATTGCCAGGCGCTCTGCCAGTCGAGAAAGGTTTGTCTGTGCTTCTTGACCCCAACATCCATAAACCTCAACTGCCAAAGGTACACACACACACCCAAGCTCTGAGCACTTTGTGTCATTGCTGGCATGTTTTCTGTTTGTTACTGCATTAAGAAATAAAGGGATCGTCCAAATTCTATGTGCTCTTCCTACATTTCATCGACTACGGTGAAAAAAACCTATGAAACAAGTAAATAAAAACATTCTCTAACGAGAGAGTTGTTGGTATATAGGATTGACCAATGGTGGTGTAAAAAGCACGGAAACAAGAGTGACAGAAATTTTACTGGAAAATTGAAATAGGCCTATATTTAGCACACAATATAACACACATGCCTGAGTAATGGGCTAAATATAGGCCTATTTCAATTTTCCAGTAAAATTTCTGTCACTCTTGTTTCCGTGCTTTTTACACCACCATTGGTCAATCCTATATACCAACAACTCTCTCGTTAGAGAATGTTTTTATTTACTTGTTGACAGGAGCAAGGACTTCCACCCCTTGTATGGTGCACTAAGGGAGCTAAGGTCTTTTGTGCCATCTTGTGCTCCAATGCTTGCTACCACAGCAACAGTGACTAGCTTGATGAGGGAGGACATCATTCGCAAGCTAGACATGGATGGCTGTTGTTTGGTTTCCGAATCTCCTGACAAACCGAACATCACATACGAGGCAGTTCGGAAGAATACCATCGAGGAGGACTTCAGCTCTGTCGTCAGGGATCTGGCTGAACGCAACATCAAGGCTCGGAGGGTTGTGGTCTACTGCCAATCCCTGGATGTGTGCATCCCTTTACGCACACTTTCTACGTTATCTCCAAGATGCCAGCTACTATCCTCCAGGTGTGGAACAGGTCAGCGACAATAGGCTGTTTGCGATGTTCCAATCATATACAGATGAGCACAACAAGAGGGTAGTGATGTCCAGCCTTAGCCAAGCTGATGGTGTGGTTCAAGTGGTGTTTGCGACCATGGCTCTGGGAATGGGGGTGGATTTCAAGAGCCTGGACTACGTGATCCACTATGGTACTCCTCGGTCTCTAGAAGACTACATGCAGGAGAGTGGCAGAGCTGGCAGAGATCACCAACAGTCTGTGTCCAGAATTCACTGGAAACCTGTTGAGGCCCCTCAATATGCAGACCCGACTGTCCACCGTAATGTTGAATTGAAAGGGGTGAGGGACTATCTGGAAAATAATGAGCTGTCGGAGGTTCATCTTGCTCCGGTACTTCGATCTGGTTGTGGCGATGTCCTTGGGACCCCGTGAAAAAGAACTGTGTTGTGACAATTGCCGAAGCCATTCCCAGTGTGAAGACGCAGCCCCTATATAATGCTCCACTACACTTGCACACCATAAACACTTCTATTTAACTCATGTACACTAACATATGCACACTAAAACTTTCCTCTACCACCTGAACACTGACAACTTCCTGTATTACATGCACCTAACACATTCATCCATGATCTGTACACGACACTTCCTCATTGACACTGACATGTACAATGTACCTCTACAGCTATTTTTTCATCAACCTCAACTTAGCATTTGAAACCGATGAGTATACATGCATATATTTTGCACAATGATGTATGAATGATGCCATCAGTAGTCTACTTCATCTACATGTATTGAATCATTTTCCTCATCATTCTCATCCTCACTATCTGGGTTAGGATGTGTGTCAGGTATGTTACTGTGCTGTTTAGCCTTTGCTTGTATCCACTCTATAATTTATTTTCTATCCAATGTATGTAAAAGATTCCGAGAGAATTTGGGAAACTTGGAGTGATATCTGTTTGTATCTCCTCTAATACTCTGGCCTTCAGCACAACATCTACAACCATCTTAATATCTTTCTCATCTTCCCTCGTGCTGTGTGCTGTTGCTTCTGGATGGATGCCAGTATGTTTGTCAAAAGCCAGAGCAAGTCTCTCCAGCGATGACACTGCCCTTGCTGCACGAGTGCTTGCTACCTCGGTGAAGTTAGCTCCCATGTTTGCAACGATGTCTTTGTACAGCTTGTTGACATGCTCGTTCTGGAGATCACAAGGTATGTTTCGCCCTTTGCCTCCATGTGTGTTGACAAACCTTCCCCACATCAGTTGGTGCACGAGGTATGGCTGAAGAGTAACCAGTTGAAACTGCAGCCTAAGAGTCCTCAAGTGCATATTTGGTCTTTTTTTCAGCATGGAAGTGTACCATAAACATCTTCCAACACCTTCGTGGACATGGGGGAGCTATTGCCCGACGGCTGGTCCCAGGGTAAAAGTGAGGAGGGTGCGGCAGGGAGTTCGATGGCCTTGACTCGCAGGAAGCGCCAGGTGACGGATGTGAACACCTGGGTCCAGTGCTTTGCGGTGTATTCGAGCGTCCTTTCTCGAAAACACCCGGAGGTGGTGCCCGAACTCCTCGCGTACTTGGTGTCAATAATGAAAGCGGGCTCAGAGTACGCTGGCCTAGCGTGGGCCCAATATGACTCGGCATATCGCCGTCAAGCGGCTAGCACGGGGAATAGGAGATGGTCTGGCGTGAACCCTTCCCTGTACTCTGTGTGCTTCACGGGGAAGGCGTTAAGCGGACCACGTTGTAGTGTGTGTGCGTCGGGGGATCATGCGGTGAAGGACTGCCCCTTCTCAACGAAGTCGGACATCGAGCGAACACTGGAGGCGGTGATGCAGGTGTGCGCCCCTCGAGCAGGTGGGCTCGGCTCGGGCAGCGCACCGATGGAGGTGTGCCGGAGGTTCAATGAGATGAGATGCACATTACAGTGGTGTCGCTATAGGCATGTCTGTGTCACCTGTGGCGGGCCCCATCCATGTCATGGAGACTCTCGACCGTCCCAAGGCCAACAGGGGCAAAAGCGCCCTCGTTAGAGTAGGAAGCCATGCATAGCAGCTTCATGATTCATTTACATGTATATTTGGGCAACGGGAAATGGGGGTGGGGGGTGTAGGCGGGTGATTAATTAAGTGCAAGGTCATAGCATTGTTTACGTTTGCAGGCGGATACCGGTACACCAGGGATCTCCTAGCCCTCGATAGCAGCAGGGCCGCTCACGCTGATACCCAGCGGCTGTCGGGACCACTGATGGCAGTCTCCACACCACTGTGGTGGGTATCCTGGGAGAAAGCGTTGGGGGGCCACCCTGATGAGTTACTCAAGCATTACATCTTGGCGGGGCTAAGGGACGGTTTTAGGATAGGTTTTAACTACGGAAGTCACACGTACCGTAGCTGCAAGGGCAATATGGCATCGGCCACAGAACAGGCCCATGTAGTCCGCGACTACCTTGCAACCGAACTGGCCGAAGGTAGGGTAGTTGGTCCTCTCAGCTCACCGTGGTCTCATTCGATCCACGTGAGCAGGTTTGGGGTGATTCCCAAAGGCAGTAGTGGGAAGTGGAGACTCATACTGGACCTCTCTTCACTGGAGGGGGCAAGCGTGAACGATGGTATCGATAAGACGCTGTGCTCACTCACTGTCCTATGCAACCGTGGATGAAGCGGCGAGTCAGGTTGTGCGTTTGGTGAGGGGGACGCTGATGGCAAAAGTGGACATAAAAACCGCATATCGGCTTGTCCCGATCCACCCGGACGACCGCCTGCTGCTTGGGATGCAGCTTAAGGGGCAATATATATGGACACAGTACTTCCGTTTGGCCTCCGTTCGGCACCAAAGATATTTAATGCGATTGCGGATACCCTGGAGTGGGTGTGTCGTACGAGGGAGTCGCCTACATGTTACATTACTTGGATGATTTCATGCTCTTTGGTCACCACATTCCTCAGATTACCTAAGCATTCTATCATCAGTGTTTGATAAGTTGGGGGTTCCCATCGCGGAGCATAAAACAGTTGGCCCCTCAGCTACCGTCGTTTTTCTGGGGTTCGAATAATATGACACTTCGTCTACCAGAGGGGAAACTGATGGAACTTAAGGCACTTATATTGGGGTGGATGGGGAAGAAGGTGACGGTGGCGCGGGATCTTAAATCACTGGTGGGAAAGCTGGAACACGCTTGCCGCGTGGTGCGTCCAGGCAGGTCATTCATGCGCAGAATGCTCGATCTCCTGAGTGGGGTAAAGTCTAACCACCACCATATCCGGTTAAGCGCATCGTTTCGCTCAGATCTTATGTGGTGGCACGTATTCTTGTCGTCATGGAACGGGATATCAATGGTGCGGTCGCAAACCCAGCTGCAACCTGATGTTGTGGTTCACTCAGACGCGTCTGGTTCGGTGGGTTGTGCGGCGTGGTGGAGCGAGGGGTGGTTCCTGTATGAATGGCCTCCGGAATTGACACAAACCTCGATAATGCCGAAGGAAACATTGCCAATTGTGCTGGCTTGCGCGTTGTGGGGTCGAATGTGGAGGAATAAAACGGTATTAATGTACTGCGATAACCAGGCGGCGGTGATCAGTTTGAACACAGGGAGGTGTAAGGAGACCTGGACAATGCACTTAATTCGCTGCCTGTTCTTTCTTAAGGCATTCTACGGGTTGGAGCTCCTGTTCGTCCACCTACCGGGAAAACACAACGTACTGGCCGATGCTTTATCGCGTAACGATATTGCCTATGGTCCCAGCGGCACATCAGTACAGAATTCCACCCAGAGTATTGGACGTGTTGGCAACCCAGCAGCCCGACTGGACATCGGCTACCTGGACACAGTTGTTCAGCAGTTGTTTTCCGCCGGGTTAGCTGATTCTACCAAGAACACATACAGAGCGGGAAGTAACCGGTATATCAAACTGTGTAGCGAAGTGGGGCTGACGGCATATCCAGCCACAGAGCATACGTTGTCATTGTTTGTCGCGTCAATGTATAAGGACGGCTTAGCGGGCAGCACGGCAAAGACTTATCTCGCTGGCGTACGCTACTCGCAGATCGCAATGGGGATGGATGACCCAGATATGGGAAGCATGCTACAGTTGGAATATGCGGTCAAGGGTTTTCGTAAGTTGTTGGGAGGTCCAGTACGCTCGCGCTTGCCAATCACACCCACTATTCTGGGGAAGCTAAAGATGGTCTGGGCACAGTCAGCGGATCAGACGGATGCAACGATGCTGTGGGCAGCGGCCTGTATGTGCTTCTTCGGGTTCTTGCGGTCTAGAGAAATAGTCGTCCCGTCTGCCACGACGTACAACCCAGCGGTACACTTGAGCTATGGCGATGTAAAGGCAGATAATATAGCGACACCGCAATACATTGAAGTGACAAGTAAAGCATCGAAAACTGATCCGTTCCGGAAAGGAGTGACAGTTTATTTGGGATCCACGGGGGCGGCTCTGTGCCCAGTGGCGGCTATATTAAGATATATGGTAACCCGGGGTTCACGGCCTGGCCCGTTCTTCCTGTTCAAGGATGGGCACCCTCTGACCCGGGACCGCCTAGTAACAGAAATGCGGAAGGCGATGTCTCTAGCGGGGGTTGACTCCAAGCACTACTCGGGGCATAGTTTCAGAATCGGGGCTGCAACTACCGCTGCGGCAAGGGGTTTACAAGATTCCCTCATAAAAACCCTGGGTAGATGGGAGAGCGCAGCCTACACGTTGTACATCCGGACCCCAAGGTCGGAACTATGTGCAGTGGCATCGAGGCTGATTTCCAACTAGGTATAGAGAGGGTTCATTGATCTGGTTGTACTTATAATATATTCAATTATAGAGTATATAGTTTCGCTTGGGGGGAGGGGTTGTTCCTACCGTCACTCCCCCTCCATGGGGATGGGGACCCCAGGCTCCCCACAGGTATTACTCCCCAAGCTCATAGGGGAGGGTTACCTGCCCACAAGCTCCCCAAGCATTAGATACCGCCAGAACTAGGTAAAGTTAGGACGGAGCTTGTCTTGCAACACAATCGACTCCCGACTACACATTAAACATACCTAAACATTTAGCACAGAATTTCATGCAGGTAGGTAGATTTGCTAAATAATGTAGGTCTGTAATATTTATAATTTAATTAATGCATAATATCCGTAATTCCTTGTTTCCTTACTTTTTACTCAATTGCTTCCTACAAATCCTACATCACCAATTTTATTTTAATTAAATTTTTATCTTGTATTATTGTGGTCTAACACATAACATTTGTAAAAATACTTGTGCCCTCGGAGCGCGAGTTATACATATCTGAACCTGCGGCAGCAGGTTCAATATAGGATTGATTGAGGGTTGATGAATGTCATTAATAAAACTTCACTAGCGTCTGCAGGGACAACTGAGAAACGGATCGCTTATCTCTTTATCGCGGCGGAATGGGAGCACAACGATCTACAGTTCTACGTTTGTTCCGTGTCATAAAACGGTGTGGTTATAGAGAAACAAACAATTTCCTGTTTCTCGTGCCCAGTCCTAAAATAATTCTCCATCGTCGTCGTCGTCTTCTTCTTCTTCTTCTTCTTAGGAAGGTATAACTCGAGCTAGGAACGGTTTCAAAGGACGGGAATAGTACCAATCGCTTCGAAATCTATCGGCACGTTATCCTTACATGTCATATAGACACATATCAAGTTCTATTTAATAATGTATGTAATAGATATTTATTAATAATTTTAGGCAGTATAAATACTCTAACCTGCACTAAAAATATCTGGTGTTCCTACGCAGTTTAGTTGTTGCTTTGGCTAGTGAAGTTGTTTTTCTAAAAATGCCTTCGCGTAATCAAAAGAAGAGATCTAAGCAACAAGCGGAATACCTCCAAAAGCAAGACGAGAACAAAGCTAAAGCCCGAGCGCTCTACAAGGCCGACCCCGAAAAGAAGGCCTCTGTACGCGACAGCTACAAGGCCGATCCCGAAAAGAAGAAGGCCTCTGTACGCGACAGCTACAAGGCCGATCCCGAAAAGAAGAAGGCCTCTGTACGCGACAGCTACAAGGCACTATCACACCTACTGTTGTGTAATGTAAACTCTTTTGATGCTGTGGCTTCAAATTGGTCATATGTGGCAGACCCTGGTCAGATTGATCTGAACATTCCTCAAAATGTTGAAAGAAAATCAATGTATATTTACTGGACGAATGGAAATCATTTTGATGTTATAACCTCACAGCTGCCATAAAGAGTCCAGTTTAGTTAACCATTGGACTAAACTGCACTGTAGCAGTCCAGTCCCTTGTAGTGGTGGCATACACATTGCTGACAAACTTCTGATCGCTATGCTTGTCTGCACTTAATACTATGACTGAGTTCTTTGTCCACCAAATATTGTGATTGGACTGGTCTAGCTGACAGAAGCAGACCAAGGCTGTAATTCAGCCTATTTATATGGTGTATGCATGTATTGTGTATTTGTGTATTTGTGTATTTGTGTATATTTTGTATAATACAAGGCTCAGATTTTCTTTTGTAGCAAGTGGCTGCAGACAGTTGCCTTGCATTGTGTATGTCACCAGTTGTTGAGTTGTGTCCAGCAAGACCACTAAATGGTAACCATAACAGTAGACCAGTTGAAGCCACATATTGCATTAACATGGAAGTAATGAAAATTCAATTCTGCCAGATAACGTTCTGTTAGGTGGCATGATTAAACCTTGAAATGTACATATGCCAAAAGCAGGCTACAATGAGTGAGCTGGTGCTCATGACACCCCCACCTTTGAGTGGATAATACATATATCTCTGCAAACCAACAGAGATATATGGGGGACCTGCTCCCATGGCCAATGTAAATGCTACATTTGTGTGTTTGCAAACTGCAATTTATAATCTGTGTTGGTGATGCGCACAACAATTCATGATACATGCAAAAGTGTGGTATTCACCTAACTTAAGCCAATCTCATGTACATTTCAAGTGCTTTGTCCATTGTACACACCACCAGCACTAGCAGCAGACTTTCTTGCCACCACATGCCGCCAATAGTCTTGTACTTTTGCAAATCAACTTGTTATAGCCACCATAAGGTACTTCTACTCTCACATTTATGTAAAATCAGACCTTCTGCCCACACTCATAACGCTGCAGACCCTGTCCACACTCACCTGAAAACATATCCTTATCAATCTACATGGTGCCATGTTATCCCAGATCTACATGCAGTCATGTAGTTCACTTCCTGAGTTCTCAGGCTACACCTCCATGTTTAGATTGGAGCATTTTCAAATTTGACCAATAAAATTTTAGCACATGCCGTTTATATGATGGAATCGGACCAATAGAATTATAGCACAGTCTGCACACGTGTTAAGGCTTTGCAGGTATAAAAGTCAGTCATGCACCCGCTGAAATATAGTGCACTTTGAAAAAAGAGGTAAGAATTTAATAATATACTCTATGTGGATTCACGTGTAAACTTGCTTGAAAAAAGAATAAGGTAAAATTTTTTTAAATCATACTCTGTCTGTCTCTGTCACGTACATGTAGATTGCAACAGATGACCTTACGGGGTTTTTTAATCAAGAGGGGTCGGAGGAGGAAGAGGATGACATAAATCCTCCGACTCCTCTCCCCTTCACCCCGCCACCTCCAGAAGCCCCGCCACTACCAGCAGCGCTACTCCCGCCGCTGCCCCCGCCGGCACCACCAGCGCTACCCCCGCCGGCACCACCAGCGCTGCCGCCGCCGGCACCACCAGCGCTACCCCCGCCGGCACCACCAGCGCTGCCCCCGCCGGCACCACCAGCGCTGCCCCCACCGGCACCACCAGCGCTACCCCCGCCGGCACCACCAGCGCTGCCCCCGCTGCCACCGCCGCCTGTGCTCCCTCCCTGGCCTGCATGGCCACTGCCACCCTGGCAGAACCCAGCATGGCGGGGAGGCCGGGGAGGAGGACGTCCCCGCAGGAGACGAGGGCGCGGCGCAGACAACAAATCATTAATAGTACAAATTCATATAATTATTATTATTAAAGTTATTTATTGAAATGATACTACATATACAACATTTACAGTTTTAAGCTACACAATTTTACTAAGAGCGCTGCCCCCGCTGCCACCGCCGCCTGTGCTCCCTCCCTGGCCTGCATGGCCACTGCCACCCTGGCAGAACCCAGCATGGCGGGGAGGCCGGGGAGGAGGACGTCCCCGCAGGAGACGAGGGCGCGGGCGAGGACAACTAATAATTAATACTACAAATTCATATAATTATAATTCTTATTATTAAAGTTATTTATTGAAATGATACTACATATACAACATTTACAGTTTTAAGCTACACAATTTTACTAAACAAAAAACAATACACTGAAACGGAGAAGGTGAGGAGACTAACATCCAGTTGCCATTGAACGGGACAGCAGAGCTCTGGCATTCGCTCTAACTAGGACCAAGTTTAACCTGCCATAGAGAGCCGAAGTGGCCTGGGACTTGCAACAATTTGATCTAATTGCCAGGCGCGCTGCCAGTCGAGAAAGGTTTGTCTGTGCTTCTTGACCCCAACATCCATAAACCTCAACTGCCAAAGGTACACACACACACCCAAGCTCTGAGCACTTTGTGTCATTGCTGGCATGTTTTCTGTTTGTTATTGCATTAAGAATTAAAAGGGATCGTCCAAATTCTATGTGCTCTTCCTACATTTCATCGACTACGGTGAAAAAAAACCTATGAAACAAGTAAATAGAAACATTCTCTAACGAGAGAGTTGTTGGTATATAGGATTGACCAATGGTGGTGTAAAAAGCACGGAAACAAGAGTGACAGAAATTTTACTCGAAAATTGAAATTGGCCTATATTTAGCACGCTCACAAAATAACAGCGCATGCCTGAGTAATGTGCTAAATATAGGCCAATTTCAATTTTCGAGTAAAATTTCTGTCACTCTTGTTTCCGTGCTTTTTACACCACCATTGGTCAATCCTATATACCAACAACTCTCTCGTTAGAGAATGTTTTTATTTACTTGTCAAAAGTACCAAAACTATATTCCGAGCACCAATATGGCGGACTATAAACGCAATTAAAGCAGAGATAATATATAGAGGGATTGGAAACAAATCACGTGCGCCATACATTCGTAGAAAAAACTGCGGGCAATGCTATAAGTGTTTAATCACACCTTTTAGAGTGTCAAAAGGGGCGGTAAAGAAGAACATGTACAGGGTTTTTTTGGCTTGCGCTCGTTAGTATTGAACACAATAAGGTAGGTTTACATTTTTTTTAAAGAATAATGGTAGGATATTGTTTTTACGCAAAGAAAACGCGGTTTTCGTGGTATTTTACATCACAAAGATGCTTTAAAGGGCATTTATTGGAGCCTGTTTTTATTGTGGGACAGCCGTTTCTCAGCTAATGTGTATAATTCGAAAAGTAGCTAGTAACGTTGGTAACTGAATAAATTTTTGCATGAATAAGGTTTTGTTGAGAAAGCGCTTCTAGAATCGGCTGTATCGTCACATATCGATACGTGGATGCATCCTTTTTGTGGGACAGCGTAGCTTTTGTTTCGTATCGAGAACTGTCACGGAAGGCTCCAATATGTAAAAAACAGTTACCTATTTTGCATAGTTGTATTTTTATATGGTGTCTTCGTATAAAAACATGTCTAAAACTATTTTTGAAGAGATGGGACGAAGAAAATTTCGACTGTCGGTTCATCGAAAAATGAAGAGCGAAGGAAAGCAGCACCAGCATTGAGGCGCGTATCAGTTCCCAGTGAATTAATTACAGCGGTGCCAGTTGGTTCGATGACCATTCAAAGTTCGAAAGCAGACCTCCATCCTGTTGTTGAAAATCAGCGCATGGAGGATCTTGTCTATTTCTTATATCTTTCCCACTATCAGTTTTTATGCATCATCAGTAGTTCATGGGATTCAGATTGCAGTTCGGAGTTGCTTGATAAAATTGTAAAGCTATGGGTTACACTTCGCGGATTTTCTTTGTGCAGTGCATGGATGGAGGCATACAAAGTAGCCAATAAGAAAGCAACCCAAAAGGCAAAGGCTATGAGAAAAGGACTACAGAAGTTTTTAAATTGATTCTTATTTGTTATCTCTTGGTGTCACTGTGTGTGCATGTTTGTGTGCGTTGAGTGTGTGCGTGTGTGTGTGTGTGTGCATGTGTGTGTGCGTGGTATTGTATGTGAGTTATGTACATGTATGTGTGTGATGATTAGCTTGACATGGCATCATACTAATATCAGTAACATTATACTGATCACAGTTATGAATAAATTAAAAAACAAACAAAAAAACTTCACATATGCGGTGTATTCGAAGCCATATATGATGCATGTAGCATTGTCCGCGTTAATTGATGTTAATTGGGCTCGTTTCCAATCCCTCTATATATTATCTCTGATTAAAGCCCACGCGTCATGTGACCATGAAAGAGCTCTATACGTACCAGGCCGTCTTTTTTCCTAAACTTTAATTGACGGCGGCTAATCCGCCATCTATACGAACAATGACGTCACAAACTACACAACTGCCCACGTTTTCCCGCGACGTAGCGCCTCCGCTAACTTATTTCGCTTACCAGCTAGAATCACGGGTAGTATGCCCAGCCCAGCCTACAGTTGAACCGATGGAGTCATATGACAACCAGCAACCTGCTGAATCCTCTGCTCCAGAGAGAAAGATGCCTCGTCGAGATCTATTGGACAAAAAAAAAATTCCTATTAGTCAGCGCAACCACGATGCCAGATGATAGACTTTGTTTAAGCCGCCGATGCGCATGCGTTAGGCATGCATAACTATCATTTAGTTGCTTTAATTAAATGATTTTGGCACATGGTCATCACCATGACAATCATCAAGAACTTAGCTAACCGCTTGGCTTAACAATTTACGCATTGAAAGTTGGTGAGTGGGGCAATAAGCCTGTGAGTACTGTAGAGAGGGGAGGGAGAATCACATACACGAGTCTCGTTTGTAATGAGCTCATTACTGTAGTTGGGCCCTTCTTAGTACTCGGTCGGGCAACGCCGAACTACAGTAGTAGTTGGGGCCGGAGTTACTAAGCACCTTCCTTGCAGACGGTCGAGTCGACGTCCTGGTCGGTCAAAAATGGCAGCTCGCCGAGCGTGCATTATCTTGAGCTGGTTCTTGTTTTTGATAATTTGCACCTCTCTTTTTTTAAAACGCGCACTCGACATTAGTCTCGTACCCAGACGTGTATAAAACGTCCATTTATACGTCTGGGTACGAGACTACACTCGACATCCAGTAATCGTGAAGTGGCTTGAAATGATGGTCTCAAGTTTGACTGCTTCAAGGCGCTGAAGGGTTTACCCTCCAGGATAATTTGTCTTCTGAGAGCGAGCGAGAAACGTGTTGCCCAGGCCAAGCTCGATAAAGCAAAAAAAAAGCGTCTTTGCCATAACGTTTGAACGCAGCGACTATGATGAATTTTAAATTCCACTAGTAACCCAGTCACATCGCAAAATGTCGTCATGTCGTAGGCCTAAACCAACGTCAATAGGTGCCGAGTGAAAGTTAGTTTGGGGGAGGGGGATCTGTGTCGCTTTGCACGTTTGGTAAAGTCTATTCGCTGTGAGCACATGGTTGCTTTTTTCTGTAGGTCACTGGCAAAATAGGCATGTAGCGTGTGTGGAAGTAGTGTATTCTGTCTCTTCATACAAGTAAGCTAATCCGCAACAAGTTAACTAACGAGGGTATTGTTTGTAGGCTCTGGGCACGAGATTATATTAAAATGGGGAATTCACAGTCAGAAAGGTGAATTTGATAGCGTTTAAAGGTGCTACCAGAGATAATACCCTGCCTCTGATTAGGACTTTGTACGACAAACTGGAGGTAGATAGAACGGCAAACTCCGAAGAAATTACTAGAGCGTTTCGAAAGGTTAGTTTACATAATTGGGGGGAAAGCGAAGCAGTTGGAACAACTGCGAGCGAGAGAGAGAGGGGGGGGGGGGGGGGGGGGGGGGGGGGGGGCCTATTAGGTTCAGCCTTTACGGTTCACTAATTATTCAATGTCTGGGAGGGGGGGGGGGGACCAAAACGAAGCGCAATAATTTGAAGGCTGGGTATAGTTGGGCGGGTGGCGAAATAAGGTGGTTATACGCTGGACACATAACCGCCATAACGATGTCGGTTTCAGGTTTCAGTGATTTCCCTAAATGGCTGTATTGTTCCTGGTATACATGTTGCGCTGACTTTGCAAAGGGCACAGCTATCGTAGCAAAAGGGGGCATATCACCTTAAACACAACAATCACTTGAACAGGTAGTCTCCATATGAAGTACAAGTAGTAGCTAATCTAAATATGGCTACAACTCACAGTGGGCCCACCTACCATTTTATGACTGTAAATGTGTGCTTTTAATAACATGGCCCTTGGAATTTTGTGGGTGAATAAGGTTACCCCCAATGAACCATGCCACCATTACCATACCCCTAATGCATCACTGACTTCTCTGTCCTTTCAGCTTGCCTTTAAGTATCATCCTGACAAGAATCCAGATGACCCAGAGGCTGAGGCAAAGGTGAGTGACATCTCTGCACCCTCACTAATAAGTCCTCTTTCCTTTCTCCCTGCTCGCTCGTTCCCTTCCATCCTGCCTCAGTTCAAGGACATCAACCATGCTAAGACCATCCTGTTGGACGAGAGAAGGAGAAGGATATATGACAGCAATGGAGAGATGGGACTTAAAATGGCCGAGCAGCTTGGAGAAGAGGTGGAGCCTTTTTTTCATGTGATATCACATGATACTAGATGTAACTGTGCCACACACACACATACAATTGCTCACACAGAACCTGGACTTGTACATGTGCATGGATAGCAAGCTGATGAAGGTAGGACCTGCCTTTGCTCATGTGCACGCATGCCCCCTCTTACATTTTTCTAATTGTGTGACATGCACACACACAACACACACACACACACACACACACACACACACACACGCACACACATACACACACATTGCAGTGTTGCTGTATTTCCCTGTTCTGTCTTACCTGTTTCTACTGTGGGTGTTTCTGTTGCTGCTGCTTCTGCTGCAGATGTTGCTGCGGTCTGTTTGCCCCAAAGAATCCCTACGATAACAGCAAACCTGAGGACTACATCATCACAGAGGAACCAGTGGGTCAGTCGGGTGCCATATCAGAAGATGACCAGGACGAACCGAAGGAGGATGACCCCCTCATGCCCCCCAACCACCCTACCGTAGCATACACAGCAGCAGACCTCCTGATGACCCCCAACCAGCCCGTCGCAGCAGACCCCCTGGTGACACCCGACCAGCCCACCACAGCGGATCCTGCACCACGAAATCAGACTGATCAAACATCACGTGCTGAAACCGATCCGCTATCGCACACTACGATTAGCCCGCTTTTGCATTTTGATACTGTCCCTGCTGACGCCAAGGACAACCTGCTAGATTAAGCGTAATATTTATTTTACTGTTGCGTGTGTTTGTTTTTTATTTTCCAAAAATAAAGTGTTCCATGTCGCACTTTCCACCAACTCGGGGGATCAATATCCTTGAACTCCTCCCCAATAATTTAAAATTATTATTTTAATAAAGATGTCATCTATGATTCGATTACATCAGTGGCGTTTACCGAGGGGGAGCTGAAATCATTTCACAATTAATTTTTCACCGTATATGGCGTTGGTAATACCATATATGGTGAAAATTAATTTCAGCTTCTCCTGGTGCCACATGGCAGCTCCGAAAATGAAGAATGGATACCAAGAGACCGCAGCGAAAGGTATTCAAATCACAGGCACTTTTTGCCATGTTGCGCACGTGCCTTCATAGAGGTGGTGTGTGTTATGCTGTGTTCTCGTATTGCTCTTTAGCCAAGTCGGCCACTCGCTCTTCTCCGTACTCGGCGTTTCAAAGGATGCAAGTGAGGAAGACGTAAGAAAGACGTACAGAAAGGTGTTGATGTATAAACCACTAGGCAGGATGGAGGAAACGAGAGTATAGAGCCGTTCCCGTGTGTTCGCCGCGTAGTGCCTCAAAGGATACAAGTGAGTAAAGGCCTACAAAAAGGTATGCATTGTTGGCACACAGGTGTTGATATGACCACTAGAGATAGGAGGAAACGAAATTAGAGAGCCATTCCCGTGTGTTCGCGGCGTAGTGTTAGGGGTGGTGGGCGTGGTAGTGAGGTACGTGTTCACGTGTTTACTACTACCGCGCCGTTACCAGCACCATATCTCTCCACACCATCGCTAGCAGTGCTCCGCTACCACACCTCTACTAGCTACACCATTCCACACCATTACAAGAGGTTTCGCCACCCCATTCGCTAATTGAAATTCTCGACCGATTATATAATCGCTGGAATAGCATATCGGGCTGGGCACGAGATTTGCCTCGCGCCGTATTTAATACCCTGCAACCCATTGAGTATTATTTTGTAGGGTCTGAGCGCGAGACTGGATTAAAATGGGGAATTCAGGAAGGTGAATTTGATAACGTTTAACGGTGCTATATTCCCCCCCTGCCTCTGATCATAGCACTTTGTACGACAAATTAGAGGTTGATAGGACAGCAAATTCAGAAGAAATTAATACTGCATTTCGAAAGGTTAGTTTGCATAATTGGGGGGAAAGCGAAGCAGTTGGAACATGAGAGAGAGAGAGAGGGGGGGAGAGGGGTGGTTCTCTTCTGGATCGCTTAAGAATTAATGAACTGATTGACCCTTCCATCCCTAAAGGCTGAACCTAACACTATGCTCGTCTCGAACCTCATATGCAACCTCGAACCAGGCATCCAGTACGCCTTATTCGAGAGCTAGACCTTGTTAGATACCGTTCAGCCTTTAGGGATGGCAGAGATAATACATAGGTTATCTCTGGGGGATGGTAGGGTCAAGAGAACCAAAAAGAAGTGCAGTAATTTAAAAGCTGAATATAGGTTGAGGAGGTAAAGAAATAAGGTGGTATGCGCTGGACACATAGCCGCCATCGCGACATTGGTTTCAGAGATTTCCCTAAATGGCTGTATCGTCCCTGGTATACATGTTGCGCTGACTTTGCAAAGGGCACAGCTATCGTAGCAAAAGGGGGCATATCACCTTAAACACAACAATCACTTGAACAGGTAGTCTCCATATGAAGTACAAGTAGTAGCTAATCTAAATATGACTACAACTCACAGTGGGCCCACCTACCATTTTATGACTGTAAATGTGTGCTTTCAATAACATGGCCCTTGGAATTTTGTGGGTGAATAAGGTTACCCCCAATGAGCCATGCCACCATTACCATACCCCTAATGCATCCCTGACCTCTCTGTCCTTTCAGCTTGCCTTTAAGTATCATCCTGACAAGAATCCAGATGACCCAGCCAGCCCATCACAGCAGACCCCCTGATGCCCCCCAACCAGCCCACCACAGCAAACCCCCTGATGCCCCCGACCAGCCCACCACAGCATGCCCCCTTGTGCCCCCCGACCAGCCCACCGCAGCGGATCCTGGTTGATGGTTACACCACGACATCAGACGGATCAAACATCACGTGCTGAAACCGATCCGCTATCGCATACTACGATTAAACCGCTTTAGCATTTTGATACTAACCTGCTAGATTAAGCGTAATATTTATTTTGCTGTTGCGTGTGTGTTTTTTAAAGCGTTCGGCTTCCGTGTCGCGCTTTCCACCAACGCGGGCGAACGAACTCTACGGTTCGATGACGACATCAGTGGCGTTATACAAAGGGGGCGCCGGGAGCTGACATCATTTTCACAATTAAAACTGCTCAGTACTACCATATATGGCGAAAATTAACTGAATATATAATTTCCTCCCTTCTGGATACGCCTCTGGCACATGGCAGGCTCCGAAAACGAAGAATGGATACCCAGAGACCGCAGCGAAAGGTATTCAGATTGACAGGCGTTTTTGCTCTGCTGCGTGCCTTCATAGAGGCGGTGTGTGTTATGCTGTGTTCTCGTGTTGCTCTTTAGCCAAGTCGGCCACTCGCTCTACTCCGTACTCGGAGTCTCGAAGGACGCAAGTGAGGAAGACATAAGAAAGGCCTACAGAAAGGTATGCATTGTTGGCACACAGGCGTTGATAAGAGGTAGGAGGAAACGAAAGTAGAGAGCTATATTTCTGTGTGTTCGCGGCGTAGTGTCAGGGGTGGTGGGCGTGGCAGTGTGTGGTACGTGTTCACGTGTTTACCACTACCGCGCCGTTACCAGCACCATATCTCTCCACACCATCACTAGCAGTGCTCCACTACCACATCTCCACTAGCTAAACCATTCCACACCATTAGAAGCTGTGCTCCACTACCACACCCCTCCACCATTCCACACCATCACTAGCTATGTTTCACTACCACACTCCACACCATCACTAGCTCCACTACCACACTCCACACCATCACTAGCTATGCTTCACATTCCACACCCCACTAGCTATGCTTCACTACCACACTCCACACCATCACTAGCTTCACTACCACACTCCACACCATCACTAGCTCTACTACCACATTCCACGCCAGGACTGTGATAAATGATGGTGTGGAGTGTGATAGTGGAGCTAGTTACACCTCATTTTCTATTTTTGAATTAAATTCCAATTTTGTATGTGTAAAAAACTTACTTAATTATGCTTCCTTGACCAGAGGTTGTATTTGTGGCCTAGGCCTATGGCTTTGTGTTTGACTGCACATACATTAATTAAACCTGTACAAGGCCTAATCTAATTTCATAAAGAGAATGGTGATTTACCCCCTAACACGCATGCACAACACACACACACACACACACACACACACACACACACACACACACACACACACACACACACACACACACCACGTGATCAATACTTTCTCTTATAGCTTGCCCTGAAGTATCACCCTGACAAGAACCAGAACAACCCACAAGCCGAAGAAATTGTAAGTACAGAGATGACATCAGGGGAGAGAATAAGGATTTTGATGTGTGTATGGCCCCCATAGTCTCAAACAGTTGATGCATCATCGTTCTGTTTCTCTTTCAGTTTAAGGAAATCAACAACGCATACACCATCCTGAAAGACGAGAACAAGAAAAAGATCTACGATAAGTATGGCTCCATGGGGGTAAAGCTAGCAGAGCAGGTCGGAGAGGAGGTGAGATATCATGTGCACAGCATGCCTTTAGGGAAGGGCAGCCATGAGAGGTGTGGGGAAGGACAGTCATGAGAGGTGTGGGGAAGGGCAGCCATGAGAGGTGTGGGGAAGGACAGCCATGAGAGGTGTGGGGAAGGACAGCCATACCTTTTGTATTATCAAGTTAGTGAAAGAGGCAGACAATAATGAGTTCTATCCACAACATTCCTCCACACACGCACACACACACACACACACGCACACACGCACACACACACACACACACACACACACCTTTGCATACCCATAACCAGAACATGGAGCTATACCGTTGCTTAGACAGCAAGTGGACCATGGTACTTACCCCACATTGGACAATTTAACCATGTAACCTCTTTGTTTCCCCACCACCACCACCACCACCTCCTCCTTCTCCACCCCTCTCCTCTGCCCCCTCCTCCTCTCCCCCCCCCCCTCCCACCCTCCCCGCACCCCCCACTATAGTGTTGCTTTATTTCACTGTTCTGCCTCACTGGGTGTTGTTGTGGGTGCTTCTTTTGCTGCTGGTTCTGCTGCTGCTGTTGCTGTGGTCTGGGCAGAGATAGGAGGAACCAGACAGAAGGCACCCCATTTTACTTTGATGAGGATGACCCTGTCACCACCCAGCCCACCACCGAGTACAGGCTGTTTGAGGAGGGCGCTGCTGGTCACATGATGGGGGACACCGGAGGTCACATGATGGGGGACACCGGAGATCACATGATGGGGGACACTGGAGATCACATGATGGGGGACACCGGAGATCACATGATTGAGGACACTGGAGGTCACATGATGGGGGACACCGGAGATCACATGATGGGGGACACACATGGCCTCATTGTGACTGAAGAACCACGCCCATCCTAACCTCCATCAATGGCCTTTTGTTGTTATCTGTGTCTGTTCACATTGTACATTTGTTTGCCTGAATAGTTATTACAACTACCTAACATTTACCCTTCTCTGCATGCAGCTAGCTAGGTCATTTTCGGTTAGCTTGAGGGATCAGCCCAGCCTCCCTGCATTACAAGAGCACACTCCTTTTTCCCATTCATAGCTCACAAGACAGCATAATCCTTTACTTTACAGGGACAATATTTTGTAACCTTTCCTAAACCTAAGCCCAGATAGTCTGCGTACCTTCCTCTCTGTTTACAGGCTAGCCGGAGGCTTAGGGATAGGGTTAGGGTTAGGGTTAGGGTTGGGGAAGGTTTTAGAATATTTGGTGAATTTCAATTGTCCACGTAAACTACAGGATTAAACCACAAGACATACCTTTTAAGCGTACTGTAACTGGTTACGCGGAAGAGCTACTTAAAACCAAAGAGAGGTTTCGTGACTTCCAATTTACGAGCGACCTCAGTGCATCACAGCAAAAAAAAGGCACAAATCATATTTTGATTTAACAAGTGATCTGTTTTTTCATATCTGTACCAAAATGATAGCAGTTTTGATACAGATATGAAAAAACAGATCACTTGTGGAATCAAAATATGATTTGCGTCTTTTTTTTTGCTGTGTATGATGATGATTTCAGATCTGAGCACAAGATGTGTAAAGGTACCAGTACGGAAGGAAACCGAATGGGGGTAAGGTATAAATTTGAGGGGTCGGATACGAATGAAATTGCCTTAGTAATGAAGGCTTAAGGACTTTCTATCCAAGAAAATCCCCCCTACTCTCCTACAAAACACACTTTCGTTATAATTAAACGAGATATGTAGTGCTGTAATTAAGCTTGAGAGCGTTAGCATTAAAGTCCGCAGCCATTTGTGGGGGAGTCGCCCACACTTATCGAAATCTTAAGTCTGCAAACGAGTTGCAAATTGTATCCAAGCGCATGCGTGCCGTTTGGGGACGAAATGGTCGCGTGATGAGCCTTTGGCGAAACCGCACGATGCCGACACTATTACATGTATTCATCTTAATAATAATACGCGGCCAATTGGGGCGTGGTAGAGATGGAAGGCGGGAGTGCTGAAGACGAAAGGGTACCAAGAGCGCGCACCAATAGGTAGGAAGGAACCCCTTAAGTTAGCTTCCCGCGTAGCCGAGTCTTTCCCATGAGGTACCGTTCTTGATATCGCACCCTACTCCCGTCCACACACACTTACAACGCCCCCCCCCCCCCCCCCCCCCCCCCCACTAATATCCGCCATACACACACACGCACACAACACACGCGGTTAAAGTCATGCAGGACAGTCTTTGTACGAGCTCTTAGGTGTTGCTAAAACTGCTACTCCGGAAGAAATCAAGCGAGCTTACAGAAAGGTATGCTCAAGGCTGAAACTAGGCTTTGATCTTTAACCTCTTACGCGTAGGACTTTGTCTGCATTGTTGTGGTGCGTTGGCAATATTTATACGCAGGTCCTAGCAATCTGATACACGACACGCGTTGTGAATTTGAGGTTTTGCCGATTTGAACTGCCGTAGAATGTATAAAGCAGCACACGCTCTTTAGTGTTTCACAAAAACGTGTATACCTGTCACGTATATTTAGGAACCCTATTCGTTGTTTAACTTCGTACAGAATGTGATCTAAACATAAATTGGCAATTGATGACAGAGTGACGAGAAACAACTAAATATGAAAGATAGAAAATTTATTATTTAAGGCCATGGAGATAAAAAGGTTACGATTGAAAACTACTTGTGCACGTGGTATTGATTGACAGGCTGTTAAGTACACCGACCATGAAGAGAGTACTTTTCTTTTTTCCAGCTAGCCTTGAAGTACCATCCCGACAAGAATCCTGACAACCCACATGCGGAGGAAATTGTGAGTGTCACGTAATCATAGCAGTTTTGTGTGTGTGTGTGTGTGTGTGTGTGTGTGTGTGTGTGTGTGTGTGTGTGTGTGTGTGTGTGTGTTGTGCATGCGTGTTAGGGGGTAAATCACCATTCTCTTTATGAAATTAGATTACTGTAGGCCTTGTACAGGTTTAAGTGCAGTCAAACACAAAGCCATAGGCCTAGGCCACAAATTGATGGCGATTTTTTTTAGCGATACATTGCACGTTGACACAGTAAAAAAAGAGCTCCAACAATAAAGTAGTGATCTTACCACTCTCTGTCAGAAATTTCTGAGACATAGAAATTGCGCTAAGCAAAGCAACTTACCTGACCCAAACATGGTGTCTGTATAGAAAACACCTAAGTACCACTATTTCGACTGTATGTATTGCCAGTGCCTCTACGTCAGAACATAAATCTCTTATATTGATGCACTCCCTTGCACACCATTACTTCCCACCAATTTAGTCACCTCCTCATACACCCCTGTCCTAATGTGACCACCTCCTCATATACCCTGTCCTCAAGTGACCGCCTCCTCATATACCCTATCCTCATGTGACCACCTCCTCATACACCCCTGTCCTAATGTGACCACCTCCTCATATACCCTGTCCTCAAGTGACCACCTCCTCATTTACCCTATCCTCATGTGACCACCTCATCATATACCCTGTCCTCATGTGACCACCTCCTCATATACCCCTATCCTCATGTCACCACCTCTTCATACATCCCTGTCCTCATGTGATCACCTCCTCATATACCCTATCCTCATGTCACCACCTCCTCATATACCCTGTCCTCATGTGACCATCTCCTCATATACCCCTGTCCTCATGTCACCACCTCCTCCTATACCTACCCTCATGTGACCACCTCCTCATATACCCCTATCCTCATGTGACCACCTTCTCATATACTCTACCCTCATGTCACCACCTCCTTATATACTCCAGTCCTCATGTGACCACCTCCTCATATACCCCTATCCTCATGTGACCACCTACTCCATCCTCGTGTGACCATCAATATGATATTTGACCGTCACCTGTCATCTTATCACTTGCGCCCACCTCCTCCCCCTTCCACTTCATCCTCCTCCCCTTCCACTTCATCCTCCTCCCCCTTCCACTTCATCCTCCTCCCCCTTCCACTTCACCCTCCTCCCCCTTCCACTTCATCCTCCTCCCCCTTCCACTTCACCCTCTGCAGTTCAAAGAGGTCAACAATGCATACACCATTCTGAATGATGAGACGAAGAGGCCGATATACGACCAGTATGGATCCATTGGTCTGAAGATGTCCGAACAAGTTGGAGCCGAGGTGAGTGCTTTGGATTGGTTGATTTCTGTGCTGCTTTGAAGGTATATTTTTGGTTCTCCCACTTCCATGTCTGCAGAATTTACCGCTGTACATGTGTTTACGAAGCAAATGGCTGAAGGTATGTTGGATGGAGCCTTGTGTGTCTCCTCTCCTCCTTTCCACTCATATCCTTTAGTCCCTCCATAACTCCCTATATTCACCTCTTCCTTCCATTCCACCTCCTGCTTCCCTTACCAATTACCCTCCCTTCACTTTCGTCCTCATCCCTTCCTCCTCCCCCATCATCATCCTCCTCCTCCCCTAATTTATCTCCCCTCCTCCCCATCTCTCCCCTCCTCCCCTAATTTCTTTCCCCTCCTCCCCTTCTTTCTCTCCCCTTCTCCCCTTCTTTCTCTCCCCTCTTCCCCATCTTTCTCTCCCCTCTTCCCCATCTTTCTCTCCCCTCTTCCCCATCCTTTTCTACCCATCCTCGTCTCACCTGTCTCTCTCTCTCTCTCTCTCTCTCTCTCTCTCTCTCTCTCTCTCCCTCTCTCTCTCTCTCTCTCTCTCTCTCTCACTCTCTCTCTCTCTCTCTCTCTCTCTCTCTCTCTCTCTCTCTCCCCCCCCCCACCCCCTCCTTCCTTCCTTAGTGCTTTGGTGTGTTTATCTGCCTGGCCACTGGCTGCTGCTTCTGCTGCTGCTTCTGCTGCTGTTGTTGCTTTGGTTGCTGTGGGCTTCTTTGCCGCCATCACCCACAAGAGGGTCAAGGGTATGCCACCTACGAAGACATCCTCAGGGAAGAGGAGGATGTGGTCACGTACCAGCCCACCCCCCAGGGCAACAGCGCAGGCCCCACATTTGATGACCCCATCGACACAGGGTTGGGCGTTCCAACCACGACACAGCCCACTTCTTCTTCTCAGGGCGGTTACCAACCCCTCATCAGTGTCGATCCAGGAATGGCAGTTCCTCGTGCGTCCGCATCTGAGGAGGGGGTTGGGTCAGGAATTGGGGGTGTGGTGGACCTACCCAACGCAGTGGTGGTGGTGACCCAGCCTGTTTCCACCTCCGTGGGGAGTAACGAGATGGGAGGGAAGCGGTCCGTCGATGCAATAAACGCAGACAACTCCGACTACAAAGGCCTGACTTCCTCCATTGTAACTGGGCCTTCTGATGTGCCCGCTGAACCAGACAAGAACCCCATAGTGAGCTTGTAGACTGAACAGTGTTTTGTGTCTATATAATGAGTGTCCTTTTGCCTGTGATTGACCAATGGGGGTATGTGTGTTTACCATCACGTTGCTAAGGGCAACGTGTTTGCTATATTATCTCTGGTGGAGCCACACCTCCTGTACCTTTGTTTTAATATTATAGTGATATTTAACATCTTTTATTTTAATGGGACACCACGCATGCGAGATATGAGAGTTCAAAATAACCATCATTAATATTGGCTTAACACTTCCAGCTACAAGAAGCACTCTAAATGGACGTAGTCACATGTTGCAAGATGCAGAGGTGATGGTGGAAGGGAAGAGATGGAAAGGGTGACAGATTGGTACACATATATGTATGTTATTCCTGGAGACAAAAAAAATATCATAAACAATAAGTGAGTGATGGGTGGGGTTTTTTAAAAGTATATAACGAGGGTTCAGAGGTCATTGTAGGTAGCAACACTATCGGCCCAGTTCTTCTTGGTCTTGATTTCCTTCTTCTTGCTCTTAGGTAGAGCTAATTTAATGTCCCTACTCATGTCGGTGAGCGTTCCAAAATCAACCTCGTCTGTGACCATCGGCGTGCTTCTGGCTACCATTACAATCGCTGTGGCAGGGTTAATGGGTACATCCTGAGGAAAGGGGGGGGGGGGGGGGGGGGGGGGGGGGGAAGATAGTGACAAAGTGATCACACTGATCCAGTAGCTGCCACATCTAAGGCTTTTCTTCAGCTTACACAAAATACCTCGTTAATAAAATTAACCTACTGCACCCCATTATTAAGACATTTGTGTTTATTAACATGTTATTATTATTATATATCTCGATTTTAATTTTTTTTTAATTAAAAAAAACAACATGCAATTAGTTTATTAACTTTTTAATTTTTTAAAATTTTCAAATTCAATTCAAATTCAAATTCCCACTGCCCCCTCCTCCCCAGTACCTTTTCCTGCATTTCTCGCTCGGTGTCCTGGTCAATGACAAGCACCTTCTTCCCTTTCGAAGGTTCTGCCCTGACCCTGTCCACCACCTGGTGATGGCTCTCTGTGGAGCAGTCCACACCGTCTACCGCGAGGACATGGTCCCCTGGGGTCATTCCACACAGGTCTGCTGGAGTGCCCTTGGTTACAGACTTAATGTATTGTCCCTGCGGAGTTAGTTGGCACAAGGACGGAGTTTCAAAGCCCACATGGTCTACTCAAAACTATGCGCATGCATGTACCGCAGACAAATCTTGTGCACACACAACACGCACACACACACACACACACACACACACACACACACACACACACACACACACACACACACACACACACACACGGACACACGAGGTATGGAAATTCTGTAGTAAATGCAAATTAGACTACCAAAAAAGTGAAACCTTTTTTAAAAAGCAGCCGGCGTTATTAGGCTGATAAAAATCCATCGCACGATTTCCGCGCGTTTGAGAATTCCACGAAAAGCAGAGCAAGCCATACCGAGTTACATAATCATACGCATCCCGTACAGAATAGTAACATTGTTGGACCGACGCGGACGGTGGGCGTGGTGGGGTCGATAGCTTTGGGCAAGCGATTCAAATCCGGAAGGCTTATTCATCACCCGGCCGGAGTGCCAGACATCCACCTCTTGAACTTCAAATGCACTGCGCTTTCGTCGCTATACTATACGGCCATCGCATCACTAACATGCTCTACCCACTTTTAAGTGATTTCTGTTGCGCCAGGAGGCATCGGGCGCAGCCCGCTTCATAAGGTGCCCCGCCCACCGTCCAGCATTATAAATTTAAATGCTACCAAAACTAGCTCAGGTAAATAAGACGGTCTCTCTCTATAACCAACACGTCAAGGGGTCCTCACCCAGCGTAAATCCCCTTAGCGCGCGTTTTTTGGTGCAGCCGTTCCACGTCATATTTGGCTTGACCCTTGCAAAGCCGCCTTTAAAGCGCGCGCATGTCGCGAAGACGTACCTGGAGCCTCCTGTCTGTGTACATGTGAAAGCCGTACCCATCTGGCCCTTTGTTCATCGTGATAAGGCGCAGCCCTTTCACCGCTGGAGCCCCGCCTGCTTCTCCACGACTTGCCATTTCTTTTTAATTTTTATTCCCCTCTGCTCCTTTAATTAAAAAAAAAAAAAAAAGCAAAAGTTGAGCTCGCAGGCTGAGGGTACTGCAGCAACCAAAAAAGTAAACAAATAACAAACCAACCGGGTGCTCGAGCAAAAATTGCTTCGCCCCTTTCCAACAAACGACCATATACGGAGAGTTACGGGTCATGACGTCATATGTTTTGGGCCCGGGGACAGCACATCCAGGAATATGGCGCATCGATCTGCGGCAGCAATGGTGAATGCATTCAACCTGGTGCCAGTTGTGGAGTCTGTGCTACCCGACAGACCGAAAACAGAGGTGCGTTGACCCATCTTAATGCCCACTATGTGGATAGGCAGGCGGGTGCTTGAACGCGTGCTCCGAACGTCCATAATGTCTTCAAGGACAAGTGGGTTTTGCGTCCGCTTGACGACCGCCGGTCGTCTTGACTACCTCCGGTCGTCTTGGCTACCTCCGGTCGTCTTGGCTACCTCCGGTCGTCTTGACTACTTCACCTTAAAATGCAATGGTTGAGCACCAAGCATCGCATTTCATGTCCAGCGGGAGTTGAATGGCTGCACTATTTTTCGCTCATAACTTTAATCTCTCCCCAATCCCCCCACCTTAGGTGGAGTGTGTGGTTGCTAATGACAAGCAGCTGTACATAGGAACTGGAGATGGGTGAGTCATAACTGAAATTGCTGCACACACACACACACACACACACACACATACACACACACACACACACACACACATACACACACAGCAACACACGCTTCCATTGCGTGCAAGAGCATAGACCTCTACATTAGGGGGAACTATATTCACACACATGCACATGTACACATACACACACATGATGTACACACACATACAAATACACACACATGACAATACACACATATACCCACACATGTACACACAGATGGACACAAATGTACACACACATACACATGTACATATGCATGTGTACTCTGTTGAATTGTATCCCCTGTAACAGACAGATTAATTATTGTTGGCATATAATGATAGTCTGTTCATGTCTTGGTGTTTGCTCATACATCCTCCCTCCCTCACATCTTACATCCTCCCCTCCCTCACATCTTACATCCTCCCTCCCTCACATCTTACATCCTCCCCTCCCTCACATCTTACATCCTCCCCTCCCTCACATCTTACATCCTCCCCTCCCTCACATCGTACATCCTCCCCTCCCTCACATCTTACATCCTCCCCTCCCTCACATCGTACATCCTCCCTTCCCTCACATCTTACATCCTCCCCTCCCTCACATCTTACATCATCCCTCCCTCACATCTTACATCCTCCCCTCCCTCACATCTTACATCCTCCCCTCCCTCACATCTTACATCCTCCCCTCCCTCACATCATACATCCTCCCTTCCCTCACATCTTACATCCTCCCCTCCCTCACATCGTACATCCTCCCTCCCTCACATCTTACATCCTCCCCTCCCTCACATCGTACATCCTCCCTTCCCTCACATCTTACATCCTCCCCTCCCTCACATCTTACATCCTCCCTTCCCTCACATCTTACATCCTCCCCTCCCTCACATCTTACATCCTCCCTCCCTCACATCTTACATCCTCCCCTCCCTCACATCTTACATCCTCCCTCCCTCACATCTTACATCCTCTCCTCCCTCACATCTTACATCCTCCCTCCCTCACATCTTGCATCTCTCCCTCACATCTTACATCCTCCCTCCCTCACATCTTACATCCTCTCCCTCACATCTTACATCCTCCCTCCCTCACATCTTACATCCTCCCCTCCCTCACATCTTACATCCTCCCCTCCCTCACATCTTACATCCTCCCCTCCCTCACATCTTACATCCTCCCTCCTTCACATCTTACATCCTCCCCTCCCTCACATCTTACATCCTCCCCTCCCTCACATCTTACATCCTCCCTCCCTCACATCTTACATCCTCTCCTCCCTCACATCTTACATCCTCCCTCCCTCACATCTTACATCCTCCCTCCCTCACAACTTACATCCTCCCCTCCCTCACATCTTACATCCTCCCCTCCCTCACATCTTACATCCTCCCCTCCCTCACATCTTATATCCTCTCCCTCACATCTTACATCCTCCCTCCCTCACATCTTACATCCTCCCCTCCCTCCCGTGTAGGTTGGTAGTACTATACCAGCTGGAGGAAGCCATTTCACCTCTGGGGAAGACAGTATACAGAAGTAAGGTGATCACACGACTTCAGCTTACATCTGAAAAGGTATGGTGGGGGAGACACTGGTGAGGAAGAGGAGGGGTAGACTGGTGGGGAAGGGGTGGTTTTGAGGTGGCAAGAGGGATTGGTGGAGTTTTTGCGTGTGTGTGTGTGTGTGTTGTGTAAAAGGTGGGCAGTTATCTTTGACCTTACATGCTGCATGACTATGCAGGGTGTAAGTGTGTGTGTGTGTGTGTGTGTGTGTGTGTGTGTGTGTGTATGTGTGTGTGTGTGTGTGTATGTGTGTGTGTGTGTGTGTGTGTGTGTGTGTGTGTGTGTGTGTGTGTGTGTGTGTGCTTGCAGTATGATGTGCTTATGACACTCGTACCTGGGATACGTTGAATTCTAACCCAACGGGGTTGGTGTACTTTGTACTCCTGGCAACGAAATTATCTAGAGCACCAAAATAGGTTTCCATGAAGAACAATGGTGTGGGGGAAATGTGTATAGGAAATTTGATTGTGCGGTTGTGAAGATATGGGACAGTGTCCAGCTAAATCAACCTTATGGTACTTTTTCAAAATTTCCAGAACAAGCAATAGAAAAGTAATGCTCGCATTGAAATGTATGGCTAATTATAAATTCAGCGCCTAATAACTTCGTGATGGATAGTCCGATTTAGGATGCGTAAGGACCATTTGACAGAAGCTCATGGGTGTTCAAGGAAAATCAAAAATTTGAAAACTTGAAAAAACTAGCCAGAAGGGTGATTCTGCTGGACACTGTCCTAACATACAATTTTTGTAGTGATAAAATTATAACTCCAGAAGTGGTGATTTTGCTGGACACTGTCCCATTTATGCATATGCATGTTTGTATTAATTTGTTTTTTTTCCTTTCAATAGAAAAAACCTGTTCAGCAAATGATGATAATTTATCACATGAAACGGCTGTTAGCACTAGTGGATGGTAAGACTGTCCTCCCCCTCCCTCCTCCCTCCCTCCTTCCATCCCACTCTCCCTCCCTCTCTCCCTCCCTCCTCTCCCTCCCTCCTCTCTCCCTCTCTCCCTCTCCCTCTCTCTCTCTCCTCCCTCTCCTTCCCTCCCTCTCCCCCTCTCCATTACTTTCCTCCCTCATTACCTCCTTCCCACCATCGCTACAAACAGGGTACCTGTACATAATGACAAGTAACTTGCAGGTAAGAATGTGAGGTGTGGAGAGGGTGTGGGAGAGGTGAGGGTATGGAGATAAGGGTACCTTTGGTGAGAGGTGAGGGTATGGAGATAAGGGTACCTATGTTGAGTGGTGAGGGTATGGAGATAAGGGTACCTATGTTGAGAGGTGAGGGTATGGAGATAAGGGTACCTATGTAGAGAGGTGAGGGTATGGAGATAAGGGTACCTATGTTGAGAGGTGAGGTTATGGAGATAAGGGTACCTATGTTGAGTGGTGAGGGTATGGAGATAAGGGTACCTATGTTGAGTGGTGAGGTATGGAGATAAGGGTACCTATGTTGAGAGGTGAGGGTATGGAGATAAGGGTACCTATGTTGAGAGGTGAGGGTATGGAGATAAGGGTACCTATGTTGAGAGGTGAGGGTATGGAGATAAGGGTACCTATGTTGAGAGGTGAGGGTATGGAGATAAGGGTACCTATGTTGAGAGGTGAGGGTATGGAGATAAGGGTACCTATGTTGAGTGGTGAGGGTATGGAGATAAGGGTACCTATGTAGAGAGGTGAGGGTATGGAGAGAGGTGATGATGGTAGGGAGAGTACAATGATGATGAAGTATATGTTCCATTTCTGTAGGTTGTTGATGTGGGACAGAAGGTCACAAAGGTCAGTTGTCAGGTGTTATGCATTGCTTTGCAAGATATGTGTGTATGTGTGTGGTATGTGTGTATGTGTGTGTTGCACAGGTCCAATGCTACTGTCTGAATGAAAGCAAAGTACAACAGACTGATAGAGATAAAGCGGAGGTATGGTACACATGTGTGCATAGGTGCCTGTGTGCAGGTGCATACATTATGCATAGGTGCCTGTGTGCATAGGTGCATGTGTGCATGTGTGCATGTGTGAAAGTGCATACATTGTGCATAGGTGCCTGTGTGCATAGGTGCATAGGTGCATGTGTGAAGAGGTGCATGTGTGCATGTGTGAAGAGGTGTGCATAGGTGCATGTGTGCATAGGTGCATGTGTGCATATGTGCATGTGTGCATAGGTGCATGTGTGCATGTGTGCATGTGTGCATAGTGCATAGGTGCATGTGTGCAGGTAATATTATGTCATGTTTCCCATATTTCTCATGTCCCCTTGTTTCTCCCCCCCCCCCCCCCCCCCCCCCCCCCTCCCATAGATACTGGTTGCCCCTCAAAAGAGAAAGACAATACAGCTGTATGTACTCACGGGAGGTGACAAATGGACTGGGCCTGAGAAGCTAGTGTGCGTCAAAGACATCAATGTGCCAGATATGGTTGTGTGCATGGTACGTAGCGTGGTGGTGTGGTGGTTGGTTGCGTGCATGGTACGTAGCGTGGTGGTGTGAGGTTGGTAAAGGTTCCTTCCCTTGCACAGTTCTATAAATCTGTATCGCCTCCTCCATTGCCTCTTTCCATACCTCATCTCCCACCATTACCTCCTCCCCCTTCATACCTCATCTCCCATCATTACCTCCTCCCCCTTCCATACCTCATCTCCCATCATTACCTCCTCCCCCTTCATACCTCATCTCCCATCATTACCTCCTCCCCCTTCCATACCTCATCTCCCACCATTACCTCCTCCCCCTTCATACCTCATCTCCCACCATTACCTCCTCCCCTTCCATACCTCATCTCCCACCATTACCTCCTCCCCCTTCCATACCTCATCTCCCACCATTACCTCCTCCCCTTCCATACCTCATCTCCCATCATCACCTCCTCCCCTTCATACCTCATCTCCACCATTACCTCCTCCCCCTTCCATACTTCATCTCCCACCATTACCTCCTCCCCCTTCCATACCTCATCTCCCACCATTACCTCCTCCCCCTTCATACCTCATCTCCCATCATCACCTCCTCCCCCTTCCATACTTCTCCCATCATCACCTCCTCCCCCTTCCTATCTCACCAGGCTCGTGATGGGGACTATGTGTGCATGGCCTTGCAGAACAGCCAAGGAGGGGAGGGGAAATACGTTGTCATGGATATGAATAATGAACAGGTAAAGGACACACACATACACGTACATATAATGATGAGCCAATCCCAAAGCCGAATTGCTTCTATGGTTACATGTAGGTTGCAGGGAGGATATATACATGTGGGTATAAGTGTATATAGTTGCTGGTGTGTATGGGTATGGGGTGGGCATAGGTATGGGGTGTGTATGAATATGGGTTGGGTGTAGGTATGGGGGGTGTGGTTATAGATGTGGGTGGTGTATAGGTGGCTAGGTGGCTGTGTCATACTGAAAAGGCATATGAAGATGGAAGTGCAAATTTTGATTGGCAACCATGGCAATCGTTATACACCTGGTGCACAGCAAAAAAAAAGTTTTTTGTCTTTCAGTCGTTGAAGGGACCTAGTTAACATTTAATGGTACTAGACATACAGTACAAGTCATTCATGATCGGGCCGAGATAGGTACGAGTTAAAGTAAGACTTAACACTACTCATACGTTTAGAACAAGGTGTGCTGGTACCAGGTGTGCTGGTACGAGGTGTGCTGGTACGAGGTGTGCTGGTACCAGGTGTGCTGGTACAAGGTGTGCTGGTACAAGGTGTGCTGGTACGAGGTGTGCTGGTACGAGGTGTGCTGGTACAAGGTGTGCTGGTACCAGGTGTGCTGGTACAAGGTGTGCTGGTACAAGGTGTGCTGGTACGAGGTGTGCTGGTACGAGGTGTGCTGGTACGAGGTGTGCTGGTACAAGGTGTGCTGGTACCAGGTGTGCTGGTACAAGGTGTGCTGGTACCAGGTGTGCTGGTACGAGGTGTGCTGGTACGAGGTGTGCTGGTACCAGGTGTGCTGGTACAAGGTGTGCTGGTACGAGGTGTGCTGGTACCAGGTGTGCTGGTACGAGGTGTGCTGGTACCAGGTGTGCTGGTACCAGGTGTGCTGGTACAAGGTGTACTGGTACGAGGTGTGCTGGTACGAGGTGTGCTGGTACAAGGTGTGCTGGTACGAGGTGTGCTGGTACGAGGTGTGCTGGTACAAGGTGTGCTGGTACCAGGTGTGCTGGTACAAGGTGTGCTGGTACCAGGTGTGCTGGTACAAGGTGTGCTGGTACGAGGTGTGCTGGTACAAGGTGTGCTGGTACGAGGTGTGCTGGTACGAGGTGTGCTGGTACGAGGTGTGCTGGTACCAGGTGTGCTGGTACAAGGTGTGCTGGTACAAGGTGTGCTGGTACGAGGTGTGCTGGTACGAGGTGTGCTGGTACAAGGTGTGCTGGTACCAGGTGTGCTGGTACAAGGTGTGCTGGTACGAGGTGTGCTGGTACCAGGTGTGCTGGTAGAGGTGTGCTGGTACGAGGTGTGCTGGTACGAGGTGTGCTGGTACGAGGTGTGCTGGTACAAGGTGTGCTGGTACAAGGTGTGCTGGTACGAGGTGTGCTGGTACGAGGTGTGCTGGTACGAGGTGTGCTGGTACGAGGTGTGCTGGTACAAGGTGTGCTGGTACAAGGTGTGCTGGTACGAGGTGTGCTGGTACCAGGTGTGCTGGTACGAGGTGTGCTGGTACAAGGTGTGCTGGTACCAGGTGTGC